>OY720466.1:18084332-18186832 GCA_963082715.1 Harpalus rubripes | reverse complement strand
GGCCAGCACATGACCTCCCGTCAATTCCATGTTTAAAATAACAATGAGCTTTAATTATCACTTCTGGTTGATCGTTCGTAAACAAAATCTAATTTGTTGTTCCAATAAATAGAAAAGTCTGTAATACCAAATTTTGGATTATATTTTATTATGTTTTTCCTCGAAAATTTGTTAAGAGCATCAAATTAAGTGCCACTTCCGGTTTAACATATAGGTATAGTCAAAATCTCATGTTGTTTCAAATTATACACGAGTTTTAAATATCAAATTTGAGAAGTTTTGGATCGTGTTTTAATATACTTTTTTAAGAAAATCTGTTTATAGCTTCCTGTAAAGTAGTACTTCCGGTTTATTAATTTTGGAAATCATCTAATATGTCGCTCTCATTAATATAAATGTCTTAAATGCCAAATTTGAAAAGTTTTGGATTGTATCAATTTATTTTTCACGAAAATATGTTCAGAGCTTCTAATAAAGTATCACTTCCGGTTTTTCAATTTTAGCCAAAATCTAATATGTTGCTACCCTTCATATAAAAGTCTTGAATACCAAATTTGCCAAGTTTTGCAATATATCATAATATATATTTCACGAAAATCTGTTCAGAGCTTCAAGTAAAGTATCACTTCTGGTTTATCAATTTTAGAAAAAAATGTATTATGTGCGTCTCATTAACATAAAAGTTTTAAATACCAAATTTGAAAAATTTTGGTTTATATCATAAAATATTTTTCACGAAAATTTGTTCAGAGCTTCAAAGTAAAGTATCACTTCTGGTTTATTAATTTTGGCCAAAATCTAATATGTTATTCTCTTTGATATAAAAGTCTTAAATACTAAAATTGAAAAGTTTTGGATTATATTTTAATATAATTTTTCATTAAAAACTGTTATGGGCTTTAAGTAAAGTATCATATATATAAGAGTTATCGTGGAGGAAAAAATATGTATGCCAATTTGTCAATTCGTTCATGATTCAGATGCCCTTGATCGGATATCTTTAAATTTTTTTACAGTGTTTACCTTGAATTCTATAATATGGCCAGCATAAGCACCAAACCTCAAAATAACACCTAATACTGAAGTACTATAAATTTCGTATGTCTCACAACTAAATAAAGGGTTATTTTTGACTTCTTCGGATACGGTCCATGTTACGTCACCGCTTTCATCCAATCGAAAACGAACCCTAAAATAAATACATTTACTAAAAATTACCATTATGTACTTACGCACTAGACGTCCGTACATGCGCACACCCTGACCAGTAACTGATCCGTCTCAATTGATCCAACAGCCGATTTTATGCCCGGATCACAGTAACGGGTTTTGACGCGGTTGGCGGGTGCGTATGCGGGTGACTTATCGACCAATAGGAGCAACCGCATCCGCTAGATGCCGCGCTCCTATTGGTCTAGGAGTCACCCGCACACACACCCGTCACCCGCTAGTGTGATACGGCCTTTACAAGTAGTTTCAACTGATCTAACTTATACGTACAGCTTAATCAACATATTAGTTGGGTCGATTTACATTTTCAACAAATCATAAAATTGACCTCTGTGGTGCACTCTCCACGACAACAATGAGTGTCCGTGAGGTGATGCCTGGTAAACGCCCGCACGGTACAAATATGTCATCATCATTACTGATATATGTGTACAAAGCAGATTGGCACACCCAGCAATGGGTAATATGCCGTGATGATATATTTATTTTATTTATAAATTCTACACAAATGATTAGAAAGTTCTACAAAATTCTTCCGGCTACTTTAATTATAGACTTAGGGCCGGTATTTCCATCTTCGGATAAAGTGCTGGATAACTTATCTGTCGGATAAATGAACAATATCGCATCAAAAAATGACATTCAATATAGTTTATATCATTTATGCTTTTATTTCGATGCGATATTTTATCATTTATCTGACAGATAGTCCGGAGATGGAAATACCTGGCCCTTAAACCTTTAAAAAATCTGATGTGGCCAGCACATTACCTTCCGTCAGTTCTATATTTTTTGTACAAATTTCGTACAGAAAGTTCCTTGTAAATGATTCTATTTCTTGTACATTACCATCCGGCTGTTGCATGTATTTTGTATAAATTCCATACAAAAAATTTCTAGCAAAAGATCCTATATTTCCATTAAAATTATAAAACAAACACACTTATGTCAATTGCACTTCACAATAACATCTTTCAATCAGAATTTTCTTAATATAGTAGCTGTTTCCATAGCTGCCTACTTTATGAAATTTATTTATAATTTTTACTTCCCGCTACCCTTGGTAAGGGAGGTATAGGGATCGTGCTAAAAATCGCATATCGAGATTTTGGTAAATGACTACGTTTTAAGGTCCTTTGAATTCAATTTTAACATTTTCACGATGATGTGTGTGTGTGTGTGTGAATGCGCGCGCATGTGTGTGTGTGTGTGTGTGTGTGTGTGTGTATCCTGTTTACGCTATAACTAAAATACTATCATTCAGAAAATTTTGAAACCTTGAATTTGTACCTTATTTTAATATGGAAAAAAGCCATTAGATTTTGATGTAAATCAGGTAACCGGAAATGGCACTTTACTTGAAGCTCAGAATGGTTTTTCTCCGAAAAATACCTTTAAATGTTATTTTTTCGAGATTAATGTTATTATAAAAATTAAAGATTATTAAATTTTCTATTGGTTTGCATTAATACTTTTTCTATACATTTTATGGATAAATTTATAAATTTATCTATAATTTAAATCACAGAGCCTGCGCTTTAAAAAAACACAACTACTCGATTAGACAGTTCATACCTCAAATGTATGTAACTGACAGATAAATGTCACTGTCAAAGAAATAATCATTTCAAAATAATAATAGTAACGTTTTAAAAAGAAAATAGTAAATAGAACCATAGTTATATGAAATGGGTTTTAATACAGTTTCTAGTATAACTAAATATGTAAGTATGTATATTTAAATTAATGAAAATTAAATAGCGGGAGGTGCTGTATTGGCCACATCAGATTTTTAACTCTATATCCATTTAATATTAAGTATAAAATGCAGTCAAATCGTATAGAGAATAAAATATTCTTTATTATTTATAATAACATTAAATGTGAAAAAATGATATTTAACATCGTTTTTTGAAGAAAAACTGTTAAAATCTTCAAATTAGGGTACTTCCGGTTAACCAATTATAACCAAAATCTAATCAGCTCTTCATATGAATGTAACGAAGAAGAATACGAAATAATTATAATTTTTGGAATTGTAGTATTAGTTATCGCAGGTGAAAATTTTTTCACACACAAACACACACACACACACATACATACATACATACATACATACATACATACATACATACATACATACATACATACATACATACATACATACACACACATACATACATAACTACATACACACATAAATACATACACACATACATACATACATACATACATACATACATACACATATACATAAAGACATCGTAAAAATAGTATTCTAGGGACCCTAAAACGTGCTTATTCATCAAAAACTCACCACCGCATTTTTTGACAAAGACAATACCTTCCTTACCTAAAGGTGACGGAAGGTAAAAAACTGTGGGCCGAATGACTGTTGATAATAGTTCGACCGATATTTTAAGGGTCATCTTGTAGTCCAGATTTAGCTTCTACAGAAACCCTGTACTGTTGGCACAATGAAAAGCAACTTCGTAAAAATTCAGTGCGTTCAATAAATCTACCTTGCAAGACATGGAAAAATATTCACAGGAAAATGTACAGGGCTTAGGGATCCAATGCCTAATAGAATTAAAGCTGGTATTACTAATAAAGGCAATGTAACTTAATATTAAATGGCAGAATACTTGAATAACATATTCAATTTTTGTAAGTTTACAATTACTGAGTTTACATGCAGTTTTGAAACCGTTTTTAAAACGTTTTTAGTTTTGAAACCCCATGTGTCAAAACGGTTTTGAATTATCTCAAACCAAAACTAAAATTCACGGGTTGGACTTGAAAACTAGTTTCAAAACTACTCATGTAAACACTTAAAATTCAGTTTAGATACTGCGCATGCGTACAGAGCATAACGTTTCTGTCGCTTTGTGTTACTAACCTTCAAATATACTGACAGTTGTGTAGTTTTAGTGCGTAGTGGTACGAAGTATAAAAAATAATTGGAATAATAGCAAAACGAAGTATTTGGAGTGAAGAGGATCTGTCACTTACATCAGCTAAATGCGCATGCGCCGAAACTGATTTCAAATCAATTTTTAAACTTACTTTGAAAACTGCATGTAAACAGTTTTGCATAATTTTGACTGAAAACTGAAACCATTTTCAAAACTGCATGTAAACGTAGAAAATATATATTTTAAACTAGTCGAAATAAATTTTGGGGGGTAACGGGTCTGATCTTCAACTGTTTCTGAGAAAGATGAAATTTGGTATTAGAATCGAAGAACAATTGACAAGATAATGATCGAACAAAACATTGTCTATGCCAATAAACAATTAACTTAGACCTCATTTAATCGATGTAGCTCTTATAGTTTTCGAGATAGCAGATGTAAACCTCATTAAAACTCATTTATCATAGCCTCACATCTCTGAAATTAATGAAGATCCAAAACCCAAGTTGATTAAATTTTTTACTCATTTTTGTGAGTCCTTAAAGTTTGTGCCCGGAGTTGTGAAATACCCTGTACAAAGAGTTGATTAAATTTAGGTTATAATTGGTCAACCGGAAGTACCTCAATTTGGTGCACTTAGTTATTTTTGAAAAAACGCAGTTAAATATTTTTAAAATATTTTGTTATTATAAAAAAATCTGATGTGGCCAGCACATTACCTTCCGTCAGTTCTATGTATTTTGTACAAATTTCATACGGAAAGTTCCTTGCTAAATTAAATATTCTATTTCTTGTACATTACCTGGCAGTTGCATGTATTTTATGCAAATTTCATACAGAAAATTATTATTTTGTGACGTTTTCTATATACAGTGTAATGTATCTGCAGAAATAAAAGATTTATTTTTATTATTATTTCTTGTACATTACCAAAGCAGTTGTATGAATTTTATACAAATTCCATACAGAAAGCAAAAGATCCTATATTTCCAGTAAAAATTATAAGACAAACACACTATGTCAATTTCACTTGACACTGACATCTTTCAATCAAAATTTTCTTAATATAATAAATGTTTCCATAGCTATGGCTACTTTATGAAATTTAATTTCTTTGTAATTTTTTAACTCTATATCCATTTAATATTAAGTATAAAATGCAGTCAAATCGTATAGAGAATAAAATATTCTTTAATATTTATAATAACATCAAATGTGAAAAAATTGTATTTAACATAGTTTTTTCAAGAAAAACTGTTAAAATCTTCAAATGATGGTACTTCCGGTTGACCAATTGTAACCAAAATCTAATCAGCTCTTCATATGGATGTAACGAAGAAGTACACGAAAAATTATAATTTTTGTAACTGTAGTATTAGAGTTATCGCAGACGAAAATTTTGTTACACACACACACACACATCCACACACACACACACACACACACACACACACACACATACAGACATTATCGTAAAATAGTAAATTCGTATTCTAGGGACCCTAAAACGTGCTTATTGATTAAAAACTAATCATCGAATTTTTTGACCAAAGACAATACCTTCCTTACCTAAAGGTGACGGAAGGTAAAAATATTAAAGATTATTTTATTCTCTATACGGTTTGAATACATTTTTTCTTTATATTCAATATATATTTAGAAATTAGAAAAGTTCTTGCAACGTATGCTGCTATATTTTACATCACAAAAACAATGAAAATATTACTAAATGACAGATGTCAGTGTCAAGTTCAATTTACATATGTTCGTGAAACAATTTTATAGCAAATATAGAATGTTTTGCAAGAAATTGGCCACAACAGATGTTTTTATACAGCATTTGGCAATTTCCTATATTACATAAAGGCTCGGGTATAAGTGGATCATTTGACATTAAAATTGTTTGTTGGATCACTTAAGACCAAAAAATCGATGTTTTTTGTTCTTTGCACACTAATAATTACACCCGCTTACACACTAGACGTCCATGCAACCTTACACACTCAACGTTACCGACAACAATACTTATGAAAGTATTTGAACAATATTGATAAGACAGAAAATTTAATCATCTATTAATATTTTCTGTTTTTTAATATTGTAAATTTTTAATATTTCAACTGGGTTTAAAAAAGGGTATAACATATTTAATGTACCCTTCAAGACCTGTAGAATCATTGTGGTTTGTGTGTACAGCCACTACCTAAAAAAACAAAAATATATTTATATTTAGTAGGTTTTGAAATAAACAATAACATTAGATATTAAAATATTTTGAAAAACAAAATATATTGTATTGACAGGTACTGTATACTGTCATAACAAAATAAAAACATTTAGAATATAGTTTAAACAACAATGTACCCAAAAAATATATATACAAGTCATAAAACAGTCCTTAAAGATGACATTAGTATGTTGAAATTGTAAAATAATAAACGCAAAAAATACTAAATTTAATATTATTTTCATACCTCCCAACTGCCATAAAACGCATAAGCGGCCATACTTGATCTCAATTTGACATAAGGGTTGTCCACAAATATATATTTTAAGGGTAGAGTATAACCAAGTCCCAGAAAAAAATATTTTTCAATTTTCAATTTTGATATTAAAAAAATATTTTTTATTGTCGTTTATTGATAAATACAAAATTTCATTGCAAAATATTCATTAATAACTGAGAAAAATGACCTTAAACATGTTTTTGTGACGTCATACAAGATGGCCGACACTTCAAATACATGTATTTTAAGCGCAATTCCATATTAAATATTGTTTTTTATATGTGTAGGTTATTTTAACATCCATGGCTATATTTTAAATATAATTATACATATTTAAACAATATTTTTATATATACATATATACTTTTATACTCTATGTGCCAATATATACTATATTATGCTTTGTACTCTCCGAACGGTCGAATGTATGTACCAGTATCTCTCAAACATTTGTACATTTCCAAGCATTTTAACAATCGACTTATACAGGGTGTTTCAGCAGTGCCAAAATAAAACCATATATTAAGGGAGTCATTTTGAGTAAAAAATGTTATATAAAGTATGTCCGGAAATTTTTCGTTACAGAGTTACAGCCCTTTGAAAGTGCATCTCATTTTCATGAATAACTCTAGTACTAGTTGCACTAAAATTTTGAAACTTGGTATGAGGATTCTACTTATTTAGATGCATATTTATACTTTCTTTTGTTTCTGTATCTCAACCAGAGGCGTCCCATATGGGGAAGCCATGAACATTTTTATCGTTTTTTTTTACTTATAAACATTTTTTATTTTTATAAAATTCTACAAGATACACAAAAAAGTACTCTTGCTAAAATATGATAAACGCAGTAGTTTTTACCTCCCGTCATACCATAGGTATAAGGAAGGTAATGTTATCGGCCCAAAAATTCGATGGTGAGTTTTCAGTAAATAAGTACAAATTATGGTCCCTATAAAAGACGTTTTTACTATTTTTACGATGAAAAACCATATTAAAATATATTACAAAATTTTTAAATTTTAGTATTTAAGACTTTTATATCAAGGGGAATAACATTATTACATTTTAGGTAAAATTGATAAAACGGAAATGATATTTTTTTTGAAGCTCTGAACAGATTTTCTTGAAAAATATAATATATATTCCAAAACTTGTCAAATTTAGAATTTAAGACTTTTATATGAAGGGGAGCAACATATTTGATTTTGGCTAAAATTGATAAATCAGAAGTGATACTTTATTTGATGCTCTGAACAGATTTTCGTGAAAAAAAAATATTAAAACAAGATCCAAAACTTTTTAAATTTGGTATTTAAAACTAGTGTATAATATAAAACAACATTAGATTTTGACTATACCTTTATGATAAACCGGAAGTGGCACTTCATTTGGAGCTCTGAACAGATTTTCGAGGAAAAACAATAAAATATAATCCAAAATTTGGTATTACAGACTTTTCTATTTATTGGAACAACAAATTAGATTTTGTTTACAAACGATCAACCGGAAGTCATACTTTACTTAAAGCTGATTGCTATTTTAAACATGGGATTGACGGGAGGTCATGTGATTGCCACATCAGTTTTTTTACTTCCTTGTACGAAGTAAAGGAAGTATTGTTATCGCGAAAAATTTCGGTTTTGAGATTTCAACGGAAATATCCATTTTGACCATCCCTGAATCAATTTTGACTAATTTCGTCGTGACGTCTGTACGTTCGTACGTACGTGCGTATGTATCTCGCATAACTCAAAAACGGTAAGCCGTAGAAAGTTGAAATTTTGTATTTAGGACTGCTATAACATCTAGTTGTGCACCTCCCTTTTTGGTCATTACATAATTTCTAGAAATGGTACTTTATTTGAAGCCTATAATAGATTTTAATGAAAAACTATCTTAAAATGTAATCAAACACTTTTCAAATTTGGTATATAAGACTTTTATGTCAATTGGAATAACATAGTGGATTTTGGCTAACCGGAAGTGGCATATTACCTGAAGGTGTTAACAGTTTTTCTTCAATAAAATGGTTTCATTTTGATTTTAGAAATAAATGCTTCAAATAAAATTTTTAGAGAATTAAATTCTGTGTCTAGCACATCAAGTATTATTAAATTAGCCCTTTGTATAAGCGAGATATGTATATTTAAAACTTATATAATTTTTGGTTTTTGTAATGAAGCTTGCTATGGATTAGGACAAAAATAACAAAAAAATAAAAAATAGACGCTAATGTCAAATTACGTGAAATATGTGCAATTATATACTTGGGTCTATACTTCATATTGGTCTTGTGTACAAGGAAGTTGTGTGGTGTCCACATCAGATTTTTAATATTGAAATAAGAATACCAAATTTCATACATCTAGACACAATCTATCACTGATAAGAATAAATGTGATAACAATAAACATGATACTAAATTTCATAATTAAATATTTAAATTTTAATTTGACACGAAAAAATGTCGCGTCTTGCTGCATCGAGGACTATGTCTAATGCCTAATTGTTTAAATGGTATTTAAATTCTATAAAGGCTGGGGAAAGCTTTGAAAAAGTAATACAACATATAAGTATGTTTGTATATAACATAATTATACCTAAGATATATACTAAGCTATGTAACTGTGTATGCATTTAAATATACAGGATGTTCATTTTAAATGGGCCACCATTACTATCTCGAGAACTATTAGAGCTATAAAGACGGCTAAATGGACAAACAATTTCTATTTCACAAGATAAATTTAGAGAATAGAACAAAATACGGAATCTAACTTTTTAATTTTAAATGAGAACATTTGCTCATTTGTTAGAGGCTTCAATTCCGAATTCAGTTGTATAATAAAAATTAATAATAGATGGAGTATAAGGTTAAATATAACTAAAACTATTATAATTACCCCTTAACCTTAAAATTAATTTTAATAAAAACTAAATACGTAATTCGAGAACTAAGTTCTCATCATCAGTAGTACAACAAGGAAAAGTTAAACAGAGTAGTCAAGATTACTCAACATGTCAACCATGCCAGAGGTACTAACAACTCTGAGAAACAAGGGAGAAAACTGAGATTATATACGGGACGGGAGTCACAGGCGAATGATTACCTATAAACTAAGATAAATTTCGTCCAATAATAATGAGTCATTAAATTTTAAATCGTCCAATGAAATAATTAGTTCTTTGACAGTGACATTTATCTGTCATTTGCATACATTTGAGATATGAACTGTGTAACTAAGGGGCTGTCCTTAAATTATGTAACGCTTCAAGGGGGGGGGGGGTGTTGGTCTAGAGTAGCGTTACGCAGCGTTACGAGGGGTTGGGGGAGGGTTAATTGTGCGTTACGTAACGATAAATTATAAAAAATATTGCTAAACTTGCTTTAATAGTTTTGAAACATTCAAATTTCGCGGTGCTAATTCGTATATGCAGGCAATCGTTTGTTTTCAATAACAGTCAACATAATATGTCGGGCACAGTTCAAATTCGGGGCAGTGGTCTTTCATTCGTGCAATGCAATTCATATTAAAACATGAATACAAGTAGTGTTGATAAGGAAAAACTTTTCAATAGTTTGTTAAAAGCATATGGAAATGCATATGCTTTTAATTTCTGTGCTGTTATTTTTTCATCTTTATGTACATTAATTTAATTAGTTTCTGTTTCAAATTTTAACTGAATATTAAGGAGGCCATATACTTTTATATACAGTAAAAAAATTGGGGTGACAAGCCGTAGGGCAAGAGTAGTACATTATTTTTTATCTTTGTGTACATTAATTTAAATAGTTTCTGTTTTGTACTGTTATTTTTCATCTTTATGTACATTAATTTAAATAGTTTCTGTTTCAAATTTTCACTGAATATTAAGGCCATATACTTTTATATCCAGTAAAAAATTGGGGGGGGGGTCAAATACTGCGTTACTTAATATATGGGGGGGAGTTGTGTTTGCGTTACGGGTGCGTTACAAAGGGGGGAGAGGGTATCAAAAATTTCCTAATTTTACGTTACGTAATTTAGAACAGCCCCCAAGGAGTTTTGCTTGTTTAAAGCGTAGGATCCGGGATTATAATTATAGATATTTTATAAATTTATCCATAAAATATATAGAAAAAGTATTTATACAAATCTGTAGAAAATTTAATAATCTTTAATTTTTATAATAACACAAATCTTCAAAAAGTAACATGTGAAGGTATTATTCGAAGAAAATTCATATTGAGCTTCAAATAAAGTGCCATTTCCGGTTATCTGATATACATCAAAATCTAATGGCCTCTTCCCATATTAGAATAAGGTAGAAATACAAGGCTTCAAAATTTTCTGAATGATAGGTAGTATTTGAGTTAGAGTAAAGGATCCACACACACATACACACAGACATCATCGTGAAATGTTAAAATCGGATTCTAGGGATCTTAAAACGTGGTCATTTATCAAAATCTCGATATGCGATTTTTAGCGCGATCCCTACACCTCCCTTACCAAGAGTAGCGGGCGGTAAAAAAACGTGTTTTGGGGACTCTAATTCGTGCTTATTCACTGAAAACTCACTTGGTATCGAATTTTTGGATCGAAAACATTACCTCCCTTACGTATGGCAGATAAAAAGATTGAGGATCGCTGCTTTATATAACCTATAAATATCTTTGTATTAGCAAGAAATATATATTTATATGTTTAATATTTTACGAAATTATACTATTTATTTTGATCATTGTTACAAGATAATTTTGCTGATATAAACTTTTGTAATAATAAAAATATCAAAGTTCATTTCATACTTAAATAACTTAAACAGACCACAGCGAAATGGCAAATAATATGACCAGATTACAATTACTAAACTGGTACTTAAAAATTATAAAATCTGGAGTAAGCTTTGATAGTGTCCTTAAAAATGTAAGTAAAATATACATATGTATAAAAATATATAAATAGGTTAAACCTACATATCCATGTACAAAAGTTATCAAAATGAAACAAACCAACAGAACTATGAGCAAAATTTTAGCGAGCAAATAATCAATGGTGATCATATTTTGTCGTAACTTCCAAAAATTCTTCATTATTGTTATTGTTGTTACAAGATAATTTTGTTAATATAAAACGCAGAAAGTTAAAAAAATAATATAGGTTGTATTTAAATTTACAAAGTTTGTCCTTTCTGGTAAAATCGGAAGTTCAAGAATTACAACTATCACACAATTCAATCGCAAATATTGCATTAAATAAATCATATACCATAATTAATATGTGTATCTGCAATAATAAGTGAGAAAAAGGACTGTATCCACTTTTTCAAACACACTGTATATACATTTCTCTTCTTTATAGGTAAATATATTGTCTGTAGAGAACGGTTCCGCAAAAGCAGAATTTACTGTAGATTCTAGCCAGACCAACAGTTTTGGAAACTTACATGGTGGATTTTCAGCAACTTTAGTAGATATAGTATCAGGAGCAGCGCTACTAAGTCATGAAAAAGGTAGTGCAGGTGTGTCAATTAATATAAATATGACGTAAGTAACATCAATTTTACGGGTGTGTCATTTTAAAAAAATATTCTTGTCTGTAACTGTTGTTCGTTTTGATATTCCCTTCCATTATTGTATACTTTCATGGGCGCCCATACAATATTGTTCAGGGGGGGGGGCAAAGTCAAGAATACAAAAATATAATATACTAAAAATACGTATGTTCTTAAAAATATAAAACAACATAAATATTTATGGAAAAAAATTACAATACAGTAATAGTACATTACTAACCGAGGTGAAAAGTGTTTCATTACTGTCGAGGGCGAAGATAGCTGACCAAGGCGCGAAGGTTAACAATAACTAACTTCCCAACTTTTTAAAAGTCAGAAATCGTTATATTACCAACTGATTGTGAATAAACAACATTACCTACTTATTGTTTTTCTGAAAATGCTAATTTAAAATTCCTTGCATCTTTGGTAAATTCATTTAGATCTTCGTCTATATATTTTTGTTTATTTTCGCTTATGTAATCGCGATGGAGGCTCATCATACATAAACCGTCTAGCCGATCTTCGCTAATAGTAGATCTAATCCATGTTTTCACTCTTCTTAGAGTGCTACAAGATCTTTCCACAGTGCATGTAGTTGGAGGAAGACAAATTAAAATTTCTAAAGCTTTGGAGATTGCTGGGTAAAATGTACAATATTGTAAAAGTTCTGTTACAGGAGTTTCTTTAGTAATAATCATTTCTTTATTTCAAACCCAATATTCGTGCCATGCTAAAGCTTCTTCAAAAAAATTATTAATTTTATAATATGAATGAATCTCTTGAGCTAGTTTAGTAAAATTATTATAGTTTATTTGTTTTAAATTAATCTATAATGCAAATTATAGAGCGAAAAGGCAACATTATCATCTTTCGAAAACCGAGAATTTAAAAAACTAATTAAAAAATGTAAGTAATTTATAAAAATTGCTTTTTAAAAATATTCTCGCACAGAATTAGCTTCGTAGTTTGCACGGTGAATTTGTCTTCCACCACTAGCGACTCTCGGCATTTTTAATTCAAGATCAAAATTTTGTGCAACTTCTTCAGCGCTATTAAATAGTTCAGTAAAAATTATTTCTAAATCAGAGTTCCTATGTTTATTAAATATATCCAATAAGTGATTAATATGTTTCTGTACAGCTAGCATATCAACAGAAATACCCTGTAAAATATTTGTTACGGGTTCCAGAAGTGCCGAATATTTAGAAATTATTTTAAGGGAAACAATAAAATAGCTCTCAACAGTAGCACTTGATAGTTGTGCTCCTAATCTAGTAGCACGATTAACTTCAGCTATGGTATTGGTAATATTTTTATATATAATTTGTTCTGCGGATGTATCTTTTAAATTATGTGCGCGCGAAGCTTACGCTAACTTCATGATAAAGATTTGAACGTTAGGAAACAGAACGAAAGAAGAAAAGAACAGGGCGATGTAAGGACATTAGGATGCGACATAAGTAGCCGTGACAATACAATTAAAAATGGTAACTTTGCTTTTAAAATTCTTAAAATTAGAGAAAAGCCAGGGGGTGGCAAGCGCCCCCCTCTTGCCCCCCCCCCCCCCCTTATGGGCGCCCATGTATACTTTTCTGCTAAGATATGCCCAAAAGTCTTCAATCAGCCATGCCTGAGAAACATTTGGAGGACCATACGACGGTAACGCCGAAAGTTTCTGCAAACTATAGGCTAACCAAGTACGTATCGTCGCGCTACTCGCGGATTTTTTAACACTATGGTTGGGACGTGGCTGGGGTGACAGTTCGTAAACACGCGATGAGCAACGAAAACTGTGTTAAAAAACTATCAAACATGTTGTGTTGTAGAGTGCAAATAATCTAAACATAATGGGGATAATAAGATTCACTTTTACTCCTTCCCTTATTAACCTTGGGACCGGTAAGGCGAGAAAATTGGATACCATCGGTTCGTCGAATGACATAAGTACAGTTGAATTTTATTAAAAATCTGATTACATATTTCTCAAGCACACAACATGGTTGTAAAGTTTATATATTTTGTGGTTTTATCAAATAAAAAATTTAGTTCAATAATTATAACTTAGGAACAAAATACTTCGATTCAAAATAGGTTATGGGACAATACATATCTGTGTACCTTTGATAACAATAATGAAAAATAAAATAAAATATGTATGAAATATACATGCTATTGAATGTAAAATGTATAATTGTATAATATTTATGAGATCTACTATAAATTATTAGTAGACAACTTTATACAAAGCGCACGAAGGAAATCTTTATACTGACCTTGACAAAAATTTACATCAAATAATTGCGTAGGCTTCCACAGTCTGAGTCATGATAAATATTCGTTTTCCGGGAATGGACTGTTTCATATTTTGAGTCAGAGCTCAACGTTTCGCCCGCAGTCGTATAGGGCATCTTCAGAAGCAAGGGGGATAATACTGTCTTAAACAAGGTTACCCGACGTGTCAACCACGCTAGAGGCCGAGTTTAAGCAATAAGAGGGGTAACCTTGTAGACGATACTAACTTGTTACCCATATTTTTTCTTTTGGCAAATTTTTTTATTAATTGGCCAGAAAAAAAATAATGAAATTTTAATATTTAAATTACCGCCGTGTATGACGTAGAATTACGCCGAACCAATGAATGGCCGTAAAGCAATAACATCGGTACGTCCAATAGCAACGGCATGTGCAGATAATTTAAACATGACAGATCTTTTGTGGACGTTTGAATAATACTTTGGAGGTTAATATTTTCGTTTGTCATTTTAATCTCGTACGAGTATAAGCTAAGTTAAAATCCTTCAAAATCCTGCTTAACAAATCGAAATACGTAATAAAAGTAACAGAAACCACGCAAATTGTAAATAACAAAGAAGAGAGACAGTGATAGAAAAATGAACTAATGTCCAAATCAAATTAAAACTCGCACTCGCTCGTCATCTACAGGTTACATTCTTAAATATGCATCCCTTTCTCCAGTTCAAAATAATGACGTCACAGAAATTCTTCTTTCTTAATCTATTAAAAAAATATAATTTTTAAAAATAAAAGTTATATTTTTACATACGTTTTCAACTTTACTTTAGGTATTTAGTGATAGACATCAGATTTCAGTACCACGCAAGCAGCCTATTGTAACAAGAACTGCCATTCACTGCCATGCTACCTAAAGATGTACTTTTGTTTTACCATGCATTTATTTTTCGTAGCTACATTAGTTATATTTGTTTCTAGAAACTTTCGGTGCTTCCCTCGTTCACTCAAGCTGGGTCGCAGTCTAAAATATATAGATAGATTTGCGTATATCATGTTGGTATAACATATTTCAAAACTTTTTCTGGCAATTTCAACAAGGTATATTATAAAACGACCATTATTTTGTAATAAAATTTGAAGTGTAAAATTTTTCTCAAACCTTTTGTTACATACATATGTTAATGCAGGTAAAAATTCAAAGTGTTCTTTATATTCTAGATATTTGAAAGGTGCATCTATAGGGGATGAAATTCTAGTTGAAGCCAAAACTATTAAAACTGGCAAAAATTTAGCTTTTCTGGAAGTTGAAATCAAGAACAAAAAAACTGGTGATTTGCTAGTTACTGGTACTCATACCAAATTTATTGGTACGGGGTAATATTCATAAATGATATTATTTTATGTATGTAGTTATATTTGTACATATTCTTATTAAATGACTATATTTTAAAAAATGGAAGTCTTGAATATCATTCCAACCACTTTAAAAAAATCTGATGTGGTCAACACAATACCTCCCGCTATTTAATTTTTTACAACTCGCTAAGAGAGGTATTGTATTCATGCTAAAAATCGCATATCCTGATTTTAGTGAATAAGCACGTTTTAAGGTCCCTAGAATCCGATTATAACATTTTTACAATGATGTCCGTATGTGTGTGTGGATGTGTGTGTGGATGTGTGTGTGTGTGTGGATGTTGGATTTACGATTTCTCAAATATTATTAGACTTAAGACATTTTTAACTACAGGTTCCTCAATCTCACAATAGTGGGAAGAGTTGATTCAGTTTTGGTAACAATTGGACAACCGGAAGTAATAGTTACAAGAAAAAAAACATTTAAATATTATTTATCGAAACTTTATGTAAATACTTATATTAAAGAACGTTAAATTCTTTATTCGATAAATACAAATTCATTATTATATTTTCTATAGATTTAGAGATAAAGAAAGGCATATAAAATAATTTTATGTAAAAAATCTCAGATCAAACTACTACAAGGCAAGAAATTCAAATGTTTGTAATTGACACATAAATGTCACTGTCAAAAATATTTGTATGCCTCTGTCATAAATATTTGTACATTATTATGAAGATTATGAAAATAAAAAAAAGTCAACAACGCAAAAGAATATACGTAAAATAGTATATAAAAGGAATTGGCGAAAAAATGACGAATATAAAGAAAAAGAAAAGGAAAGCAGAAAAAGAAAATTTCAGGAAATTGAATATAAAGAAAATGTATGTATTATACAGAATTTATATTAAAATATCCCATAGATTTTGCAAATATACGTGAGAATTATTTTGTAGTGAGACATGAATATATGTATTTGTGTTTAAAAATATTTTTCGTTTTACGTGTACAACCAGGTAAAATATCTGGCGAGAGGTTATGAGTTGGCCACATCAGATTTTATTAATTTAAATATACATATTTACATATTTAATTATGCTGGAAACTGTATTAAGATCCATTATCCATTGTATATAACTATGGTTCTATTTACTATTTTTTTAAAACCGTTACTATTATTAATTTGAAATGATTAGTTCTTAGACAGTGACATTTATCTTTTACCTATTAACAAAGGAGTTATGCTTGTTTAAAACGTAGGCTCCGGGATTTCTATAATAACACAAACCTCGTAAAAATAAAATTTGAAGGTATTTTTCGAAAAAAAAAAAAACTATTTTGAGCTTCAAGTAAAGTACCAATTCCGGTTATCTGATTTACACCAAAATCTAATGGCTTCTTCCCCTATTAGAATAAGATAGAAATACAAGGTTTAAATTTTTTCTGAATAATAGTATTTGAGTTAGAGTGGAGGATCCACACACACATACACACAGACATCATCGTGAAAATGTTACAATTGTGTTCAAGGGACCTTAAAACGTGGTCATTTACCAAAATCTCGGTGTTCTGCAACATTTTTGGGTGATTCGGGAGCAGACATTACAGTGCTCAAGCGACATGGAGGGTGGTGTTCAAGTTCTGTTGCTGAAGGCTACGTTGAAAATTCTTTGGAAAATAAGAAAGAAATTTCACGAAGAATTTTGGGAGAAAAAGAAACAGCAATTAAAAAAATAAAAATTGTCGACAAAGAATCAGAATCCAGCAGCACATCTACTTCAGTTTCTACCCACATTGAAGTTAACCAAGAAGAAGTATTAAGAACGACATCAAATGTTCAATTTAGTAATTTAAGTAATTGCGTTGTAAATATTTATCATAAATAAACAGTTAAAATAGGTATTTAGTACTTTTACGCATTAAACTGTCATTTTAAAGCACTAGTGCTTAAAAGTACTTCATTTAACATCGGAAATGCCAATCGAAAAGTTGTTGTTATAATACGCTAGTATAAAAAATAATTTTGGATATCAAGAATTAATTTAAGATGTCAAGTATTCGAATTTTTACAACAGACGCTATCGACAGGCGGGAAAAAATTCACGCATGCGCATGAAGGTTCAAGGTCGGCTCATGCAACGCGCTTCATTCAAATCCATCAGGTTTTCGCAAAAAAATAAAGTCGGATACTTTTCCAACAGACCTCGTAAGTGTTCATCCCTCATCAGTCAACAAGTGAGTGCAAAGGGAAGTGAAAGTTTATATGCGTTCATCACCAACAAGCTAGTCGACCAGTTGTTATCGTTGGAAAACAAGTAAGTACACATGTAGTAGCTACTAAAAAACATAGAAATAAAAGTAACTACTACTTCCGGCGTGGCAGACCACTCTGCTACCGCGCCTTGTAAAAAGAAAGAAAGAACTCTTAAATTGTAAAAAAATATAAAACACAAAATACCAAAACGTCAATTTATTTTTCACAACTGAACTAAAAAACTAAAAATTATCACTATCGTTACTCTATATACTTGCCTGGTCGGGAGGCCATATAGCAGCAGTCTAGATAATAGGCGAATCTGCTACACACATTATCAGCGTTTCAGACCCCCTCCCCACATCATGTTTCAATAAAGAATTAAAAGTAGAAAATTTAAAAGACATTTATTTCAAATCGTTCATTTACAATAAATAATAACAGATATTTAAATACCTACACACTTTTATAAGTTGTTACATATTTACAATGTTTTCATAAAGTTATTTCTTGTTCATTTATACATATAGTACATCAGTGGCGGATTTAGAGGGGGGGCATTCGGGCACGTGCCCCCCCTGTTATTTTAAAAAATTTAATTATTACATATCATTCACGTATTACACATCATAGATAAATAAAAGAATAAACATACTAATAAAAATACGGAATTTCTATTTATTTTTCAAATTGTTTATTATTTGGTTCATATAAAAGTTTTATTATTTTTATTATACATTTGATGGCAGATGTAGATATTTTTTATAAAGTCACGTTTAAAAGATACGACTATCAACTTTTATTTTTTAAATAGCAAACAATAATTATTTCACTAAAATATAAACCGCCATTTTTTGTCTTAAGTTGTTCTTATTACTTAATTTGATGTTTTAACTTGTTTTGTATAACATTGTTGCATTTTATTTATTTTTACATAGCTACTTAGAATATTTGAATAAACATTATTTCTCATATTTCTCAAAATCATTTACTTGTTTGGGGTCCTGCACTCTGATTTTTTTACCTCTCGCTAAGAGAGGTATTGTATTCATGCTAAAAATCGCATATCCAGATTTTGATGAATAAGCACGTTTTAAGGTCCCTAGTATCCGATTATAACATTTTTACGATGATGTCCGTATGTGTGTGTGTGTGTGTGTGTGTGTGTGTGTGTGTGTGTGTGTGTGTGTGTGTGTGTGTGTGTGTGTGGATGTGTGTGTGTGTGTGGATGTTGGATTCACTATATCTCAAATACTATGAGACTTAAGACATTTTTAACTACGGATTCCTCAATCTAACAATAATGGGAAGAGTCCAGTCAGTTTTGGTAACAATTGGACAACCGGAAGTAGTAGTTACAAGAAAAAAATCGTCTAAATATTATTTATCGAAAATTTATGTAAATACTTATATTAAAGAACGTTAAATTCTTTATTCGATAAATATAAATTCATTATTATATCTTCTATAGATTTAGAGATAAAGAAAGGCATATAAAATAATTTGATGTAAAAAATCTCAGATCAAACTACTACAAGGCAAGAAATTCAAATGTTTGTAATTGACACATAAATGTCACTGTCAAAAATATTTGTATGCCTCTGTCAAAAATATTTGTACATTATTATGAAGATTATGAAAATAAAAAAAGTCAACAACGCAAAAGAATATACGTAAAAAAGAATATAAAAGGAATTTGCGAAAAAATGACGAATATAAAGAAAAAGAAAAGGAAAGTAGAAAAAGAAAATTTCAGGATATTGAATATAAAGAAAATGTATGTATTGTACATAATTTATATTAAAATAATTATTTTGTAGTGAGACATGAATAATATTTTTCGTTTTATGCGTACAACCAGGCAAATATCTGGCGAGAGGTTATGTGTTGGCCACATCAGATTTTTATTATTTCAAATGAAAGTTCTTTTAATTTTAAAGCAATTCGTAGTATTAAAAAATCTTAACTGATTTTAGTTTAACATAATTTGATTTGACGTCAACGTGACGTCACGACGACACCACTCGCACAAGTTGTACTATACAACAGGCAGCGAGAGAAAGGTAGCATTAGCATTAATGTGACGTCACAGTGACACTGACGACAAACCTCAAATATCTCTCAAACTAATTATCAAACAATAATTGTTTTCTTCATCTTAACCCCTATTTATTGAGTAATACTTTAAGTATAAATGTACATTTTATTATTTTTTGTTATGGTGCAGGACCCCCAAATAGATCATTAAAAAAATGGAGGTTTATATTTTAGTAAAATAGATTAAAGAATAAAAGTTCTGATTTTATAAAAAAATATTTACATCTGCCATCAAATAGTATATTTTACAATACAACACAAAAGTTAACGAAGAGGGGGGGGTCCACCCTATATTTTTAAAATTTGTTTCCGAATTTAGTGCCCCCCCTATTATAATTTTCTAAATCCGCCACTGCAGTACATACATTAAAAATCCCTACAAGTTCCAACTGGACTTGGACTTGTCGTCATTCATGGGCGCTTCTTCTTCATTCAAGCAATTATGCTTGAACCCAACTTAAGGTAGCAGTACTGTCAGAGCTGGGCAATACTTGCAAGAAAAGTACTTTATTAGGCTTGCAAGTACTTTGAGTACTTCAAGTACTGTACTTGAAGTACTTTCTATTTATAGTACTTTGTACTTGACAAAGTAAATCTATTCACATGTACTTGGTACTTAGTACTTGGAAAAATACTTGAAGTATTTTAAATGTACTTGAAGTATTTTAAATGTACTTGAAGTATTTTAAATATACTTGAAGTATTTTAAATGTACTTGAATTACTTTACGGGGTCTGAGTGTCAGGTTGAGAATCTGGGGAATCGGGTTCGATCCCGACCGACTCCAATTATTTCCAATTTTAAATGGCACAAAATTGACCCCTGTGGTGCACTTTCCACGCCAGCAATGAGTGCCCGAGAGGGGACGCCTGGTAAGCGCCCGCACGGTGCAAATATATCATCTTTACCGATATCTGCTTACAAAGCAGATTGGCACGCCCAGCAATGGGTAATAAGCCGTGATGACATATTTATTTTATTTGAATTACTTTAAATTGAATTACTTTGTTTGTCTGTCAGTGTTTCTTTTGCAGAGGTGTGGTGTTATGTGAATTTCATTAATAAATATATTTTCAGCGATAATATGAAAGTAAAGATATATTTGCAATTTTTTTGGCATAAATAAATTAATTTTAATCTGCGCATATTGCATATACATAAATGTTTGTATTACCTAACTACAGTGCTAGGACATAACGTAAAAATGACGTCATTCTAACATCTCGGTACAGCTTCTCGCATCGCATGGTGATCATATGACGTCAATTTTACGTCATGAGATCGCTGGGTGATACGGCAGTCCCAGCGAGGAACTCTTGTTTTAAATAACCAAATAAATATCGCATATTGAAATTTTTGTCAACAATCACCTTTTAAGGTCCATATAATCAGAAAAATATCAATTATCTGAAAAAGTACTTGCACCCAAATTTACAAGTACTTTTTTAAGTACTTGGTACTTTCAAGTACTTTAGAAACTAAAAAAGTACTTGTACTTCAAGTACCTTTAAAAACATCAAGATACTTGGTACTTGTACTTCAAGTACTACTTTCCGGTACTTTGCCCAGCTCTGAGTACTGTAATGGTCAAACATAACAGTACAATATAAGAGTGTAATAGATTTTCAATCGTCTTTTAATTCTATGCTTATTTCGTTTGAAAAATTTAAATCTACGTTGCTTTTAGGTCTCTGAAATTATATTTATTTATTAATATTTCATATTATTTACAGTAAACTCTTACTTACTACAGTTTTACCTTCCATTTTTACATAATTATTTTGCAGCTCTTCAAATTCTTCAATTTTACTGGCATGCTCCTGAAAAAAATACTTGTTAGTGAAATCCACATAATCAGTGGCGTATTTAGCACTGAGGCCGCAAGCGCAATTCAATTTTGCGCCCCCCCCCCCCTTAAGCAATCCCCCCGCTGATTATTTTCGTATAGTGACCAGGCAACGCGTAGGTTTTTACTATAAGCACGCATCCTAGATAATTAATAAAAAATAATAATACGAATACATAAACGATTTATTTGAAAACAGGGTTTATTAAAAAAATCTGATGTGGCCAGCACGTTACCTCCCGTCAGTTCTATGTATTTTGTACAAATTTCATACAGAAAGTTCCTTGCTAAAGATTATATTTCTTGTACTTTACCTTCCGGCAGTTGCATGTATTTATTTATATTAATTATAGCAAAAGATCCTATATTTCCAGTAAAATTATAAGACAAACACACTATGTCAATTTCACTTGACACTGACATCTTTCAATCAGAATTTTCTTAATATAGTAGCTGTTTCCATAGCTATGGCTACTTTATGATATTTAATTTCTTTATAATTTTTTAACTCTATATCCATTTAATATTAAGTATAAAATGCAGTCAAATTGTATAGAGAATAAAATATTCTTTAATATTTATAATAACATTAAATGTGAAAAAATGATATTTAACATAGTTTTTTCAAGTGAAACTGTTAAAATCTATAAATGAGGGTATTTCCGGTTGTCCAATTCTAACCAAAATCTAATCAGCTCTTCACATGGATGGAGCGAAGAGAAATACGAAAGAATTATAATTTTTAGAATTGTAGTATGGAAGTTATCGTAGACGAAAATTTTGATACACACACACACACACATACACACACAGACACACACACACGCACACACACACACACACACACGCACACACACACACACACACACACACACACACACACACACACACACACACACACACACACACACACACACACACACACACACACACACACACACACACACACACACACACACACACACACACACACACACACACACACACACACACACACACACACACACACACACACACACACACACACACACACACACACACACACACACACACACACACACACACACACACACACACACACACACACACACACACACACACACACACACACACACACACACATACAGACATCATCGTAAAAATAGTAAAATCGTATTCTAGGGACCCTAAAACGTGCTTATTCATCAAAAACTCACTACCGATTTTTTTGACCAAAGACAATACCTTCCTTACCTAAAGGTGACGGAAGGTAAACTTTGAAACCCCATCTAATGCTTTTGAAATGACAAAGTGTATTGATTTTATTTTGAAACTCAAATTGGTCATATCACTTATATGGGACCTAGCAGAATTTCTCCGTTATTTTTGCCGGTTTACGGTTTTCGATTCAGCTCCGGTTGTGTCGTAGGGTACCTTTATAACCAGGGTATGGCCATGGGCCAGGATCGCCGCCATGTTGCGTGGGTAGTTTGGATGGGCATGTTGCGTGGGTAGTTTGGGTGGGCATGTTGCGTGGGCAATTTGGGTGGGCATGTTGCGTGGGCAGTTTGAGTGGGCATGTTGCGTGGGCATCATAAACCACTATCGGCGGAGCCCTAGGGAAAACTCGGCGAAGCCGAGGTTACGCTAGTATTAAACTATCACAAGTGAATTCATAAAGGTAATAAAAATTAATTAATTTAAGAGATACACAATTATTATGAAGACATACATTTAGAGGTTATGTAGAATATATGACATGGGTTGTTATTATCACATCTAATTTAATATCTGTAGTTCTTATTTACATAATAATTGTATATTCTAAACTTACCTTTTAAAAATTTAAATGATTGTGCTTAATATTAGTAATTTATAGTTGTTTTCAATATGTCAGTAATCGTGGTGGGTATCTTAACAAACTACATAAATAAATAAAATATATTACTTACACTTTAAATACATATTAAAATGATAATTAAATGTGTTTTTCATTAAAATAAAACAAATAGCCACGAAAATACATAATAATTTGCGCAAGAACAACACATATAACAGACGGCCCGGTAATGGCGGACGAAACGTGAGCCACGCCATGGCCATACCCTGGTTATAAAGGTACCCTAATGTGTCGTCGTCCGACCTGCCATCTACAGTTCATTTTTTTCTCCTATTGCGCTTATTTTCTATCACTTTTAATTGAAAAGGACAATTATGTAAACCGTTCTTACCTCTATACAGTAATAAGTTGCAGATTGTCTTCTACTTATTATTTGTATTAAAAATACAATAAATATAACAATCAATGCCAATGCAGTAATTATTATAATCGTGACAAATATCCAAGTTTCAGGCAAGTAAAAACTTGCTTCAATCATGTTACTACTTGTTTCATTTGTTGGTACCACTGATATCATAGGCTTGATAATTTCCACATCATTTTTTTGACAATTATTTGTTAGGTTATGTTCAAATATGTCCTCTTCATTCGAAGATTGTACAACAAGCTTGTACAGACCGGCGTTACAAGATTTATAAATAGTTAGGTTAGTTGTCATCTTGTCATCTTTTAATGTTGAATTTGTTGTTGTAATGTTGGCATCATTGTAAATAACTTCGTTATTGTATGTCCAATACATTTCTTTTACTGGATCTCCATATATTTTGCACGATATTTTTATTTCTTCTTTTTCTTCTTCGTAAATTTTGCAGGTTAGAATTTTTGGCGCGCATTCAAAATCTTGTAATTGGAGGTTGTGAAAATATTTGTCTTTTAAATTGGATGGTTGGTAACACTGAATGTTGTTAGAAAAATTTTTGGCGGCAAGATATAAATTTTTCAAATTACAATCACAAATTAAATTGTTATTTTCTAATTCCAAATCTGTTAATTTCTTCATATTTAATATTATTTTTGGTGATATTGATATTAAGTTATTGTTTCGTAAATCTATTATTTTTATATTTTTTGAATTTTGAAATAATTCTTTAGGGATATTTTTAAGTTTGTTATTATTTAAATGTATTTCATATAATTCTATTTGATTTTTAAATATATTTTTATGTAAAGTTGATATATTATTGTTGTTTAAAAATATTTTTTCTAATTCTTTATTATTTTTAAATAAATTATTCAAATTATGAATATCATTATACGATAAATTTATGTGGGATAACGATTTCAAATTTTTAAACAAGTTTATTGGAATATATTTTATATTGTTATTATTAAAATTTAAGTTTTTAATTTTTTTATGTTTTTTCAATACATTTTTATCAATTTTGCCGATTTTATTATAACTTATATCTATCTCTTCTAAATTAGTAATATTATTAAAAAAATTATCAGTTATTAATGATACGTTACAAGATATAATAAACAATTTCTTTAAAACATTATCATTTTCAACAAATGCAGTATAATTTAAATATTCTATATCAATATGATGAATTTTCAAAATTTCTATCATACTTATATCATATTTTTCATTAGATTTTATGGAAAAATTAATGTTAGATACTTTTAAATTGATATTATTTTGAAATATTTTACCATCTGTCAAGTTTTCATAATTATTTTTAGTACAGTCACAAATTCGATCAGATTCAACAGTCGAAAAAAAACAAATATTGTTTATCACTTGAACACAAACATTATTATTAATTAATTGCAAAAGCATTATTATTTTTGCGGGTGACATAATAATGTCAACCAATATTTCACAAGCCTTTTGAAATAGCAAACTACATAGGTACAGTATTCAGTATTCTATCTTATCTATAATTTAATAATGTAAATATAGTTTATCTGACTATCGATATTTTCCCATATTTACACGTTATTAACTCCATAGCAACAACTATAAGTAATACTATGTTCCGTAAGTCAACCAAAAAAATCTGATGTGGCCTGCACATAACCTCTCGCCAGATATTTTATCTGGTTGTACGCATAAAACGAAAAATATTTTTTTCTACAGTCTATATACAGAGTAGCCATTTGCGCTCTCTTTTGTCAACGCAAAATGTCACTTTGCCGCTCTAGAGCGACAAAGTAGAAAAACGCTCGCTCCTCAAATTTCTAACTATACAATGTTGAGAAATGTTACTTGGCTACATTCTTCACGGAAACGTTTAGTTACACATTACCCACTTACATAACCAAACAAAATGCCGCACTGCTGTGAAAATAAAATAGGGCATTCATTTATAAAAACGAAAGTATAAAATGCTTAGATTAGATTGAAGCAATAGCTCAAGAAGAATGGAAAATACCGATAAGTAAAAATAAATAAAAAATAAATTTTTGTTATGGTGGAGGACCCCATTGTGGCGACTGCAGAAAAATCGTGTGTGTTTCGAGCGCAAATGGACATTGCCGATTTCGAGAGAATGCCTCGCTCCTGCGTCGCGCGGCAACATCCTCTCAATCGGTAATGTTCTATTTTGCGCTCTTAATACACAAATAGCTATTAATTACAAATACATATATTCATGTCTCACAACAAAATAATTCTCACATAATATATTTGCAAAATCTATGGGATATTTTAATATAAATTATGTACAATACATACATTTTCTTTATATTCAATATCCTGAAATTTTCTTTTTCTACTTTCCTTTTCTTTTTCTTTATATTTGTCATTTTTTCGCAAATTCCTTTTATATTCTTTTTTACGTATATTCTTTTGCGTTCTTGACTTTTTTATTTTCATAATCTTAATCATAATGATGTACAAATATTTTTGACAGTGGCATACAAATATTTTTGACAGTTACATTCATGTGTCAATTACAAACATTTGAATTTCTTGCCTTGAAGTAGTTTGATCTAAGAATTTTTACATCATATTATTTTATATGCATTTCTTTATCTCTAAATCTATGGAATAAAGATTTTAACGTTCTTTAATATAAGTATTTACATAAATTTTCGATAAATAATATTTAGATGATTTTTTTCTTGTAACTACTACTTCCGGTTGTCAATTGTTACCAAAACTGACTCGACTCTTTCCATTATTGTTAGATTGAGGAATCCGTAGTTAAAAATGTTTTAAGTCTTATAGTATTTGAGTTATGGTGAATCCAACATCCACACACACACACGCACACATGCACGCACGCACGCACGCACGCACGCACACACACACGACACGCACACGCACACGTACACGCACACGCACGCGCACACACGCACACACACACACACACACACACACACACACACACACACACACACACACACACACACGGACATCATCGTAAAAATGTTATAATCGGATTCTAGAGACCTTAAAACGTGCTTATTCACTAAAATCTGGATATGCGATTTTTAGCATGAATACAATACCTCTCTTAGCGAGAGGTAAAAAACACAAAAATCAGTAATAATTCCTGCGTGACTTCTAAAGTATTCTCTCACGGAGTTGTACATTAGTTATTTCAAATAAGCGTAGTAACAAATATATTATGAGTCGGTGTTGGATAAAACAAATTATCGGCGGTAATGTTCGCATCTACATATGAAGTGCCAGTGACAATGTTTGACAAATAAATATTAGGAAAAAAATTATATTTTTCAATAAAAATGCTATGTAATGTTTCAGTTTTAGAAATTGGAATACATAAATAAATGTCAATGTCATATGTATTATGATTTTAAATAAGATAAATTTATTTGATAGTAAACTACGAAAGTATGATTTTACTTATTAAAATCATGATCGGGAGTTCCAGTCACCAACTTGTATGTAAATATGGTAATAACACTACTCATATTTTCCGAATAAAATATATTCATACAAATACATATGATAGGACTACATTGTATTTTTGCGTCTCACTAAATTGGGCGTGCCCCATATCAATAAGTATATTAGTTTTGAAAATATTAGCAGTAATAGATAAAGAATATGCAAATGGCACGCCGGTCCCTCCAATATTATTCTTGTGATATAATATTTATTTTCTGTAAATATATACTTTAAAATAAATATTTTACGTTAAAATTTATATATGTACCTATCTGCCGCATAAAATTTATATATATACAGGATGTAAATAAAATAAGTACATTAAATTTATTCAGTAATATAACTCGTCAAGAGCAACAATATTTCTTAATGTAAATAAAAAAGTAAAAATGAATAAGCAGAAGACTCACGTCATCAATAAATATTACTAGATAATGACGTCACTTATTACTACGTATACATGGGGTACTTATTTATTCTAGAAAATGTGATGCGTGTTGCATAACTTACTGTATACAATACATACATGTAAGTAATTAAAATAATTAATAACAAAACTATACTATTTTTGAAAATAATCATTTTCTTTTATATATTTATTTTTATTTATTACATATATTTGGATTTAATTATGTACAATTTAAAGTACATATATGTATGTACTCAACATATTTCACCATAATCAATACAATACATATTATATTGCTAGATGCTGCCTTCCCAATTCCCGACGCCAAGTTTCCCGGTCATACGCTAGATCTTCTTCCAGGTTCCGCTGTCTCATCACTCCTCTCCAAGATTGGTCGTCCTCTCTTCTTCTTCCCTGGTGGTATCCACTGAAATATACGCTTTGGCCAGCTATTTTCCTCCATCCTCATTAAGTGATCGAACCATTTTAGAGATTTCGTCTCTATTCTGTTTATTGTAGTTTTTGAAGTTTAATTCCAACAGTTTCTTCTGCGTTAAGTATTTGTGTATTGTGCTACAGTATTACTGCAGTGCCCAATTACCGGACAGGCTGACTAAGCTGCAGCCTAAGAAGCACACAGATTTTGGGGGCACACAATTTCATTTTATTATAGTTTTTAGAGCGCTTTGATTTGGTTAGAGCTAAGACGACCTAAACCAGGCCCTGAATATTATTGGTTTGTCTTAATAAATATTACACAATAATTCATCTGCAATAATGCCAAAAGCTTTATATATTGTATTGTATTGTCTGGTATTGTCAGCAAATTGACAGTTCTATATATTTTTTACAAAACAATAATACATAACTACTTTGATATTTGCAATCATTTATATTAATTCAAGTCACTTGTGCCTGGATGAGATGAGTTGACAATCACCTGTCAATCAAGTGGCAGGGACAGGATCGATATTTGATCGATTTTAAATTCAATGTAAACATGGACATTGTCAGTAGTGCTACCGTTACGATACGAAAATTAACTACAATTATTTCAAATAATTTTATATTTCCTAAAAGGAATAAGGATTGACTTTGATACGAAGGTAAATTTCATTAATATATACGTTTCTTAATACTAGTATTTTTTATTCCCTCTTTTTTAAAAAATAAATAACACTCAATAATTTCTATAAGTTATATTTCATTTTATAAGGTTTTTTTTCAGGTCGATGACGTGAGTCTTCTGCTTGTTCATCTTTACTATAACTATTTTTTTAAGTCTTAGATTTTGAGTTAAAATTCTGTAAAGATTTGCTGCATAAAGAAAAGTAAGAATAAGTATTCCGTCACATATTTTTATTATCTTAAAACTAGAGATGTGCCGATTATGACTTTGGCCGACTAGCCGACTAGCCGATTAGTCGGTTGTAAAGAGGCCGACTAATCGGCCAAGCCGATCAGGGTTTCGGGGATTTCCATGACGCTTTGATTTGATTAGGTTTTTTATCCAAAAATACTTTAAATAAAAGTTATATGACAGAAAAAACAAATACGTTGTTTTTTGTCATAAATCCATGGCTCCTTAGACAAAAAACTCATAAAAACTGTAACTTTGTAATTAATTTTTACGTTTATATAAAGAGATAAATAATCGTTTCACATGATTAAGATGCTGCATTTAAATCTCTATAACTTTTATTTGAAGTAATTTTGCATAAAATAATTAGGTAACGTTTGCGCAAAGAAAAATTGATTTCCCATGTTAAACTCCTGTTTCACTTTTTGATTTACACCCTGTACATGCAATCTGGCTTTAATATTACTTAGATTGTTAATAAAAAAATTCCTACTCTTTTATTTAAATAAGAAGAAATAATTATAGGTAAATGTTAATTGAAGATATTAATATTATGTTGTTTTGTTTGTTAGATACTAATTTTGTTTGATAAATGTCAAAGATTTGTTTTCTTTACAAGCAAGTAATTTTAGAAACTGATTGATTACCAAAGGAAAGGTTGCTTTGTTTTACATTTCAAAATGTGTAAGACTGATTATAAAATAAAAATATTAATAAACAATCAAGGTAAGAAGAAGCCGGATAGTCGGCGCTCTTTGCCGAATAGTCGCCGAATAGTCGCCGACTACGATAGTGGCCGGATAGTCGGCTTTACCGACTAGTCGGCACATCTCTACTTAAAACCTTATAAAAGAACGGAAATGATATACCTATGAGTCAACTTCCAGGAGGAAAATGCATTTTTTTAGATATACATATTTGTCAATAGATAGCACGAATATGATAAGATATAAATAATATTTATATATAAGTAAGCGAAAAATCACAATCATACAAAATTAAACAGTGAAGGTGAATGGTAAAAATGGTGAACATCGATACTATTTCTGATTTAAAAGTGGGAGATGTATTCCCCTACATCATAACACTAATCGTTGGAATATTAATTAAATATGTCTACGATTTTTTCACAAGAGAGGCTAATGTAAGTATGAATACACCTTTTCAATTAAAAGACATTGAAAAACTTCGTTCCTTCTACTTTTCGTTCTCCTTAATTTCTCTTATTACCTCTTATCGTCAACTATTTGTAAACTTTCTCGGGTACAAATCTACCCTATTTACTGCAACTTTCGGAGTACCTCAGGGTTCTAACCTTGGTCCTCTTCTATTTATTTTATTTATAAATGACGTTACTAATATTTTACATTGTGATAAGCTGATATTTGCCGACGATTTAATTCTTTTTAATCCTATATCTTGTATTAATGACTGTCAACTTTTATAAGAAGACTTACACAAAAATCTGATGTGGCCAGCACATAACCTCTCGCCAGATATTTTACCTGGTTGTACGCATAAAACGAAAAATATTTTAATATAAATTATTAGAGATGTGCCGATTATGACTGGCCGACTAGCCGACTAGCCGATTAATCGGTTGTAAAGAGGCCGACTAATCGGTCGACTAGTCGGCCAAGCCGATCAGGGTTTCGGGGATTTCCGTGACGCTTTGACTTGATTAGGTTATGTACAGTTATAAATCATATAAGTACGTTATTGTCTTTTTTTTGTTTTTTATGAAGCAGTTAATGTTTAGAATTTTTTGATATATTTTTTTACTGTACATCATGTACAGGGTGTAAATCGAAAAGTGAAACATAGGAGTTTAACATGGGAAATCAATTTTTGTTTGCGCAAACGTTACCTAATTATTTTATCCAAAAATACTTTAAATAAAAGTTATAGAGCTTTAAATGCAGCATCTAAATAATGTAAAACGATTATTTTATCTCTTCATATAAACGTAAAAATTAATTACAAAATTACTGTTTTTATGAACATTTTGTCTAAGCAGCCATGGATATATGACAAAAAAAAAACAAATACGTTGTTTTTTGTCATAAATCCATGGCTGCTTAGACAAAAAACTCATAAAAACTGTAACTTTGTAATTAATTGAAGATAAGAAGATATTAATATGATGTTGTTTTGTTTGTTAGATACTAATTTTGTTTGATAAATGTCAAAGATTTGTTTTCTTTACAAGCAAGTAATTTTAGAAACTGATTGATTACCAAAGGAAAGATTGCTTTGCTTTACATTTCAAAATGTGTAAGACTGATTATAAAATAAAAATATTAATGAACAATCAAGGTAAGAAGAAGCCGGATAGTCGGCGCTCTTTGCCGAATAGTCGCCGAATAGTCGCCGACTACGATAGTGGCCGGATAGTCGGCTTTACCGACTAGTCGCCGACTAGTCGGCACATCGCTATAAATTATGTACAATACATACATTTTCTTTATATTCAATATCCTGAATTTTTTTTTCTACTTCCTTTTCTTTTTCTTTTATTCGTCATTTTTTCGCAAATTCCTTTTATATTCTTTTTCAGGTATATTCTTTTGCGTTGTTGACTTTTTATTTATTTTCTTAATCTTCATAATGATGTACAAATATTTTTGACAGTGGCATACAAATAAAGTAAATGGGATTTAGTCCTGTTGAGGGGTTTAAAAAAGGTAGTTACTTGGATTAGTTTAGACTATATTTTAAATTTTAAGAAATAAACTGTCAAAATTAGATTTTATAAATAATATTTAATTTAGTGTAAAATGAAAATGACAGATGTCGGTTATTCCAAAGAAATATCAAATATTGGATGAATGTGAAGTTGCACAAGGCAAGCTGGTGCCACAGCAGTCAAAATGCATATCCGACAAAGAAAACGAAAGTTTTGCGAGTTGTTGTTTGACATTTATCCATAAATCACAGTTTTGGTATGTTTGAATAGCTGCTGCCTGGCAACTTTAAACGCCCTCGGGCAATAAAAGCCAAATTACGCCCGCTTTTCAGGGCGAATAAACAAGTTTATGATTACAAAATAAAATAAAAGCTTTCATTGCACCTAAAATGTCAAGGAATGCAATTTTTCATCGAGAACACTGGTATTTTAGTGACTATAATTTTTTTGACGTTTTTTTTGACAAGCTGACTGGTAGTTGGAGCGCAGGCACCATTTTACTTACTATATGCAAGAGATAGAAAGAGATATGTAGCTGTTAAACTGGAAAAGTTTATTTTCAGTAAATGTCTATTTTCAGTCTGTTGCAGATAAAACTTTCTTTTTAAACTAAAATTTGTATTTCATTGTAGAATCTAGGAAATCCAAATCCAGGGGTACAAGCTGAAGGAAACGTTGCGACAGGAGGTGTAAGTAAATAGTATTGTAACGTTTTTATTTATTTGGGTGAAGTGTAAATATTAGACAATTATTATTAATTAAATTAAATGTTTATTAAGACGATAAATAAATATTAAAAAAGATAATAACAAATTAACTAATTAAACACTAACACTATTTATTTATTTAATCAATTAACAGGACTATTTATTTCCACGATATTACTTATTTCCACTATTTATGTCGCTTCTCATTCAACTGTCCGACTTACCGATGTCAACAGCGTCTGTATATTCAACTGCTCGGACAGAATTCACACCTTTCACCTAACTGTCTGTCTATTTGTCTCTTGCCCTTGGTCTTGAAAAAAATCTTTCACTTAGAGCCCTTCGATTGGGATATCTTCTCATATATATACCGTGTGTCTATCTTAAAGGTGTACATAGGAGATTAACATGGGAAATCAGTTTTTTGCAAATTCCTGGTCGCCTAATTATTATTTAGGGCATAAAATTCTGCATCTAATTCAATAAACAGAATTACCTTTACATGTTTTATAACGCCAGTAATTAAATATGAAAATGTTGAAAATTACGTTGAAAATATCGACAGCCATGGAATTGAACAAAAAATAAATAAATGCTTCACCTTGTGCTTGACGTTTTATCTGTCACAACGTAAGTTAACTTATTTGACATTTCTGACAATTTGATTTGAAAAATATCGTTAATTATGATAATAAGAAAAATATTATATTAGACTAATAAATAAAGTTACAAATACAGTTTTGTTTAAATAATATAAATTTATTAAAAATTCAACTGCATAACAAAATTATGTATGATGCTGTGATGTACTCCCAACTCATTTCCAATACATCTAGTACTACAGAAGGTCAGAAGGGGACTACACTTATTCCTAACACTTTTTCTTGTAGTAACTCACGTTTTCCTGCTCGTCCTATATTCTGATTACGCGGCTCACATGTATTTTTTGAAGACACATTAGCAGTCTTCAAATTTTGCCACGAATTTTGCAATTGTGAAATCACGCTCTTCATTAGTATAAATATTCATTTTCTAATAATTTCAGACAATAAAATTAGAGACAAATTCAAATTGTCAGAAACGTCAAATAAGTTAGCTTACTTTGTGACGTATAAAACGTCAAGCATTTATTTATTTTTAGTTCAATTCCATGGCTGTCGATATTTTCAACGTAATTTTCGACATTTTCATATTTAATTTCTGTCGTTACAAAGCATGTAAAGATAATTTTGTTTATTGATTTAGATACAGAATTTTATGCCCTACAACTTTTATTTGATGCATTTTTGCTTAAAATAATTAAGCGGGCAGGAAATTGCAAAAAACTGATTTCCCATGTTAATCTCCTATGTACACCTTTAAAATATATACGCGGTATATATATATATATATATATATATATATATATATATATATATATATATATATATATATATATATATATATATATATATATATATCTTATATTTACAATAATTATTGTTGGCAACACTGTATTTACATGAAATCATCGTATAATGGATCAGAGGTGGGCGCGTGAGTAACTTTTTGTTCACGATCACGCACGCTTACGGAACTAAGAATGTAATCACGAACAATCACGCACGACTTTTTATGTTTGATTCACGATGACTCACGTTCACGATTTTATTATGTTTAACACAGTCTTAAGTTGTTATCAAATTTGTTAACAAATTGGTAATAAGTTAGGTCACAGATTGGTTTCATTGGAAACGAGTGTTTATGGACAAATAGGTTGTTCTATTCCATCACAAATATCATTATAAATGTGGTAACAAATTTATTAACAAAATTATGATCGTGTCAAACGGGCTTAAAGATTTGTATATCTATAGTGAAATCTGAGCAACTATGTATACAATTTTGGGTACAACAATAATACTATTTTTATGCAAAAAAATACTGTTGATGACATATTTCGACATAATAATAATAACAAGAATGTAAATTAAAGATGGAAATTGACAATTTTTTAAATAAAAATAGAAGAAAACTTGTACTCATGGCCGATTAAATTTCAATCACGCCTGATCACGCACGATAATTTTTTAGTGCCTCACGCTCACGTCCAATCACGACGCAAAATTTAAATTATATTCACGATCACGCGGATCACGTCGTGACCCGACAAAAGCACGGCCCTCGCCCACCTCTATAATGAATTACTTTAGTGCCGATTCCTAAATTTTTAATGACGCATATTGTGCAATTTATTGGCGATTTCAAATAAAATTTTAATTTTAAACAAGTATTTTTTGTATTATTGTAGACACAAGGAAATCCAGGGATACAAGTAAAAGCTGACGGACACGGTGTGGTAGGAGCCGTAGCAGGTGTAAGTAATTAGCATATTAAAAGACAAGTGTTACAATGACACTGGATTTATAATGAAGTAACGTAACACGTTATGTTCCAGGACGGGCTTACGCTATCGTTATTATAAAATCAACTCAATATTCTTTTACGAAATTTGATATCTAGGGGTTTTCCGGCATGCCCGTTTCAACTAAAATATTTTCAAAGCAGTAGCACTTCCGGTTTAACCGAAAGTAGACACTAACTTTATTATTTTAAATGGAATGCTATATTTTTTATTTTACCTTTGCATTTAGCAGAAAATTTTACATATTAAACAATAAAAACATTTTACTCATGATCAACCATTTCCGGCGTAATTTAACTGTTTTGTTTTTTCTCTAAAAACTGCCACTTCTTTATCACTCTATACAGGCTGTCTCACAACTCGCGCCCCAGAGCGAATGAGGAAACACGAGACTGCAGTCGGATGTGTAATTTCGAAGAAGAAAAAATCTAGCTTAAAAGATATTCGAGAAGAGACGTCTTAAAATTGACCAATCAGAGACCTACACCTTTAACGTGTGTTTGCCGTAATTTTACGTTACTAGAGTTTTATACAAATCAAATCTTCTTTAAAATGTGTGGGCGACTGTAGTTTTCGAAAACTGTCAGTGTCAAATTAAATTTGACAAGGTGAATAAAAAAAGGCAAATTCAAATGACAATAATATTTTCGTTTAACACATTTTACACAGCTGCTACAACACGTTGCACTGTACGATATAAACGATGATCTCGGATGACACCTTCGCTAACCTAAATTTGTTGACAGTGAAAAGTCAACTCTAAAGTGTCAAAATTACAGTAAGTCAAACAAATTTGGTAACTCACTAGTAGTATTTTTAAAACCTAGCAACCAGTTTTATTTTGTAATAATATCATCACACCTCAAGATATCCTTCCGGGATTGGCGGATTAAAAAGTCTTGTAACTCCGTTATGCAAGCAGCCGCAAATTATTTTCTTCTATTTGTTGGCAACCTATTGTCGTCGGTAAGTGTCAGTTTCGTCTGGGGCGCGAGTTGTGAGACATTCTGTATTTCGAGAATATAAATTAATAATCGACAATTTTTGCAAAATGTTTTTTGTACGTCACCGTAAACTTAAAAAATAAACTATTCATTTGGTTTTCAGTAATTAAAACTCAAAATTATTTTCACTAGTTTTAAAGTAACAATATAAGTTTTAAACGAATTTAAATTTAAATTGATTAGGGTTATCACGGATTAACTATCTTAAAAGATAATTATAAGCCATTCATTCTCTTTTTCTATTTTTAGAGAGACGCCATTAATGAAGATAATTATAGAGTAAGTAAATTTAAAATTTGAAATATATCTAACGAGTAAAATATTAATATGTATAGGGCAATAATCAAGTCGTTCGCAACGAAGCCTCAAAAATTAAGCATCAAAATAATGTTCAGGGAGGCAATAACACCATTGAAGTAAGTACCTGTTGACAGTTAAAAACAACGCATTTGTTTATTTATTGTCATAAATCCATGGCTACCTAGACTAACAGTTCGCAAAAACAATATTTTGTAATTACTTTTTACGTTTATATGAAGAGCTAAAATAATAGTTTCACATGATTTAGATGCAGAATTTAAATATCTATAACTTTTATTTGAAGTATTTTTGCATAAAATAATTAGGTAACGTTTGTGCAAAGAAAAATTGATTTCTCATATGCGCATATGTCTCAATTCTTGATTTACGCCGTGTACAACCTAAACTATTGTCATGTCTTCATGAATTTGCTTCGATGTTAAGCCCTTTTTATGCTGGTACTTGTTTAATTCTTAATTTTTTCTATTTTTAAAAAAAAACTCAATTCACATTAATTTTAAAAATTCGAATTATCACAAATTAGTATATTAATAACGTATGGCCCAAAAGTTTTGTCACAAATTTGTTTAAAACATTTTAAAAAGTAATAATGGTTTTACGGCAATTTTTCAGAACAGATATAATTAACAGCTTTATAAACAACAAAAATTTTATTTTAAATTTAATGTAAAGGTCCATAGTCTCCAACAATACGCAGTCTTCTGGAAACATCTCGCATCAAGCCTTGGACCGTTGCAACATCAATCTCTCGAATTTTTCTAAAAATCCGCCGTCTTAATTGTTGCTCGTTTTCGGCTTCCCAACCTCCATCATACACTTTTCGAGACAAAATGGCCGAGCCTGCGGTAAATTTGGGGGGTTGTCGTTTTTTGGCATAAAAGGTATGTTGTGAGCATTCAGCCAATTTTGAGTTTCGCGAGCATAATGGCAGGAAGCCAAGTCCGGCCAAAACATAATATCATCTTGAGTATGATTCCGGTGGATAAAATTAATCAATTTTGTTAAGCAATTGTTAATATAACTTTGACTGTTCACAGCTTCGCCTCTAACTCGCCCTAGATAAGGTCTGGAAATCCCACCAATTGATAACTTTATCAGCAAATTTGGCCTTCGGCTTGTATTTTATATCGTCTGGACATTCTTCTACTTTGTCCGTGTAAAAACCGTCGTTTCCTTTAATTTCGGAATTACTTAGAGTAAAGTACTGTTCATCATCTATGATGATGGCTTTATTATTTGCAAAATGAGTGCGCCTTAAAGCACGGCAACATATTGGTATTCTAGCTAACTGATTTGGCGTATATTTAGGACATTTCTTTCTTTTGCAATATTCTATACATTATCTCTTCATTTCTCTGGATATTGTATTCTTGGAAAAACCGTAACGCCGTGAAATGATTGTCTAATTTTATTCTTGGCACTTTTGGCTAACTGGTTTGCTCTATGTTCAGTTAACACTTTAGGTCTTCCACTTTTCGGAAGATTTACGCATGCTATACCTTACTCACATTCTGCTATCGCACGATATATGGTTTTCCGCGACACATTTTGATTTTCAAAAAGTCGGACTATTTGAACTTTAGGCATCTGCCCAACTAAATTATAAACGCTTTTTCTAAGATCTAATTTATAAGCCATTACAACGCAATCGATTTCGGTAACTGACAAATCATTGAATTACTATTGTTTGCAAAGCCAACCCGATATTTTGATATTTTTTATTTTTTCATAGAGTTGTATTTTGTGACAAAACTTTTGAGACATACGTTATAAAATTTCTCAAACATTAATGATATATCTAGCCGCGAACTTTACAACCCACCCTCATACAAGATGGCGGAATGGCGCATTATACATTTGTTCAGTTCGCCTATTATAGGTCCATGAATAATGGTTTAAATATTTGTGAAAAACTAACATTAAATATTTTTGTTTTAGAATCGCGTTGAAGAAAACTCTATTAGAGACGCTGCTATTGGGGTGGCACAATTTGGAAGTGGGAAAGTCAAAGTTGGCCGTGACATAAAGTCCACGAAACAATATTAGGTTGGAATTTTTGATATAGTATATCTGTACATTAAATGTAAGATTAGAATAAAATTTTATTTAGATTGGTATAGTCTGCTTTACAACCTCAGCACCAGAAAGTAGAAGAGGAGCGATTATGTATATTGTAACGATTTTATTTATTTGGGTGAAGTGTAAATATTAAAAAAATAATATTAATTAAAATATACAGGTTGTCTTGGAAATAGGGGGACATGGCTTAACCACAGATTCCTGGGCCCAAAATAAGACGATTTAACTAAACTTACCTATATCCGACAGTGCACCGTTTAGCCAGTATTCTGCTTCAAAGTGCTTCTAAAAAAATTAGTTTTTATATTTTGCGTTCATAATGAAGTCATTACGATACGCAATTTTTTGTTTTAGACGGTTGGTACTAGATGACGTTTCTTTAACCCATTTTTATCTAATTTATTTTTAGTTAATTGACAATTCATTTTAATAATATAATGTCGAAATTATTATTATTATTTTTTATTTAGGGAAGATTATTTACATGAAAATGTACAAATGGTTACAAATATAATCACAAATTGAGTAAGTAAATGTTATTGTAGAAGGCGCAAAATATAAAAAAATAGTATAAAGAACTCATTTTATAAGACTTTCTTTCGCACTTGTCAATTAGAAAACTCGCTAACGCTCGTTTTCTAAATTTTGACGAGTGCGAAAAAACATGTCTTATAAAACACGTTCTTTAATATACTATTTGTTAATAATAACGAAATGCTTTGTTCGAATTGTATGAAATTTGGTATGACAATCCATAATACATCTTTTAAGATGGTATTTGTTATTGTTAGTGAACCACTAGTGTATGAAACTTGGGTGTCGCGAACATGAATAGACCATAACTTTTTAAAGGCAACGCCAATAATGTAAATTTATTGTTTTTCAGAAAGATTCAATAGTAAACTTTCGTGTCTCTGTGTAAGTTATGTAACTATTTAGTCAGAAAAAAGTAAAATGTAAGTGATTGCGCCGTGTAATTTTTAAAATAAATTTTATCTAGCAGTCTTTCCAAATGTCAAACAACTAATTTTTAATGACGTAACAATTGTGTATAGGTTGTCAAAAATATCCTTTGCCATATTTAAAAACTAGTAACATTTCTGTTTGTTCGGCCTTATAGTATTTTATTGCTATTATTATAATAAGACGATTAAATAATGTTAATTCACTCCTAAACAATTTTAGAAGATTGGCAACTCATAAACAATTGTTTCTGTCATTAAAAATTAGTAGTTTGACATTTGGATAGACTGCTAGATAAAATTTATTTTTAAAATTACACGGCGCAGGCACTTACATTTTATTTTCTTCTGACTAAATCATTACAGATATCATAACTTACACAGAGACACGAAAGTTTACTATTGAATGTATCTTTCAGAAAAACAGTCAATTTACATTACTGGCCTTGCCATTAAAAAGTTATGGTTTAATCATGGTCGCGACACCCAAGTTTCATACACTAGTGGTTAACTAACAATAATAAATACCATCTTAAAAGATGAATTATATTCATATGGATTGTCATACCAAATGTCATTAAAATCGAACAAAGCGTTTCGTTATTATAGGCAATATTATTTTTTTTAGAAAGACTTTAAAGCAGAATACTGGCTAAACGATGCACTGTCGGATATAGGTAAGTTTACTTAAATCGTCTTATTTTGGGCCCAGGAATCTGAAGTTAAGCAATGCCCCCTTATTTCCAAGACACCCTGTATATTCAACTGACCCAACAGTGTCTGTTTTTCTGAAATTGAAAAGCTATAGATCAATAATATCAATTTACTTAAATTAAAATTTATACATAAGTACTTAAGTGTAAAACAATATAAAATATAACAATTTATTTCGATTAATTTTTAATAACATATTTCAGTTGTTTATATTATTAAAAACATCTTATATTAACATTGTATATTAAATATTATTTCTTTTATCGTAGAAGGCTTGTCTTGTTGATTCTCGTTTTTCGTAACGAAGATGCATAGCGGGCTATGGCCAGTTATTACTTTGTTTCGAAGGTAGGTGGATGTTGTTGTTCGCGCAGTAATTTTTATCAAAGATTCATTGCAAATATGCGAAAATGTATTGTCAAATATAATGCATCGTGTATGAAATATAATTGTCTTTCTATTGATATAAATATCTTATAGGAAAAGGTACATATAAAACAATCATGAACAATTGAATAAAACTAAAATGTACATTTTTATTTTCATTTCATTTTTACAGTGTTTTTTTGGTGAACTGAACTTGGAAATCAACAAAATCTTCTAGTAAACCAAACTACAACAGTAAATAAGGTAGGAAAATAACAATTATTCTTTTTACCTCCCGCTACCCTTGGTAAGGGAGGTATGGGGATCGTGCTAAATATCGCATATCGAGATTTTGGTAAATGCGAGAGGTGTTATGTTGGCCACAACAGATTTTTTATATAAAAAATGTTGAGCTTTATGCTGAAATTCTGTACACATCGCTCGTAAACTCGTAACTACGTAAAGTCGTATTAGAATGGGTCCGTCCAAGTCTTCGACTTTTTAAAAATTACATGTCGTATATGAATTTTGAATATAAATAAATGAAAACTAAATAAAAATTGCTATACATTTTGTATTTTTATACCTATAATAATGTTATTAAAGTTTTTAGCGTAAAATGGTCGCCATGTTGTGACGTCAGCGTCATTACAGTAGTTCAGTTTCCCAGTGAAAATGTCACTAGAAAGTGGACCATGCATATTTTGCTCATAAATTCGCGATTGGATTTACACATACTATAACAAACACATATTTAATATATCAGAGTATTTTTTTTATTAAAATCAAATGAAAATGTACTTATTAAATAAACTTATATTATAATTTCTGTTTTAATTATTGTAATCTCAATACTTGTCATTGTTGTAATCATTTAATCAATAGTACTTTACTTTTTATTACGAACTATGCTTTGATTACTGTAATCAATACTGTCTTTGTTGTATTTAATTATAAAAACGAAAATAGTTTAAATACTATTTTAATTATAATAATGGCATTTGGTGCGTATGGTGAGTATGAAATTTTTAATATTATATTGAAGAGTCTTAAAGTCACATTAATTAAAGCAAATAATTAACTTGATTATGAAAACCAGCAAAAATTATTGATTTTACTTACCTAATTTTTATTTATGTATAATATGTACTATCGATGTTTTACATAAATTAACATTTAACTCTACTCCTATACATATTAATGTAAATAAATCAAACAAATATATATTTTGAAATATCTAGCTTACTTTATTACCATTAGCTCTAAAGATTTTTGATCACAGTTTGTAATAGATACGTATTTTTATTCATGCAACATTTATTGTATATTGCCATATTAATGGTAACGTATGTCGGTTCTCTCTACTTCTGACGGAGTGACGCTAACGTCAGAACTTTCGCGCCAAAACTTTAATAATTATTTTAGGCGTTATTAAGCGTGATTTCAAGAAATCAAAAAATACGGAATTTCTATTTTTAAATTCTTCGTAACATATAAAAAATTCAAAAAAAGTTGGATACGTAAACAAAATATAATGTTTTTTTTGCCGGTTTTATATAATGTTATAACTCTTTAAAATAAATAGTTTAAAATATTGTAGTTACCGTCAAGTAAAGAGGAGGTAAAGTACCACTTTAGAATCACAAATGGTTGCAACTCATTTATGAAATTATGAACTATTATTTTGTTCAATGGAAATAGACCATTAATATTTGAATTGAGAATTTCAAAAGGATTCAAGGAGTACTGTAAAGTTTTTTATCGGTTTCAGGATATTATTCCATTGTTTAATTGTACAAAAGTAGGCTGGTAACTAAGTAATAACTGTATCTGTATGGTAATATTATTACCATACTGACTTGTCAACAACGGTCTACAAAATGAAAATAAAATCAAATGAAAATATAATGCTCTTCATTAATACATACAGATAACGTTAGCCTATCGTTCTAAATACGGTCTACTTTATTCTAAAGTAATAAACATGAGGAATAAAGCACATAATTTGAATATTTGTCATATTGACATATGTCAAAATATTTGTTCTGTTAACCATAGCAATCTGAAAGTAGCATTAATGAGAGAATTTCAAAAAATGATATTTATCAATAATGTCTTAATTTTCTGAAACCGATAAACTATTGAACAAACCACGGATGTTATTAATCATAACAAGCCTTAGATGTCTTAAAATCCTCGCTCTATCTTCGGCAGTTATGATATACATAACATACCTAGGTATGTTAATAGCTATTATCGGTTTCAGGATATTATTCCATTGTTTAAATGTACAAAAGTAGGCTGGTAACTAAGTAATAACTGTATCTATATGGTAATATTATTATTATTATTACCATACTGACTTGTCAACAACGGTCTACAAAATGAAAATAAAATAAAATGAAAATATAATGCTCTTCATTAATACATACAGATAACGTCAGCCTATCGTTCTAAATCGGGTCTACTTTATTCTAAAGTAATTAACATGAGGAATAAAGCACATAATTTGAATATTTGTCATATTGACATATGTCAAAATATTTGTTCTGTTAACCATAGCAATCTGAAAGTAGCATTAATGTTAGAATTTCAAAAATTGATATTTATCAAAAATGTCTTAATTTTCTAATTTTCTGAAACCGATAAACTATTGAACAAACCACGGATGTTATTAATCATAACAAGTCTTAGATGTCTAACATCTGCGGCAGTCATGATGTGCATAACATTCATAGGTATGTTAATAGCTATTATTATCTTTGTAAATCACAAGAAAAATATTATTTTATGCAAATTACATAAAAAAACAATAATCCTATTTAATGTTCTTCTAAAAGAAAAAAAGCTCTTATACCACACAAAATTTGTTTAATATTGTCCATTTTATTCATATGTAACGGACATATATATATATATATATATATATATATATATATATATATATATATACATAGGCGCCCACCGGGGGGGGGGGGATCGAAAGGGTCGACTGACCCCTCTTTCATTTATGGACTGTACCCTTTTTTACCTCTCGCTAAGAGAGGTATTGTATTCATGCTAAAAATCGCATATCCAGATTTTAATGAATAAGCACGTTTTAAGGTCCCTAGAATCCGATTATAACATTTTTACGATGATGTCCGTATGTGTGTGTGGATGTGTGTGTGGACGTGTGTGTGGATGTTGGATTCACTATATCTCAAATACTATAATACTTGAGACATTTTTAACTACGGATTCCTCAATCTAACAATAATGGGAAGAGTCGAGTCAGTTTTGGTAACAATTGGACAACCGGAAGTAGTAGTTATAAGAAAAAAATCATCTAAATATTATTTATCGAAAATTTATGTAAATACTTATATTAAAGAACGTTAAATTCTTTATTCGATAAATATAAATTCATTATTATATCTTCTATAGATTTAGAGATAAAGAAAGACATATAAAATATTTTGATGTAAAAAATCTCAGATCAAACTACTACAAGGCAAGAAATTCAAATGTTTGTAATTGACACATAAATGTCACTGTCAAAAATATTTGTATGCCTCTGTCAAAAATATTTGTACATTATTATGAGGATTATGAAAATAAAAAAACTCAACAACGCAAAAGAATATATGTAAAAAAGAATATAAAAGGAATTTGCGAAAAAATGACGAATATAAAGAAAAAGAAAAGTAGAAAAAGAAAATTTCAGGATATTGAATATAAAGAAAATGTAGGTATGTATTGTACATAATTTATATTAAAATATCCCATAGATTTTGCAAATATATGTGAGAATTATTTTGTAGTGAGACATGAATATATGTATTTGTATTTAAAAATATTTTTCGTTTTATGCGTACAACCAGGTAAAATATCTGGCGAGAGGTTATGTGCTGGCCACATCAGATTTTTAAAAATAAAATTATAATTTTATTTTTGCATTTCAATGTATCATTGTATTTTTTAATAATTATTGGTAATATTTTCTTATATTTTAATAAAAAAATTATTACATACTATCTATTACTAAGTACGAAATAGCTGAGGTGTCAGAATGAGTAAATTATGTTATGTACTGTTATTATATTACATTATCTTCGGTGTTGTATTTTCTTTAATATGCCGTAGTTTATTCTAATCATTTTATAATCATGTTCTTCTCAAAACTTTCACAATTATCGATTTTACTGTTATATAGAAATAAAGAAATAGAAAAGTAAATAATGATTAGACATTGCATATTTATTTATATTAAAAGTACCTACGTATGATTAGGGTTGCCGTATTTCGTGAGGAGCGCGATTTAATTAACATTTAATTATTATACATTTTATTCTGAGCAGTTCAATAGAATAATTATATTGTTACTCAGTAGTATATTTTAATTTAATGCAACATTGTATTTTCAGATTGTCTGTTTCTGTAGTTATTGCTTATGCTCGCATCTCGCATCATAAAGCCTAGTAGAAGGGGCAATTCTACGCTTTTAGAGCGTACATACGCATTTTCGTCATAAAATATTGATTTTAATTTTTTAAGAATTTGTTAAATTTGCTTCATTGTAAAGAACTCTATATTATCTTACTTTGCATTAAAACACGTGTGACCTTGAAAATTATTAAAAATTCGCATCCTAAATTTCGTATAACCAAGTAACCAAGATCTTAAAACAGACACACTGCATACCAAAGATAAAAAGAATCGCAAATACTTTTTTATGATTTAATTACAATCAAATTAATATAACTACATATATTTTATTATTTTTCTTTACGCCATCTTCTGGTTGCTCCTAAAATTACCTTCATTTCTTTTTATAGCAGCAGAAGGCACAGTCAAAATAGTTCTTTGTTTTTTGCTGCTCATTTGAGAATTATGTTTCGTCACATTTTCATAATAGAATTGTATAGAAAAGATAGTGATTAGAAGAAAATATGTCACAACATAAATAGCTATCCATAGTGGTATTTCACATTTTCTCCAAATTCCATACATAGTATGACATGTTATTAAGAACGGTTGATGCTAAAAATAATAATAGTTATTTATTATATGAGTGTGGAATGTATCATATTAGTCACGAAAGAAAAAGTTTAGCCACATAGCCCGCAATTACACTTCTAAAATAAATAGGGCAGAAATTACAGTCATATTAAAATTTTACGATTGTATTTTCTATGGTCCGGAATAAAAGTAGACACCCCGTATATACTATCTATATTATTTACCATTTGTATTTGCGTAATATATTTTTTCCATCGTTTATTCGTCGACATATTTCTTTGTAAAGCAGCATTTAAATAATATATGTATCTTACTATATTTACAACACAATGCAGCATAACCCATAAGCAAGCTGAAAACAAAACTGCATATAATACATTTTCTTCAACCGTCTTAAAAGAAAAGCGTTGATTTTAATTTTAATACTATTTTCTGTTTTAAAATTAATGTTTTGTTTTATTTATTACCAATTTTTTTAATGAAATTTTGTGATCGAGTCAAACGTGTGTATCATGTTATATCCGTAATTTTTTTTGAGATATAACCAGTGGCGTACCTAAGTAAAATGGTGCCCAGGGCAAGGGTCGTAATTGCGCCCCCTGTCAACAATGTAAAATCAAGATTACTTCTTTCTTGGTTTAGTGCAGCGAGATATGTGGCATTTGTATTGTTGTTGAAATTACTTAAGAATATCCATATTTATATTCTTAAGTAACTTCAACCCAATGAATCAGCACAATAACAAAATAACTATCAATATACGGGTGTTCCGCGACTCGACCGAAAAAACCTATAGGTCATATACCATTTTTTGATCGTAATGACCCGCGGAATATATGGTATAAGTTTGTCGGTCGAGTTGCGGAACATTCTTTATATGTTTATTTAGCTATCAAATATTTAACATTAATTATGTATCAGTCGAGTATAAGTAGTCAGTCCAGTTATCTCTCCTAAGGTGGTTTTATGCGTGTTAAGTTGTTCGAGATCTCCCCTGGTCTAGTTGTTCAGAGAGTCGATGTGCGGAAACAAACATATTCGGCGACGGCGAGTGGCACAACGAGGTCTAACAAAATATATCCACGAATTTGGTCTGCATGATTTTTACATCTGCATCTTCCTTGCCTTTACTGATGCAAAGGCATTAATAACGTACTAGAAATCAGTGTTTTCAGTTTCTCCCCTTTCAACGCACAGCAAAGAAAGATCACTTAATCGATCTTGACCCATGAAGGCCCTCAGATAATTTAAGGTCAGTTTTAATTTGCTGAAAGATCTTTCACAACTAGCGATGGAAACTGCAATAGGTAACATTATTTGCATGGCTATACTAAGATTTTTCGGTTGTAACATCCCAGTTTTCACATAGAGACTAAGTCCAATTTCCAGAGCTTGTCACCAAAGCTTCTCTTTCATTGCAAAATAATCTCTTAAACCTTTCAAATCTAAGACGGCATCATGAAAGTTCATATTTATATTTTGCAGTCTTTTCTGAACTCTATCAATAGGAATGAGTACGCTCGTCCAAAATCCAAGTAGAGACAGAAACTCGAGTGTCAACATACGGTGGTACAATTGCTTAGCATCACTTTTTGTTTCACTAGTTTCATTTGCGTCATCCATTATAGTCTCGAGAACTTTGAGTATGCCATCAAGGTAGTTATTTATTTATGGGCTTTTGCACTCCATTTTGTTTTAGACTCAGATTTAATAACTATGGGCACAGCGTTTTTGAGTATTTCCCAGCGTTGAGTAGACGATGAAAAAACAGATTGAGAGCTTCAATAGTTTCGAAAAATGTCAATACGCACAGTAATCAACAGTTTTTACACTTTAAATTCTGGCACCCAAGTTACATATGGATACCAAGGGCTCCAAGCGGCGCCCCCTTGGTTCCGGCGCCCAGGGCACCTGCCCTGTTTGCCCCACCCTAGGTACGCCACTGGATATAACACAAACTTACATTTAAAAAAAAATGATTAAATAAGTGAAATTTATTATACAGAATTGAATTCTCTAACGACTGAGGAAATAAAAAATGTATGTTCTCATTTAAAATAAAAAAGTTAGGTCCCGTATTTTGGGAACCACTTTTGTCTTGGCCTTTGTAGCTCTTTTAATTCTCGAGATAAGAGATATCAAATTACCTAATCCACCTGGGTAGTATAAAACAAGCATATAACAATTGATAGCCATCGATGAATTATAAAAAATATGAAGCACAGTAATTTGGTGTTGCTTTTTTCTTAATATTAGGAACACCTGAAAATATATATTTATTAGTAGGTAGGTACCTATAAAGATTTTGGTTTTATAAATCTAATTTATTCTTACAGTTTGACAAAGTTCAACATACTTCGCAATGTGAAAATACCAAAACGCCTTTGCCATCTGAAACAAATTTCGTCTTATTACGAGTAGTACTTGTTCTAAAAGCCGTCGAATTCAGTAAAGTGACTTTCGGACTTGGTATGTGTAAAATATCTGAAGCAAACAAGGCCCGGGGTTGTTAAGGTCCATGTACCGAAAATTAATTTTATATAAATATGAATCAAACTAAAAAAAATCTGATGCGGCCAACACATTACCTACCTTCAGTTCACTTCAGTTCTATGTATTTTGTACAAATTTCATACAGATAGTTCCTTGCCAAAAGATTCTATGTCATTACCTTCCGGCAATTGTATATATTTTATACAAATTCCATACAGAAAATTTCTAGCAAAAGATCCTACATTTCCAGTAAAATTATAAGACAAACACACTATGTCAATTTCACTTGACACTGACATCTTTCTATTAGAATTTTCTTAATATAGTAGCTGTTTCCGTAGCTATGGCTACTTTATGAAATTTAATTTCTTTATAATTTTTACCTTCCGTCACCTTTAGGTAAGGAAGGTATTGTCTTTGGTCAAAAAAATCGGTGGTGAGTTTTTAATGAAAAGCACGTTTTAGGGCCCCTAGAATACGATTTTAATATTTTTACGATGATGTCTGTATATGTGTGTGACAAAATTTTCTAATGCGATAACTCTAATACTACAATTCCAAAAATTGTAATTCTTTCGTATTTCTCTTCGTTACATCCATGTGAAGAGCTGATTAGATTTTGGTTATAATTGGTCAACTATAAGTACCCTCATTTGATGATTTTAACAGTTTTTCTTGAAAAAACGATGTTCAGTATCATTTTTTCACATTTAATGTTTTTATGAATATTAAAGAATATTTTATTCTCTATACGAATTGAATGCATTTTATATTTCATATTAAATGGATATAGAGTTAAAAAATTATAAAGAAATTAAATATCATATATATTAGTCAGCTTTGCTATAACTCTAGAAACAGCTGCTATACATTAAGAAAATTCTGATTGAAAGGTGTCAGTGTCAAGTGCAGTTGACAGTAGGTTTATGTTATAATTTTACTGGAAATATAGGATCTTTTGTTAGAAACTTTCTGTATGGAATTTGTATAAAATACATACAACTGCCTGAAGGTAATGTACAAGAAATATAATCTTTTGCAAAGAACTTTCTGTATGACACTTATACAAAATACATAGAACCGACGCAAGTTAATGTGCTGGCCACATCAGATTTTTTAACTATATCCTTTTAATATTAAGTATAAAATGCTGTCATATCTTATAGAGCATAAAATATTCTTTAATATTTATAATAACATTAAATGTAAAAAAATGATATTTAACATAGTTTTTACAAGAATAGTTATTTGTATATCAAGGCCGCGAAATCACTCTTTAGCGTACCGAGAGAAAAATTGTCGCCGAGGCCGCTTGCGGCCGAGGCAAGACATTCTCGAGGACGCTAAAGGATTTCGCGGACAAGGTGTACACAATATTTTTTGTGCAACCGTAAAAAATATGTAATTACAAATTTTATTAATTTTCAACAGTTTCATTATAAATCGAAAGTTAGCTATCAAGGTGGCTATGGGATTAACATTTGATAAACAAAACCATGCAATTCTCAAGTGTCAAAGTAATTGTTTACCTAATTTCGCGGCCGTTACCATAACAACGGTCGCGAAATCCAATTTCGCGGCCTGTATTGCGGTTGCGAAATGCTTATTTCGCGTCCGGTTGCACAAAAAAACTGTTAACATCTTCAAATGAGGGTACTTCCGGTTGACCAATTGTAACCAAAATCTAATCAGCGCTTCATATGGATGTAACGAAGAAGAATACGAAAGATTCATAATTTTAGAAATTGTAGTATTAGAGTTATCGGAGACGAGTTTTTTGTTACACACATACATACAGACATCATCGTAAAAATAGTAAAATCGTATTCTAGGAACCCTAAAACGTGCTTATTGATTAAAAACTTACCACCTAATTTTTTGACCAAAGACAATACCTTCCTTACCTAAAGATGACGGAAGGTAAAAATATTATCACTTGTTAATTTTTCGAAGAATGTTTAATTTTTTTTAGTGACCTTATACATACTACCATTTCATTAAAGATTACTAATCATACAAAATATTTCATTTTTAAATAAGGTGGGCCTCATTTGCTTCCATGACCATATAGATAAATAATTTTTATACTTACTCGGATATACTCAGTTTTATAGCTTCTCGCATATTTTTGACACAAAGTACATTCCATTTCAGTCACATTAATATAAGAGCAGAAGGTTTCTGTTAATATAAAAAAGTAGAAAAATATTTGGAAAACGTCATAAGCAATCATAAGTTTCCTCAAATTAAATGATTTTCTTCTAACCATCAACGTTGGTCCAAAAAGATTAATAATAAAATATGTACATAATATTAGTATAAGCCATTTAGGGCAATACGTTAAATCCATATTTGTAGTTCTAGGATCTAAAAAATGAAATACAGTCAACCCTAAATACTGTTTATTATACCTATGTATTATACTTTGTTTCAGTGGAGGTATGCGACTGATCAAATTTAGAGAAAACAAATGAACATAGGAAAACGAAAATACAATAGGCGATGTGCACATTTTGAGCGTCAGCGCCTGTAACGGTTACGTTGGCATTTTTGATTACTGAATCAATTTTGACATTTCGAGAAAGTGATACAATTTACAATTTTATTTTAAGTTGTTGCTATTGTGTATGAATATTATACATCATAGTATATTGAAATGAATAAAGAAAATATTTAAAATTTTATATATGTGATGTGACTAATTCAAAAAAGTCAAAATACCAGCGAAGATACTGTGGCAGAAAATATTATTTTTCTCATAATATGTGTAAACCATTTTACCATATTTAAATTTACATTATAATTTATAATATTAGTTAAATGTTATAAGTAGCACAATACATGGAAATTGAGATTAAAAATTTGGAAAACTTGAATGATTGGAAAGAAGAATATTTCTACATATCACGTTATCAGTGTATGATGTTAGCATCTTTCTTTTATATTCGCAATAAATGAAGAAGATTCTTCATTGAAAATATACCAGGCTCTAAGTGGAATCAGTTGCACTAGCTCGGAAAAGAAAATACACGAAAAATACGAACAATGTGAATTTCTACCTTCAATGTTAACATTACATGTACAAAATCTATAATAAATAGACGAATTATGTCAAAAATAGACTTATATTTCATACAACTGCTAGTATTCTACAAATATAAGAAAATTTTCTGCTTCTTGTAGTATATCTTGTTCAAATATTAACGTATGAAACACATTTTTATATAATTCATTATTGCAATCAGACGACTATTATTGGAATTTTATTCATATAGTAAGTATCTTTTACAATGAGAAAATATGTTTAACTAAAAGAATTTTTCATATTAGTAGAAGATATCTGATGAAAAGTTATTTTCTTATACATCTGTTCCTCATATAATCTTCTAGGAAATTTAGGAAATTTGATACTTCAATCGGTAATTTTATAAGAATTATTAGATCCCCCACTGCAATCACATAATATTGAACGTCTTATCATTCGCATTCATTGCAAATATTTTATAAAACAGAAATTTCAAAATTATTCTGACATAAAACATAACCTTGCTATGTTCAATGAGTAACCAATTTTGTCATTTTTGTCCGCTGTCGGCGCTGACTACTTTTGTGCACACCGCCTATAGAAATCGGTACATAATTTCAGGAGTTACGGAACACTAAACCGTAAACCTGATCGAACCGGTTGCATTACGGAACATACCACAAATATTATTATTATTCCCTACCTGGTGGTCCTATGTATCTTTGGATTTCCAAAGGAACAGGATAATAGAACATTTTTATATTTTCTGCTATAAACTCTTGTCAATAGAAAACCGTGGACAACTTATCAATAAAATCAATAATGATTATTATGTAATACGTCAAACGTCAAAATTAGCAGTTAAAACAAAATGCAACTGTATTTTATTTTTTCATGGCAATTTTAAAATTGGTCTGTTTGAAAACTTGCACTGTATTGAGATTTTGAAATAAATAATCTGGTGTGGCCATCACAATACCTCCCGCCATTTGCAGGCAAGTTAATCCTTATTTTTGAATTAGCGAATTTTACTCTAATTTTGACAGTTTATATCTTAAAATATAGTCTAATCTAATCCAAGTTACTACCTTTTTTTAAACCCCTCAACAGGATTATATCCCAATTACAGAGTGGGTTCACATTCACACACGTCCATGCCTTAGTGGGATTCGAACCCAAAATCCCGAGGGCACTCATGACATGAGGCGTTGCTCTAACCATTGAGCCACCGGAGCTATAATAAAATGAAGATTAAATTTTAATCCCGGGATACAATAGAATTCACTAATCCAAAAATGAGGATCGTCTTAATCATTTTTTTGAATCGTTAATTTTTATTAATCTAAATAGATACATACCTACATATTTACTTATGCTGAATCGAATTCCTTTTCTATTGTTCTATTTACTTGTTTTTAACTTCTGTCACGTTTTAAGGCACGATTTTACTATTTTTACGATGTCTGTATGTGTGTGTGTGGATGTGTGTGTGTGTGTGTGTGTGTGTGTGTGTGTGTGTGTGTGTGTGTGTGTGTGTGTGTGTGTGTGTGTGTGTGTGTGTGTGTGTGTGTGTGTGTGTGTGTGTGTGTGTGTGTGTGTGTGTGTGTGTGTGTGTGTGTGTGTGTGTGTGTGTGTGTGTGTGTGTGTGTGTGTGTGTGTATGTGTGTTGTGTGTGTGTGTGTGTGTGTGTGTGTGTGTGTGTGTGTGTGTGTGTGTAACAAAATTTTCGTCTACGATAACTCTTATTACTACAATTCCAAAAATTATAATACTTTCGTATTCCTCTCTGTTGCATCCATATGAAGAGCTGATTAGATTTTGGTTATAATTGGTCAACCGGAAGTACCCTCATTTGAAGATTTTAACAGTTTTTCTTGAAAAAACGATGTTAAATATCATTTTTTCACATTTAATGGTATTACCTCTCGCTAAGAGAGGTATTGTATTCATGCTAAAAATCGCATAGTCAGATTTTAGTGAATAAGCAGGTTTTAAGGTCCCTAGAATCCGATTATAACATTTTTACGATGATGTCCGTATGTGTGTGTGTGTGTTTGTGTGGATGTGTGTGTGTGTGTGTGTGTGTGTGTGTGTGTGTGTGTGTGTGGATGTGTGTGTGTGTGGATGTGTGTGTGGATGTTGGATTCACCATTTCTCAAATACTATAAGACTTAAGACATTTTTAACTACGGATTCCTCAATCTAACAATAATGGGAAGAGTTGATTAAGTTTTGGTAATAATTGGACAACCGGAAGTAGTAGTTACAAGAAAAAAATCATCCAAATATTATTTATCGAAAATTTATGTAAATACTTATATTAAAGAATGTTAAATTCTTTATTCGATAAATATAAATTCATTATTATATCTTCTATAGATTTAGAGATAAAGAAATGCATATAAAATAATTTGATATAAAAATTCTCAAATCAAACTACTTCAAGGCAAGAAATTCAAATGTTTGTAATTGACAGATAAATGTCACAGTCAAAAATATTTGTATGCCGCTGTCAAAAATATTTGTACATCATTATGAAGATTATGAAAATAAATAAAAAGTCAACAACGCAAAAGAATATACCTAAAAAAGAATATAAGAGGAATTTGCGAAAAAATTACGAATATAAAGAAAAAGAAAAGGAAAGTAGAAAAAGAAAATTTCAGGATATTGAATATAAAGAAAATGTATGTATTGTATATAATTTATATTAAAATATCCCATAGATTTTGCAAATATATATGAGAATTGTTTTGTAGTGAGACATGAATATATGTATTTGTATTTAAAAATATGTTTCGTTTTATGCGTACAACCAGGTAAAATATCTGGCGAGAGGTTATGTGCTGGCCACATCAGATTTTTACAAATATTAAAGAACATTGTATTATCAATACGATTTAACTGCATTGTATACTTCATATTAACTGGATATAGAGTTATAAAATTATAAAGAAATTAAATTTCATAAATTAGCCAGCTGGAGAAATTCTTGTATACGGCACATGAATATATTTGTGATTCCGTTTGTTACAAGTATTTTTTATTGTTGTTGACAGCTGCATGCAACCAATCGTGTAAGTGGACAGACATACAGACATCGTTTGACGTAATTCTTGAACGACTATTGGCCGAACACAACGCATGCGTATGGAGCTCTGCAGCCGAACAGATGGACAGACATCGCGCCCTGAATCTCGTAAGGTAGGAAAAGTTGTTTTCTTATAAGTTCACGCCGTCCAACAACTCGTGTTTTATCCTTCACATCCTGTGTCATTTATATATGTGTATTATCCTATTCATTGTATTATCCTGTGTTGAATAAACGATTATTCCTGTGACATTATACATTTGTTCCTTTTTAAATCCTTCCAGAAACCCTGAAATTCCAACGAGTTACTGACGGTAAGTTTCAATGGATTTAACCACTTTATTATTGAATATCTCGAAAACTAATCGAGATAGCAACCTGAGGATTGAAAATTTAGATTCCGCACCCTTTTTTTGCATATGTGTACATAGTTTCTTTTGTATATAAACCAATAAAAACAATAAATAACACCGTTTAGTAGATAATGATGTCGCACCCAAGATTGGGTGGAAATAAAATTTCGACATATCGATTTTTGAATTCTACATACTTTTCTACATATATACACAAAATATGATTGTATTATAATTATAATTCAGGGCATTGTAATTCCCATACCCAAAACTGGGTGGATATATATATATATATATATATATGGGGGGGGGGGGGTGTAGATGTAACTTTTTATGATACGACGTACCAGTTCCGAGTTACGACGGTTTATATGGGTTTTACCGGGTTTTCAGCACCCACACCCTTAATTTAGGGTGATATCGAAAAATGTGTAATATACGATTTACATAACTTAAAATTCTTTATAACTTTTGTCATGAGTAATTTTCTCGTAAAGTTGATAGTTTAGCAGATAACGATGTCACACCCTAAAATGGGTGGAGATACAAAATTTGAATAACGATTTTCGGAATCTACGTATTTTTCTAAGTATATATCCAAAATTTGGTTTCTCAATTATTAAAAATTAGAAAAGTCTAAATTTTCTGCACCCAAAACTAGGTCAAAAAAGAAATATATTTTTGGTGTATTGTACATAACTTTTGATTCTCTACAACATTTGTTATATGACATTTTCTCGTAAAGTTGATAGTTTATCAGATAACAATGTTACACCCTAAAATAGGTGGAGATATAAAGTTTGGATATCGATTTTGAAATCTGCGTATTTTTATGCGTATATATTCAAAATATGGCTGTTCAATTATTAAAAATAAGAAAAGTCAAAATTTACCTACACCCAAAACTAGGTCAAATAGGAATTATATTTTTGATGTGTTGTACATAAGTTTTGATTCTCTACAACTTTTGTTATACGACATTTTCTCGTAAAGTTGATAGTTTACGAGATAACAATGTCACACCCTAAAATAGGTGGAGATATAAAATTTGGATATCTATTTTGGAATCTACGTATCTTACTGCATATATATTCAAAATTTGGCTTCTCAATTATTAAGAATAAGAAGAGTATAACATTCCACACCCAAAACTAGGTCTAATAGGAAATATATTTTTGGTGTTTCGTACACAACTTTTGATTCTCTACAACTTTTGTTATATGACATTTTCTCGTAAAGTTGATAGTTTACCAGATAACAATGTCACACCCTAAAATAGGTGGAGGTATAAAGTTTGGATATCTATTTTGGAATCTACGTATTTTACTGCGTATATACTCAAAATTTGGTTTCTCAATTATGAAAAAAAAGATGTCAAAATTTTCCTACACCCAAAACTAGATCAAATAGAAAACATATTTTTGGTGCGTCGTACATAACTTTTGATTCTCTACAACTTTTGTCATATGATTTTGTTTCATAAAGTTGATGGTTTAGTATATAATGATGTCACACCTAAGAATGGGTAGAAATAAGATTTTGACATATCGACTTTTAAATTCTACGTGTATTTCTACATATATACGCAAAATATGGTTGTATTATAATTATAAATAAGAGCTCTGTAATTGCCATATCCGTAACTGGGTTAACTTACAAATTCCGCACCTACATTTTCGAAATCTACATATCTTGTTGCATATATATTCAAATTTTTGTTATTTAATGTTTATAAACGCAAGGGCTGTAAATTTTTAATAAATTTGACAAATTTAATCGGGTCCTAAGAAACTCAGATTTTTAAATTCATATCTCGGAAACGGTGAGAGATAGAGAAAAAGAGTATAAGACCTTTTTTATAGCAAATCGATTTCTAGGGGAGGTGTACATTTAACTTTTTATGGTACGACGTACCAGTTCTGAGTTACGACGGTTTAAATGGATTTTAACGAGTTTTCAGCACCCACACCCTTAATTTGGGTTAATATTGAAAAATGTATAATGCACAATCTACTTCACTTAAAATTCTCTACAACTTTTGTCATATGACATATTGCCGTAAAGTTGATAGTTTAGCAGATAATGATGTCACACCCTAAAATGGGTGGAGATACAAAATTTGGATACCGATTTTCGGAAGCTACGAATTTTTCTGCGTATATATCCAAAATTTGGTTTCTCAATTTTGATAAATAAGACACGTAAATTTTCCTACACCCAAAACTAGGTCAAATAGGAAACATATTTTTAGTGCTTCGTACATAACTTTTGAGTCCCTACAATTTTTGTCGTTTGAAATTTTGTTGTAGAATTGATGGTTTAGCCGGATATGACATTACACCTTAAATTGGGTAAGGATACAAAGTCGACGTATTTTTTTTCGGAATCTACGTAATTTTCTACATATGTACCCAAAATTTGGTAATTTAATATTTATAAACATAGACGCGAGATAATGTTGTATCTTGTAAAGGGGTTCAATGTAATATATCGTGTTGTCACCCAGAAATGCTACGGACTTTACACTTTTTTCCCAATAAAAATTACAGTAAAAAGAAGATTTCATTAGAAAGAAATAGTTACATATTCCCGTTTCTGTCTTCGAGAATCAATATTTGCGAGTGGGTGTTCACTCCTGTTTGTATTACTCTATGGTCACCGAGATATATGCACCTGTTTGGACTGAACACCATATTTCCCAATAAAAATTACAGTGATAAGAAGAGTTCATTAGAATGAATTAGTTATATATTCTCGTCTCTGTCTTACAGAAACCAATATTTACGAAGTGTACACTCCTGCTTTTGTTATTCTATGTAGTGTTATTTCTGTCGTACAATATGTCTTTCTTTGTCACACAAAAATCAATATGCAGCCCGTAGTAATTAAGAGGAGGAGAATAAAGCAACAATAGCTCCTGCTAATTACAAACGAAGATATAGCAACAGTACCTCTCGACAATTGAATATGAGGATAGGCCTATGTTTACAAATATTAAATTACCAAATTTCGGGTACATATGTACAAAATTACGTAGATTCCGAAACAAAATACCTACGTTGACTTTATATCTTTACCCAGTTTATCTTGTGAGGTCATTTTCGGCTAAACCATCACTTCTAGAACAAAATTGCAAATAACAAAAGGTGTAAAGAATCGAAAGTTGTGTATGATACACCAAAAATATATTACCTATTAGACCTAGTTTTGGGTGTGGAAAATATAGACTTTTCTTATTTTTAATAATTGAGAAACCAAATTTTGAGTATATACGCGGAAAAATACGTAGATTCCAAAATCGATATCCAAACTTTATATCTCCACCTATTTTAGGGTGTGACATTGCTATCTGGTAAACTATCAACTTAACGAGAAAATGTAATATAACAAAAGTTGTAGGGAATCGAAAGTTATGTACGATAGTCCAAAAATATATTTCCTATTAGACCTACTTCTGGGTGTGGAAAATTTATACTTTTCTTATTCTTAATATTTGAGAAGCCAAATTTTGAGTATATACGCAGTAAAATACGTAGATTCCGAAATAGATATCCAAACTTTACATCGCCACCTATTTTAGGGTGTGACATTGTTATCTGGTAAACTATCAACTTTAAGAGAAAATGTCATATAACAAAAATTGTAGAGATTCAAAAGTTTGTACGCCACACCAAAAATAGATTTCCTATTAAACCTAATTTTGGGTGTGGAAAATTTATACTTTTCTTATTCTTAATAATGGAGAAGCCAAATTTTGAGTATATACGCAGTAAAATACGTAGATTCAAAAATCGGCATCCAAACTTTATATCTCCACCTATTTTAGGGTGTGACATTGTTATCTGGTAAACTATCAACTTTACGAGAAAATGTCATATAACAAAAGTTGTAGAGAATCAAAAGTTATGTACGATACACCAAAAATATATTTCCTATTTGACCTACTTTTGGGTGTAGAAAATTTAGACTTTTCTTATTTTTAATATTTGAGAAGCCAAATTTTGAGTATATACGCAGAAACATACGCAGATTCCAAAATCTGTATCCAAACTTTATATCCCCACCTATTTTAGGGTGTGACATTGTTATCTGGTAAACTATCAACTTAACGAGAAAATGTCATATAACAAAAGTTATAGAGAATCAAAAGATATGTACGATACACCAAAAATATATTTACTATTAGACCTACTTTTGGGTGTGGAAAATTTATACTTTTCTTATTCTTAATAATTGAGAAGCCAAATTTTGAGTATATACGCAGTAAAATACGTAGATTCCGAAATAGATATCCAAACTTTACATCGCCACCTATTTTAGGGTGTGACATTGTTATCTGGTAAACTATCAACTCAACGAGAAAATGTCATATAACAAAAATTGTAGAGATTCAAAAGCTTGTACGCCACACCAAAAATAGATTTCCTATTAAACCTAATTTTGGGTGTGGAAAATTTATACTTTTCTTATTCTTAATAATGGAGAAGCCAAATTTTGAGTATATACGCAGTAAAATACGTAGATTCAAAAATCGGTATCCAAACTTTATATCTCCACCTATTTTAGGGTGTGACATTGTTATCTGGTAAACTATCAACTTTACGAGAAAATGTCATATAACAAAAGTTGTAGAGAATCAAAAGTTATGTACGATACACCAAAAATATATTTCCTATTTGACCTACTTTTGGGTGTAGAAAATTTAGACTTTTCTTATTTTTAATATTTGAGAAGCCAAATTTTGAGTATATACGCAGAAACATACGCAGATTCCAAAATCTGTATCCAAACTTTATATCCCCACCTATTTTAGGGTGTGACATTGTTATCTGGTAAACTATCAACTTAACGAGAAAATGTCATATAACAAAAGTTATAGAGAATCAAAAGATATGTACGATACACCAAAAATATATTTACTATTAGACCTACTTTTGGGTGTGGAAAATTTATACTTTTCTTATTCTTAATAATTGAGAAGCCAAATTTTGAGTATATACGCAGTAAAATACGTAGATTCCGAAATAGATATCCAAACTTTACATCGCCACCTATTTTAGGGTGTGACATTGTTATCTGGTAAACTATCAACTCAACGAGAAAATGTCATATAACAAAAGTTGTAGAGAATCAAAAGCTATGTACGATACACCAAAAATATATTTGCTATTAGACCTACTTTTGGGTGTGGAAAATTTATACTTTTCTTATTCTTAATAATTGAGAAGCCAAATTTTGAGTATATACGCAGTAAAATACGTAGATTCCAAAATCGGTATCCAAACATTATAACTCCACCTATTTTAAGGTGTGACATTGTTATCTGGTAAACTATCAACTTTACGAGAAAATGTCATATAACAAAAGTTGTAGAGAATCAAAAGTTATGTACAATACATCAATTCCTATTTGAGCATTCCAATTTTGTGGCTTTAAGGCAAAAGCAGTTATGTCCCATTTAGAATATCTGCAAATTTTGTGTAGTGATTATAATTTTTTTACTTTGTAAAGCCCTTAAATTGACATATATCATTTGGATGACCTTTTTGTATTATTTTTTATCAAATCTGCTTTTGAAATATCTAATTAAAGCAAATTTCAAATACATTAGAAACCATTTAAAAACTGTTTGATAAAATGTCGCATGGTTCACGTATATGCATTAAACAAATCAAGTGTTTTGCGTAATGAAGACACGTTTGCCATACGAAATTTTATCCAACAGTTTTTGAAATGGTTTAAAGAATACCACAAACTAATAATTATTATTTAATAGGTGAACATTTGGTTGGTCTGAGACGTCAAGAAACTTGGAGAATTTGGATGCAACTCCCAAGAGCTTTGGATTTCAATACTGCAGATCTTCTAAGCCATCTTATCTAAAGGATTGCTGAGCTCCAGATAAATCTTGTACGGCGTAGACAACCACTGATAGATGAACTGGTAAGAAACTTTATTTGTTTATAAGATATCTGATCTCATGTTCAATCATGAGAACTTATAGTGAAAGGAATATGACTATATGTCTAAATATTATCTTGTATTCAAATTCGATTTTGAGTACTACATTGAAAGAAATATAACTTTCATGGATGTTTCAAAGAATTTAAAGTTGAAATTTCAATTATTTTTCAATAAAATCAATATCTGAGAACATATGATTAACATTATATCTTTCAGGATTCGGACATCAAGAAGACCTAGATTAATATAGTAGATTTTAAGTTAGTTTTAAGTTCTTTTAAAAGTATTTTCAGGTCTTAATTAAACTTTGGCTCATCGCGCCGTTGAGCAAACACGCGTTTTCTTTAAAAATTAAAATAAATTGATTAATTTGAAGGGCATTCCTTGGCGAATCATCATAAAATCGTGCGTGGGCGTTTGCTACCGTAGTACGCGTCTATTCGCGGGTTGCCCAGACGGCCCCTAGGGAGAGTGAATGTGAAAAGAAAAATATATGTATCGGGGCATGAATGATGCGAATGCGTGAGAGAATCAGTGAGAGAGTCAGGAAGGTGGGAGAGATTCGAAACTTGACGTGGGTTCGGGTTTCCTTATTTAACATCACGGTCAGTGGGATGGGTAGGTAGGGTTCGTGCGCGTTTTTCCATAATTGAGTGGACTGATATGGTTAGCCATGCTATGTGAAACCAGTTGTTTATTCTGGGGGATCGCTTCGCACTTGTGCGAATGTTTCTAGGGACAGTTTAATTCTTTTGTAAAGTTGCTTGCTGACCATCGTATTGGTCTACGCTCTAGATTGCTAGACTCGAATGAGAAAGGATTAAACAAACCTGAATGCTATCACAGGAAGCTTTCTTATGGCGTCTATGTGCTCTCCTCATCCGGAGCCAACGTATATAATCATCATTTAATGTTAATGGCAATGAATAATAATTTGAAACAGTAAAGTTTTTGTTTGATTTAACTTTGTTTGAGCACACGGTTGACCGCGTTCGGGGTAGGTATCGCGTATGAGATCGGGCGATGTCTCCGGGAGTAACTCGCTCAGGCATCCAAGCCGAGTAGATTACATGTAACTGTCTATCTTGTCCTTAGGGAGTTCGCGTTGTAGGCCGTACATGCAGTGCATCGTGTGGGGTCGGCTAAACCCCCTCGTAAACTACATGTGAGAACCACCCCGGCGTTCTCACTTTTTTTGTCTTAGCTCGTATATCTCTCTCTCATACGTCGCCTTTAGCTTAGCATAGTCTAGATATAAGATAGATTGCGTAGACATAAGTTAGCTTAGTTATAAGATAGGCAAGGGTTGTTTTTGCTTTTTGAGAGAGAAAAAAATTAACGTAACTTCACATTTTTAGATTTGCTTTTCTTTAAACAAAATATTAACGTAAGATAGGCTATTTTGCGCACTTTACCAACTTAATTTGGGGGGTTCTACAATAGTTTAAGTTAGATTATAAAATATTATTGTACACAAAATTGTATTTATTTAATAAATGAAATATATGGGGAGCGTGGGGTTGGCATTTGAGGGCGGTTGCTCCCTATATATACAATTTATTAAATAAACAATTTAGTTTTAAGATAGTTTTAAGTTGGAAGAAATTCCTGTCACTGTCGTCGAGATTGCAGTGCCGATTGGTGACGCAGACCATGGCTTCCCCTTCATAAAGACCTGTTTAAAATGTATGTTCACAATAAAACAATCTTTTATGTTATGTTTATTAAAATTTAAACCCATCACATTGGTCGTACAGTAGGTAGTTTTAGTAAAAATTGTAATTATTATTAAGTATTTACACGCGGTCAGGGTAAAGTTAGATTTTAAGTATTGTAAACGAATCTTTGTATTAATAAATATTATATATTTTCGTAAATGGGCAGTTGGGTGATAACACCAAAAAAATATATAATATAATTTATGTAAAGGTTCGCAATCGGTCTTAAGCAATGGGAACAAGAAATCTTATGTAGGGACCCGAAGACTTAATAGTAGAGTTTTGGATTGGTTATAAAACTAAAATGTTTATTACCAAATCTTCAGATAAACTTTATTTACAGAATAAAGATGCAAAATAATATAACCGTAATAATGGTAATTATATTTGGTATCAAACATTTTAGTTTTATAATTAAACCATGTTTGATACTGTCATAAATTGTTATTTAATAACACTCATGAACAGAATTTTTAAACACAAATGTCTTTTACGTTTCATTTTTTCATATTTACTGTGAAAACTAGTTTAAAAATGGCTTAAAAACTGCCAAATCTGTCAAACTATGTGATTAAAAACTGTCGAATTAATTTCAGTCTGACAAAAACTATCAAATTATTATTTGAAAATGTCTGGTTAATTCAGTATTGTCACTCATAACGATGCTTTAAAAATTTCATTATTTAATTTCAAATGACAGATAAATAACTGTTTAAAATAATAGAGCAAAATTTGTTTTCCATAGCTTACCTGATTTTGTTATTCTCAATAATTCTAGCGTGACCCATGTATTAATTGTAATAAATGTTATTAAAATGGTTTATTTATTTATATTTTTATTATTTTGTGTGATTTATTATTTATATTACGTTTATTATTTGTATTTTTGATTATATGTATTTGAAAATCTTTATAATATATGATAAATTATTTTTAATTAGATGTTTATTTTTCATTTACAAAACACCCTATTTTTATTATAAGTAATATAACCAACACTACACACAGGTATATAGTTCTATATTTTGCCACGGACGCATGGTGGCAGCACCAGTCGGTTCGATCAAAATGAAGCATCCATAAACCGAAAATAAATTTTTTTGGTGCATGGATGCTTCGACTAGGACGCAGGTATATAGTTCTATATTTTGCCACGGACGCATGGTGGCAGCACCAGTCAGTTCGACCAAAAGGAAGCATCCATGCACCGAAAAAAAATTTTTTTGCGTGTATAGATGCTACCTGAAAGTAGCATCTATACACGGAATAAACAATTTTTTGGTGCATAGATGCTACTTTCAGGTAGCAACTATACACGCAAAAAAATTTTATTCCGTGCATAGATGCTACTTTCAGGTAGCATCTATACACGCAAAAAAAATTTTTTGGTGCATAGATGCTACTTTCAGGTAGCAACTATACACGCAAAAAAATTTTATTCCGTGCATAGATGCTACTTTCAGGTAGCATCTATACACGCAAAAAAAATTTTTTTCGGTGCATGGATGCTTCCTTTTGGTCGAACTGACTGGTGCTGCCACCATGCGTCCGTGGCAAAATATAGAACTATATACCTGCGTCCTAGACGAAGCATCCATGCACCAAAAAAATTTATTTTCGGTTCATGGATGCTTCATTTTGATCGAACCGACTGGTGCTGCCACCATGCGTCCGTGGCAAAATACAGAACTATATACCTGCGTCCTAGAAAAAAATTTCTATTTTGTCGAATTTGGGCACCACTTTGTCGTATTTTGTTGAAAATTTCTGATAGTTTCAGGATAAAATAAAGGAAAAGAGTACTTCAAAAATTTGAAATGTACGTGTTTCATCATTTTTTTTAGATTGATAGGTGCTGCACTCTTGAAGCCGTTTTAAAAACTACATACGTGTAAGTATCTAGGATATAAAAGAAACTTTAAAGATACACATGAATTTTGATAAATTCTTTTTTATTATATAGTTCATAATACACACATAATATACGTTATTATATTACAATAATACAGTATATAATACATGTTATTTTCTATAGATATATCCTGGGAAGTCCTTAAGTGGTCCTTGGTCCGCTGTTGATCCTGTAATCACACAGAAAAACATTATTAGACACAGTTACTAATTAAAGTACACTTAATTTTAAATAAATTTTATTATAAACGATGAATGTTTGTCTAGCTCATTTTCTCTATTTTTGCCTGTAGCTTCTAAACGGTTAGAGCTACGAATTTGTACGTTGAAAATTTGGAATCTACATGAAATTCTCTATAATATACATCAGCACTGATATTTATATACAGGCTGTTCCAAAAGTTACAGGCAGTTAAAGTACACTTAATTTTAAATAAATTTTATTATAAACGATGAATTTTTGTCTAGCTCATTTTCTCTATTTTTGCCTGTAGCTTCCAAACGGTTAGAGCTACGAATTTGTACGTTGAAAATTTGGAATCTACATGAAATTCTCTACAATATACGTCAGCACTGATATGATCCAAAAGTTACAGGCAGTTAAAGTATACTTAATTTTGAATAAATTTTATTATAAACGACGAATTTTTGTCTAGCTCATTTTCTCTATTTTTGCCTGTAGCTTCTAAACGGTTAGAGCTACGAATTTGTACGTAGAAAATTTAGAATCTACATGAAATTCTCTATAAAATACATCAGCACTGATATTTATATACAGGTGTTCCAAAAGTTACAGGCAGTTAAAGTACACTTAATTTTGAATAAATTTTATTATAAACGATGAATTTTTGTCTAGCTCATTTTATCTATTTTTGCCTGTAGCTTCTAAACGGTTAGAGCTACGAATTTGTACGTTGAAAATTTGGAAACTACATGAAATTCTCTATAATATACATCAGCACTGATATTTATATACAGGCTGTTCCAAAAGTTACAGGCAGTTAAAGTACACTTAATTTTGAATAAATTTTATTATAAACGATGAATTTTTATCTAGCTCATTTTCTCTATTTTTGCCTGTAGCTTCTAAACGGTTAGAGCTACGAATTTGTACGTTGAAAATTTGGAATCTACATGAAATTCTCTATAATATACATCAGCACTGATATTTATATACAGGCTGTTCCAAAAGTTACAGGCAGTTAAACTACACTTAATTTTGAATAAATTTTATTATAAACGATGAATTTTTATCTAGCTCATTTTCTTTTTTTTTGCCTGTAGCTTCTAAACGGTTAGAGCTACGAATTTGTACGTTGAAAATTTGGAATCTACATGAAATTCTCTATAATATGCATCAGCACTGATATTTATATACAGGCTGTTCCAAAAGTTACAGGCAGTTAAACTACACTTAATTTTGAATAAATTTTATTATAAACGATGAATTTTTACGAATTTGTACGTTAAAAATTTGGAATCTACATGAAATTCTCTATAATATACATCAGCACTGATATTTATATACAGGCTGTTCCAAAAGTTACAGGCAGTTAAACTACACTTAATTTTGAATAAATTTTATTATAAACGATGAATTTTTATCTAGCTCATTTTCTCTATTTTTGCCTGTAGCTTCTAAACGGTTAGAGCTACGAACTTGTACGTTGAAAATTTTGAATCTACATGAAATTCTCTATAATATACATCAGCACTGATATTTATATACAGGCTGTTCCAAAAGTTACAGGCAGTTAAAGTACACTTAATTTTGAATAAATTTTATTATAAACGATGAATTTTTATCTAGCTCATTTTCTCTATTTTTGCCTGTAGCTTCTAAACGGTTAGAGCTACGAATTTGTACGTTGAAAATTTGGAATCTACATGAAATTCTCTATAATAAACATCAGCACTGATATTTATATACAGGCTGTTCCAAAAGTTACAGGCAGTTAAACTACACTTAATTTTGAATAAATTTTATTATAAACGATGAATTTTTATCTAGCTCATTTTCTTTATTTTTGCCTGTAGCTTCTAAACGGTTAGAGCTACGAATTTGTACGTTAAAAATTTGGAATCTACATGAAATTCTCTATAATATACATCAGCACTGATATTTATATACAGGCTGTTCCAAAAGTTACAGGCAGTTAAACTACACTTAATTTTGAATAAATTTTATTATAAACGATGAATTTTTATCTAGCTCATTTTCTCTATTTTTGCCTGTAGCTTCTAAACGGTTAGAGCTACGAACTTGTACGTTGAAAATTTTGAATCTACATGAAATTCTCTATAATAAACATCAGCACTGATATTTATATACAGGCTGTTCCAAAAGTTACAGACAGTTAAAGTACACTTAATTTTGAATAAATTTTATTATAAACAATGAATTTTTATCTAGCTCATTTTCTCTATTTTTGCCTGTAGCTTCTAAACGGTTAGAGCTACGAATTTGTACGTTGAAAATTTGGAATCTACATGAAATTCTCTATAATATACATCAGCACTGATATTTATATACAGGCTGTTCCAAAACTTACAGGCAGTTAAAGTACACTTAATTTTGAATAAATTTTATTATAAACAATGAATTTTTATTTAGCTCATTTTCTCTATTTTTGCCTGTAGCGTCTAAACGGTTAGAGCTACGAATTTGTACGTTGAAAATTTGGAATCTTCATGAAATTCTTTATAATATACATCAGCACTGATATTTATATACAGGCTGTTCCAAAAGTTACAGGCAGTTAAAGTACACTTAATTTTGAATAAATTTTATTATAAACTATGAATTTTTATCTAGCTCATTTTCTCTATTTTTGCCTGTAGCTTCTAAACGGTTAGAGATACGAATTTGTACGTTGAAAATTTGGAATCTTCATGAAATTCTCTATAATATACATCAGCACTGATATTTATATACAGGCTGTTCCAAAAGTTACAGGCAGTTAAAGTACACTTAATTTTGAATAAATTTTATTATAAACGATGAATTTTTGTCTAGCTCATTTTATCTATTTTTGCCTGTAGCTTCTAAACGGTTAGAGCTACGAATTTGTACGTTGAAAATTTGGAATCTACATGAAATTCTCTATAATCTACATCAGCACTGATATTTATATACAGGCTGTTCCAAAAGTTACAGGCAGTTAAAATACACTTAATTTTGAATAAATTTTATTATAAACGATGAATTTTTGTCTAGCTCATTTTCTCTATTTTTGCCTGTAGCTTCTAAACGGTTAGAGCTACGAATTTGTACGTTGAAAATTTGGAATCTACATGAAATTCTCTACAATATACATCAGCACTGATATTTATATACAGGCTGTTCCAAAAGTTACAGGCAGTTAAAGTACACTTAATTTTGAATAAATTTTATTATAAACGATGAATTTTTGTCTAGCTCATTTTATATATTTATGCCTGTAGCTTCTAAACGGTTAGAGCTACGAATTTGTACGTTGAAAATTTGGAATCTACATGAAATTCTCTATAATCTACATCAGCACTGATATTTATATACAGGCTGTTCCAAAAGTTACAGGCAGTTAAAATACACTTAATTTTGAATAAATTTTATTATAAACGATGAATTTTTGTCTAGCTCATTTTCTTTATTTTTGCCTGTAGCTTCTAAACGGTGAGAGATACGAATTTGTACGTTGAAAATTTGGAATCTACATGGAATTCTCTATAATATACATCAGCACTGATATTTATATACAGGCTGTTCCAAAAGTTACAGGCAGTTAAAGTACACTTAATTTTGAATAAATTTTATTATAAACGATGAATTTTTGTCTAGCTCATTTTATCTATTTTTGCCTGTAGCTTCTAAACGGTTAGAGCTACGAATTTGTACGTTGAAAATTTGGAATCTACATGAAATTCTCTATAATCTACATCAGCACTGATATTTATATACAGGCTGTTCCAAAAGTTACAGGCAGTTAAAATACACTTAATTTTGAATAAATTTTATTATAAACGATGAATTTTTGTCTAGCTCATTTTCTCTATTTTTGCCTGTAGCTTCTAAACGGTTAGAGCTACGAATTTGTACGTTGAAAATTTGGAATCTACATGAAATTCTCTACAATATACATCAGCACTGATATTTATATACAGGCTGTTCCAAAAGTTACAGGCAGTTAAATTACACTTAATTTTGAATAAATTTTATTATAAACTATGAATTTTTATCTAGCTCATTTTCTCTATTTTTGCCTGTAGCTTCTAAACGGTTAGAGATACGAATTTGTACGTTGAAAATTTGGAATCTTCATGAAATTCTCTATAATATGCATCAGCACTGATATTTATATACAGGCTGTTCCAAAAGTTACAGGCAGTTAAACTACACTTAATTTTGAATAAATTTTATTATAAACGATGAATTTTTACGAATTTGTACGTTAAAAATTTGGAATCTACATGAAATTCTCTATAATATACATCAGCACTGATATTTATATACAGGCTGTTCCAAAAGTTACAGGCAGTTAAACTACACTTAATTTTGAATAAATTTTATTATAAACGATGAATTTTTATCTAGCTCATTTTCTCTATTTTTGCCTGTAGCTTCTAAACGGTTAGAGCTACGAACTTGTACGTTGAAAATTTTGAATCTACATGAAATTCTCTATAATATACATCAGCACTGATATTTATATACAGGCTGTTCCAAAAGTTACAGGCAGTTAAAGTACACTTAATTTTGAATAAATTTTATTATAAACGATGAATTTTTATCTAGCTCATTTTCTCTATTTTTGCCTGTAGCTTCTAAACGGTTAGAGCTACGAATTTGTACGTTGAAAATTTGGAATCTACATGAAATTCTCTATAATAAACATCAGCACTGATATTTATATACAGGCTGTTCCAAAAGTTACAGGCAGTTAAACTACACTTAATTTTGAATAAATTTTATTATAAACGATGAATTTTTATCTAGCTCATTTTCTTTATTTTTGCCTGTAGCTTCTAAACGGTTAGAGCTACGAATTTGTACGTTAAAAATTTGGAATCTACATGAAATTCTCTATAATATACATCAGCACTGATATTTATATACAGGCTGTTCCAAAAGTTACAGGCAGTTAAACTACACTTAATTTTGAATAAATTTTATTATAAACGATGAATTTTTATCTAGCTCATTTTCTCTATTTTTGCCTGTAGCTTCTAAACGGTTAGAGCTACGAACTTGTACGTTGAAAATTTTGAATCTACATGAAATTCTCTATAATAAACATCAGCACTGATATTTATATACAGGCTGTTCCAAAAGTTACAGACAGTTAAAGTACACTTAATTTTGAATAAATTTTATTATAAACAATGAATTTTTATCTAGCTCATTTTCTCTATTTTTGCCTGTAGCTTCTAAACGGTTAGAGCTACGAATTTGTACGTTGAAAATTTGGAATCTACATGAAATTCTCTATAATATACATCAGCACTGATATTTATATACAGGCTGTTCCAAAACTTACAGGCAGTTAAAGTACACTTAATTTTGAATAAATTTTATTATAAACAATGAATTTTTATTTAGCTCATTTTCTCTATTTTTGCCTGTAGCGTCTAAACGGTTAGAGCTACGAATTTGTACGTTGAAAATTTGGAATCTTCATGAAATTCTTTATAATATACATCAGCACTGATATTTATATACAGGCTGTTCCAAAAGTTACAGGCAGTTAAAGTACACTTAATTTTGAATAAATTTTATTATAAACTATGAATTTTTATCTAGCTCATTTTCTCTATTTTTGCCTGTAGCTTCTAAACGGTTAGAGATACGAATTTGTACGTTGAAAATTTGGAATCTTCATGAAATTCTCTATAATATACATCAGCACTGATATTTATATACAGGCTGTTCCAAAAGTTACAGGCAGTTAAAGTACACTTAATTTTGAATAAATTTTATTATAAACGATGAATTTTTGTCTAGCTCATTTTATCTATTTTTGCCTGTAGCTTCTAAACGGTTAGAGCTACGAATTTGTACGTTGAAAATTTGGAATCTACATGAAATTCTCTATAATCTACATCAGCACTGATATTTATATACAGGCTGTTCCAAAAGTTACAGGCAGTTAAAATACACTTAATTTTGAATAAATTTTATTATAAACGATGAATTTTTGTCTAGCTCATTTTCTCTATTTTTGCCTGTAGCTTCTAAACGGTTAGAGCTACGAATTTGTACGTTGAAAATTTGGAATCTACATGAAATTCTCTACAATATACATCAGCACTGATATTTATATACAGGCTGTTCCAAAAGTTACAGGCAGTTAAAGTACACTTAATTTTGAATAAATTTTATTATAAACGATGAATTTTTGTCTAGCTCATTTTATATATTTATGCCTGTAGCTTCTAAACGGTTAGAGCTACGAATTTGTACGTTGAAAATTTGGAATCTACATGAAATTCTCTATAATCTACATCAGCACTGATATTTATATACAGGCTGTTCCAAAAGTTACAGGCAGTTAAAATACACTTAATTTTGAATAAATTTTATTATAAACGATGAATTTTTGTCTAGCTCATTTTCTTTATTTTTGCCTGTAGCTTCTAAACGGTGAGAGATACGAATTTGTACGTTGAAAATTTGGAATCTACATGGAATTCTCTATAATATACATCAGCACTGATATTTATATACAGGCTGTTCCAAAAGTTACAGGCAGTTAAAGTACACTTAATTTTGAATAAATTTTATTATAAACGATGAATTTTTGTCTAGCTCATTTTATCTATTTTTGCCTGTAGCTTCTAAACGGTTAGAGCTACGAATTTGTACGTTGAAAATTTGGAATCTACATGAAATTCTCTATAATCTACATCAGCACTGATATTTATATACAGGCTGTTCCAAAAGTTACAGGCAGTTAAAATACACTTAATTTTGAATAAATTTTATTATAAACGATGAATTTTTGTCTAGCTCATTTTCTCTATTTTTGCCTGTAGCTTCTAAACGGTTAGAGCTACGAATTTGTACGTTGAAAATTTGGAATCTACATGAAATTCTCTACAATATACATCAGCACTGATATTTATATACAGGCTGTTCCAAAAGTTACAGGCAGTTAAATTACACTTAATTTTGAATAAATTTTATTATAAACTATGAATTTTTATCTAGCTCATTTTCTCTATTTTTGCCTGTAGCTTCTAAACGGTTAGAGATACGAATTTGTACGTTGAAAATTTGGAATCTTCATGAAATTCTCTATAATATACATCAGCACTGATATTTATATACAGGTTGTTCCAAAAGTTACAGGCAGTTAAAGTACACTTAATTTTGAATAAATTTTATTATAAACGATGAATTTTTATCTAGCTCATTTTCTTTATTTTTGCCTGTAGCTTCTAAACGGTTAGAGATACGAATTTGTACGTTGAAAATTTGGAATCTACATGAAATTCTCTATAATATACATCAGCACTGATATTTATATACAGGCTGTTCCAAAAGTTACAGGCAGTTAAAGTACACTTAATTTTGAATAAATTTTATTATAAACGATGAATTTTTGTCTAGCTCATTTTCTCTATTTTTGCCTGTAGCTTCTAAACGGTTAGAGCTACGAATTTGTACGTACAAAATTTGGAATCTACATGAAATTCTCTATAAAATACATCAGCACTGATATTTATATACAGGCTGTTCCAAAAGTTACAGGCAGTTAAAGTACACTTAATTTTGAATAAATTTTATTATAAACGATGAATTTTTGTCTAGCTCATTTTATATATTTATGCCTGTAGCTTCTAAACGGTTAGAGCTACGAATTTGTACGTTGAAAATTTGGAATCTACATGAAATTCTCTATAATCTACATCAGCACTGATATTTATATACAGGCTGTTCCAAAAGTTACAGGCAGTTAAAATACACTTAATTTTGAATAATTTTATTATAAACGATGAATTTTTGTCTAGCTCATTTTCTTTATTTTTGCCTGTAGCTTCTAAACGGTGAGAGATACGAATTTGTACGTTGAAAATTTGGAATCTACATGGAATTCTCTATAATATACATCAGCACTGATATTTATATACAGGCTGTTCCAAAAGTTACAGGCAGTTAAAGTACACTTAATTTTGAATAAATTTTATTATAAACGATGAATTTTTGTCTAGCTCATTTTATCTATTTTTGCCTGTAGCTTCTAAACGGTTAGAGCTACGAATTTGTACGTTGAAAATTTGGAATCTACATGAAATTCTCTATAATCTACATCAGCACTGATATTTATATACAGGCTGTTCCAAAAGTTACAGGCAGTTAAAATACACTTAATTTTGAATAAATTTTATTATAAACGATGAATTTTTGTCTAGCTCATTTTCTCTATTTTTGCCTGTAGCTTCTAAACGGTTAGAGCTACGAATTTGTACGTTGAAAATTTGGAATCTACATGAAATTCTCTACAATATACATCAGCACTGATATTTATATACAGGCTGTTCCAAAAGTTACAGGCAGTTAAATTACACTTAATTTTGAATAAATTTTATTATAAACTATGAATTTTTATCTAGCTCATTTTCTCTATTTTTGCCTGTAGCTTCTAAACGGTTAGAGATACGAATTTGTACGTTGAAAATTTGGAATCTACATGAAATTCTCTATAATATACATCAGCACTGATATTTATATACAGGCTGTTCCAAAAGTTACAGGCAGTTAAAGTACACTTAATTTTGAATAAATTTTATTATAAACGATGAATTTTTGTCTAGCTCATTTTCTCTATTTTTGCCTGTAGCTTCTAAACGGTTAGAGCTACGAATTTGTACGTTGAAAATTTGGAATCTACATGAAATTCTCTATAATCTACATCAGCACTGATATTTATATACAGGCTGTTCCAAAAGTTACAGGCAGTTAAAATACACTTAATTTTGAATAAATTTTATTATAAACGATGAATTTTTGTCTAGCTCATTTTCTCTATTTTTGCCTGTAGCTTCTAAACGGTTAGAGCTACGAATTTGTAAAACATCGCACTCGACCAAAAAAGTACTACTTTACACACTTGTTACATAAATAACTATTTCGTTCAATGCGTACAATCAAGTAAAATATCTGGCGAGAGGTTATGTGCTGGCCACATCAGATTTTATTATATGGTTTCAAATATATTTAGAAATTTGCTTTAATTTCATATTTCTAAATTAAATGGTTAGTAACTAGATTTGAACCAGTTAATTTTTATTCCAAGATTCGACAATAACAAAAATAACAACACTATTCAATTTTCAGAGTTACATCGATTTTATTTATTCAGAGAGACAGGATAAATGTATAGCAAAATGAGTAATAAAAAATTTGTTGAATCTCATGTCTTATCAAATGATAAGCTAGCCACATCCTTTAAAATAAAATCTGCATTAAATTATGAAATGTCAAGCAGTTGTTCAAGATGTTCACTCCGTATTATTTGTTTCTTGTAATACCTGTGTACGTTTTATGTGATCTAAATTGTGGACCGTGTAACTGCACACATAGAGATACGGGTGTTATAGCAGATTGCAGAAAAATACCTCCAAGACTTTTTACCATTAAAAAAATATTGAAAGAGTTAAAAAATCCTCAAATAATTGAAATTAATATTCAGTTTGTTACTGATAATGTGGTGTGGAATAATATGTTTTATGACGAACATATATACGCTGTCAAAACTTTAGTGATGCAGAATTGTGCGTTACAATCAATAGAAATAAATGCATTTAATAATTTAACGAATCTTGAAATTTTAAAAGTTAATTTTAACGAAATAACAAATCTTAATCGAGGTGTGTTTGATCGCTGTCTAAAGTTAAGACAAATATATTTAAATTACAATGAAATCAATTTCATACCTGTTGGTTTATTTCATAAATTAAACAATTTATATGTACTCAAATTAAATGGCAATAATTTGACATATTTAGATGTCAATACTTTTAAATATAATTTGTATTTACAAGTATTGGATATTTCATACAACAATTTCATTTATTTGAATCCAAAAATATTCCTAAGTATAAACAAACATATAAAACTTTATATCGATCATAACCCCTGGAATTGTTCATGTGATCTATGGGATTTTTACATATTTGTTCGAACAAAAGTATATTTTTCTTCGCTGGAACAAACATTTTGTCAAACTGGCAAAAAATGGCTATTTTTAACAGAAGATGATTTCCTTTGCGAACCAACCATATATTTTAACTTATTTTCCATTGGACCATACATAATTTTTGAATGCTCTGTAACCGCAAATCATCCAATTGAAGATATAAGTTTATTAGAAATAAAAAATGGCGAAGCAAATATTATCGTACATCCATCAATAATCAAGAAATTTGAACAATCGTTACGATATCCATTAAATACAGCAGATATTAATGATTATCGTTGTTCGGTTAAAACAAACAACAAATTGTTTTATCAAAATATTAAGAAAGATCAGCTGAATCGAAATATACAGCAATTATCTTGGAACAATATAACAACAAATAATATTTCTTGTAAGCTAAATATAGGAATAACACCAAATGATATTTTGTGTGAACCAAAAATATCTATAAAATTATTATGGAAGGAATCAAATCTTATACTTTCATGTGAAGTTACAGCATATCCAATACACGATATACAATTATTTGAAATAAAAAATGGCTTTGAAAACAAACTACAAAGTACAATGGTGCAAGATGAAAAATTTGAGCATATTTTGCAAGCACCGATAAAGAAAAATATTAATGATTATTCTTGTCTAGTTTTACAAAAAAATAAGTTATTTTATTTGAATGTTACGAATAAAATTGTAAATGAAGGAGAAAATGTTTATTTAATTTGTAACAATACAAATACTACATGGTTCCTCAATAATTTGCAAATAAATGAAAATGGCAAATACACTATACATCAAAATGAACTGCATATTATGAAGACAGCTTCAAAAGACGAAGGACTTTACAAATGTGTTTCAAAATTAAACGAACAATATTTTTACGTATTTTTATACCCAAATAAAAAACATCTTATGTTGTCTGTTGTAATACCAACAGTACTATTTTTTGTTGTAATCATTGTAGTAGTATCTTTTTGGCTTTACAAGCGGTATAAGAAGAAAGAAGACCCATATTTATCTCCAGGTCAAATAGCTAGTAGAAACGAAGGTCATGTAAACTTTTATGCTACGTCGCCGACCGAAGATCAACCCTATCTCGTTGTATTCGAAAATCCTATTCAAGAAGAACCGATCTATGCAGATATATCTTAAATGTGTACAGAGCTGGGAGCTACGTAAGTATTACTTTAAATACAGGGAGTTTCAAAGAAATGGTAAAAAATCTGGTGTGGCCATTTACAGCCCGAATAACAAAAAATATTAAGTTAATCCTTATTTTTAGATTGGCGAATTTTACTCTAATTTTGACTGTTTATTTATTAAAATATAGTCTAATCTAATCCAAGTAACTACCTTTTTTTAAACCCCTCAACAGGATTAAATCCCAATTACACAGTAGGTTCACATTCACACACATCCATGCCTTAGTGGGATTCGAACCCAAAGCCCCGAGCGCACTCATGACGTATGAAGCGTTGCTCTAAACATTGAGCCACCGGAGATATAATAAAATGAAGATTAAATTTTAAATACCGGGATAGAATAGAATTCACTAATTCAAAAATGAGCTTAAACATTTTTGTGAATCGTTAATTTTTATTAATCTAAATACATACCTATATTTACTTATGCTGGAAACTGTATTGAATTCCTTTTCTATTGTTCTATTTACTTTTTTCGTTTTAAAACGTTACTAATATTATTTTGAAATGATTAGTTCTTTGATAGTGACATTTATCTGTCAGTTACATACATTTGAATAACTGCGTTTTGTTCGTTTAAAGCGTAGGCTCTGGGATTTAAAGTATAGATAATTTTATAAATTTATCCATAAAATATATATATATATATATATATATATATATATATATATATATATATATATATATATATTTAAAGGTATTTTTCGAAGAAAAATTATTTTGAGCTTCTAGTAAAGTGCCATTTCCGGTTATCCGATTTACACCAAAATCTAATGGGCTCTTTCCATTACAGAAAAAGGTTGTAATACAAGGTTTCAAAATTTTCTGAATGTTAGTATTTGAGTTAGAGTGGAGGATCCACACACACATACACATAGACATCATCGGGAAAATGTTAAAATTGAATTCTAGGGACCTTAAAACGTGGTCATTTACCAAAATCTCGATATGCGATTTTTAGCACGATCCCTATACCTCCCTTACCAAGGCTAACGGGAGGTAAAAATGGTGGAATCCCCTAATATTTTAAACATTTTTCTTTTATGTTGATTATAACAAAATATTTTGATCTTTAAACTATTTAGTTTGGGAATTCTATGAAATAGGATTATTTTTAATTTCCTCTAACAGTAATTCCGACTCGAGGGTTGCTTACACCTGAAACGAACGAACTAGAATTTGCGGTATTAAATTTTTTGAATATATCCCTGAATCCTGTTGCTAAGGTCATTTTAAATGCCTCCTGGTACTGAGTACAATTCTAATCTTCTGTAACGGAATAAATAAGGGTCAGTTTCCTTTCAAATCAAATAGGGATATGTTGTCAAAAGAAATCACATCTATTAAATAATCTAAACGTCAACTTTTATTCGTTAGTCACACCATACCCCTTTTCGATTTTATGGCGCACATACTATTTACTTTTACTTTGCCACAGGACTTACGTTACGACGAGTACAACCTCTAGCCGGTTCCCGATAGCTAGAGGTTATTTCAATCCCAATTTGGAAAGGTAATGGAAGTGTATACCGATTAAAAACAGCCGAGAAAATTGCCGACCTGACCCGGATTCGAACCCACGGACTTCTGTGCCTAGAGGATACCACTGTACCACTGTGCTGTGCTATTCCGTCGCTTAATGAAGAAATATCCAAAACATAGGCGTGCGCAGAACTTTACTTTTATGGGTGCCAAAATGAATATGTATTATTATTATTATTATTATTATTATTATTATTATTATTATTATTATTATTATTATTATTATAAATAAAGTAATAAATGTAAATGGAGTTATTTATTTTACCATTATTACTTCAAAATATCAAGAAAAAATAATAAATAAAATATATATTATAGCAACATGAACAAAATAATAATATAAAAACTTATATTTTCAATATTACGAGGGCTGTTCTCTTTCCGCTGAGCCTAGTAAAGTAATACACAATTTACTTGCAAAACACATTTATTTATAATTTTTTAAAGCATTCCCCTCCACAATCAATACATTTTTGCATCCGCGAAAACCAGTCTCCAAAGCATTTTCTCTAATCTTCCCGCGTTTGTTTCTTTATTCAATTTTTAAATGAGTCAACAGTTTCTTCGGCCGATGTATAACATAAACACCGTAACTTATCCTTTACACATGGAAATAAAAAGAAACCATTAGGTGCCAGGTCTGGACTATACGACGAATGAGTATATTATAATATATTTTTCACGATAATCTGTTCAGAGCTTCAAGTAAAGTATCACTTCTGGTTGATTAATTTAAGCCAAAATCTAATATGTTGTTTCCCATGATATAAAAGTCTTAAATACTAAAATTGAAAAGTTTTGGATTATATTTTAATATAGTTTTTCATTAAAAACTGTTATGGGCTTCAAGTAAAGTATCACTTCTATTTATCCAATTTTACCCAAAATCTAATCAACTCGTTATATGAATGCAGGAAGCTTACATACGGAAAATAGATATATTTGGAAGTTTGTTATAAGAGTTATCGTGGACGAAAAAAATCGTCACACACACAGACATCATCGTAAAAATAGTAAAAATCTGATGTGGCCAGCACATTACCTTCCGTCAGTTATATGAGGTATTTACGAAAATTCTACCGGTGAACTGTTACCGGTAAACAGCTTTCATCAGTTTATAGCTACCGGAATCGATATTATAAGAACGCAAGTGGTAAACAAGGTAGATCCATAACCTACGAAAAAATTTGAAAATTTAAAGCAGGTTAGAAATTTAACGTAGTTAACAAAATGAGCAGAGTCCTACTTTGAACACATTTCCACTTTTACCGCGCACGCTTCGCTTTGCATCACTACCTTTTTTTGAGATTAGATTCTTCATGAATCCAGTAGATGGATTTGGTAGATATTGAACAATTTTCGAACACGGTAACTTTTTACCACTCGTGTTTTCGAACACAGTCGGTAGATGCGGTATCTACCGGTAGAATTTTCGTAAATGCGTATGTATTTTTTATAAAATCCATACATAAAGTTCCTTGCAAAAGATTATAAATTTCTTGTATGTACATTACCTTTCGACAGTTGTATGCATTTTATACAAATTTCATACAGAAAATTTCGAGCAAAAAGATCCTAACACAAATATACTACGAATATGTCATTGCACTTGACACTGGCATCTTTCAATCAGAATTTTCTTAATATAGTAGCTGTTTCTAGCATAGCTGGCTAATTTAATTTCTTTATAATTTTATAACTCTATATCCATTTAATATGAAGTATAAAATGCAGTCAAATCGTATAGAGAATACAATGTTCTTTAATATTTATAATAATATTAAATGTGAAAAAATTATATTTAACATCGTTTTTTCAAGAAAAACTGTTAAAATCTGCAAATGAGGGTACTTCTGGTTGACCAATTATAACCAAAATCTAATCAGCTCTTCATGTGGATGCAACGAAGAGGAATACGAAAGAATTATAATTTTTGGAATTGTAGGATTAGAGTTATCGCAGACGAAAATTTTGTCACACACACACATACAGACATCATCGTAAAAATAGTAAAATAGTATTCTAGGGACCCTAAAACGTGCTTATTCATCAAAAAACCCACCACAGAATTTTTTGACCAAAGACAATACCTTCCTTACATAAAGGTGACGGAAGGTAAAAACGTGTAATCGAGTCTAAAATATTTAAATAAAAATAACTCACCTTACACATTAGGTGCTGTTTGCTGATTTGGATAATGTATTTCGACTGCTACAGAGACCCACTGCTATTTATCTGTAACAAAAATAATACATATTTATTAGAAAAACAAACAGAAATGTTCGAAACAAATACAACATTAAATTCTTAAGTCGTGCATTAGACTTTTTCCAATCTTTCACACCTATAACTTAAAAATGCGAATAGATACACACCTGAAATTTACACCATTCGATTCCTCATAAAATAATATACAAAAACACGAAGTTTCAGATTGTACATTAAATTATTTCACAATTTACAGACAGAAATCTGAAGATCCCACACAAAAAGTATACGTTGTAAAAACGTGGTAATTACGCAAGTTCCATCTTGGTTCGTGATTGCGTATTGTGTCACAGCTATTCGGTTAATTTTAACACAAGCGTAAAATGCAAAAATTTGTATTTATTCCAGTGTAGTCGATTTTTTAAGGGGGCGTTGTTTTTTATATGGCTCTTAACACTATATTCGAATAGTTGTACTTGGTTAAAAATCGTATCGACAGGCATGGATTTTGTCAGTGTGATCCCAAAAATTAATAATTTTGGACATGCGCAGTACATTTAGATATTGAAAATTTATTCATTTTAAATACAGAATGATTCTGTTTTAATAACTCCATTATTTTAAGTAACGGGTTTTTCAATAAGGGCGGGTCGATGTTGAAATGGAATAAAACAAGATGTGTGTGAGGTATTAACGAAATTCTTTTTTTATTTGAAAGGCCCATGTATGCCATTTATATATGGAATATAATATCCTTCAAATGTCCGCCGCGGCTTCTCACGGTGGCACGGATCCGAGTGGTCCAGTTTTCAATGACACTGCCGCATAGATCCGGCTGAATTTGAGCGATGGCATTAGTAATGTTTAATGGCATCCGTCGATTGCGGCTTATTGGCATAGACCTGCGACTTCAGGAAACCCCACAAGAAAAAGTCTAGTGGGGTCAAATCGCACGATCTTGATGGCCAATTCACGTCACCTCTGCGAGAGATAACCGTACCCTCAAATCGTTCATGCAGAAGGTCCATTGTGGCGTCCGCTGTGTGGCACGTAGCGCCGTCCTGCTGGAAAAACATGTCGTATACCTCCATATCATCCAATTTGGGAAAAAGAAATCTGTTATCATCGTTCTGTAGCGCTCGCCATTGACGGTGATGTCCTCACCAACGTCGTTTTCAAAAACGTACGGACCAATGACGCCGCACGGAAAAAAATAATTTGACTTCATTAGTTGAAATGCCTTAAAATGTCTCATCTGCAGTTGCATTAACTAAATTTGTAAATAAATAAATTTGAAATAGTTTCTTATTTTTCTTTTATAGAAATATGTAATTTTAAATATGTCAATTTGTATTTCTAAGCTGGTTTCATCTCTTTCATAATATTATTTTTACTAAATAATATTTTAGTTTATTATTTTAGTAGAGTAGATAATACTACTAACAGAAATTGGGTAAAATTTATTAACATTTCCAATAAATTACCATGTACTTGTGCAGAAATCTGTTTTTATTTTATTTCTTGATATTTTAGCCATACAAGCATGATATTCTTTATTTGTGTTAATGTAAATGATTAAATCATGAAATATATTTTACTGTATGAGTAAATTTATTAACCAATAGGAATAAAAAAATCCTGCTTGAATGAACAAAAATTACTATTTCAGCTTATCCAGTTTTCTTTTTTAGTTAAGATTTTACCAATAGGGCAAAATGTTTTCTGTTTCAATGAATAGAATAGCCAAATTAGCTTGTGCAAGCTCAATCGTTTTCTCATCCCATTCCGCTATGCTGTACTATGCCACACACGTTATGTTGTGATCTACCTTATATCGCGTAGTACGTATACGTAGAATGTGTTCTGTATCTGTAGAAGCAATAAGATATTGGAAAAGTGCGTAATACTTGTGTCTTTCTTATTAAACTAATAGTAAGTTGTTCATGTATTTTATTATTTATTAGTAAAGATATTAATTACATTGTAGTAAAAAAATGGCAGATGATTACGTTCGGTCATTTCTCCAGGAGCCCCATGTTAACCATTGCATCGATATAATATGATATGCCAAATGGTAAGACGTACATTTCTTTGAAAAGATGTGTTTAATAAAATGTAGATAAATAGAAAGTTAAAACAAAATAAAATTTCAAGAAAACAATGTAGTGTTTATTTTTTATTATATATTATTGTATTGTTTTGTAATTACACAACGAATTTTTATTTTTGTATTAAATAAATAATATATTAAATATATTTTTATATAAAATACTTGATAAAATATGTGTTTTTATTTCTACATTTCAATTTCATACTATTTAGTACAGTAAATTATAATTTAGGCATACTTTATAAAGTTCTCTGCGACAGATGAAGACATTTCACAGTCAGGTAACATAATATCCGTAGTAGTTTTGATTTAAAATATTTATAATTTTTTTGAGGAAATTAAATTATTCTCTCAGTAATAAGAATATTAGTATTAGTTAATATTATATTATATTTTACTATATTGGATTTGCTACTTCAAAAATAATCTAACGCAAGTGAGTAAATTATATTCGCTGGTAGAGTAAATATATTTTACTAAGGTAGTCACATTTTTACTCGGACTACAAATGTTATTTCTATTTTTTTTTAGAAATTGTATTTACTGTTTAAGCAAAAACAAATCTAGAAATACGTATTTACCGATGTACTTAATATTTTCACTGTCACGATTTTAGGGTGTGTTTTTATCTAATACGGTTAAGTTTTTTCTTTCCGTGCGCCGGCCCAAAATCCGCACCAAACGGTAACTTTTTGTGGATGCATTCCGACCTGGTGAACCTCGTGTGGGTTGGTGTCGTCCCATATACGGCAATTGTGTTTATTAACATAGCCATTCATCCAAAAATGCGCCTCATCGCTAAAGATGATTTTTCGGCCAAAATTGGGGTCCTCTTCCAAACGCTCCGAAGCCCAGTCAGCGAACAAACGGCGTTGTCTATTGTCATTAATTTGAGCTCCTGGGTCAGTTGGATCTTGTACGGGTGTAGGCCCAAGTCCCGACGCAAAATTCGCCAAGTTGAAGTCTGCGAAAGGCCAAGTTCTTGTGCACGGCGAGGAATTGATCGCCTCGGGTTCTCCTGCACACTTTTTCGGACCGCGGCAATGTTCTCGGCCGATCTGGCGTTCCTTTGACGTACGGGTGTTGGCTGATTATTTACCGAACCGGTCGTCTCGAATTTGGCCACCAAACGTTGGAGAGTCGACTTTGAAGGGCCACCGCTTCTGCCGTAAAATGGGCGCAACGCGCGCTACGTTTTCACTAACGAGTATTCATTTTGATAATACAGTTTGGTCATTTGGAAGTGCTGCTCAATCGTGTAACTTGCCATGGTGATTTGGCATCTGTGACAGAATAACAAACAACAGATTTGACAGACGCCACCAAAACAACATCGCCGCCACAGCCTGCCAACATCGACCCGCCCTTATTGAAAAACCCTTTATAATGGAAAAAAATTTCAAACGAAATTAATTTTGTATTAAAAGTTTAGATGTTCCATTTTTGCGCAATGATATGTAACTTCATATTTTTAATTTAAATTTCAAAATTACATGAAATTTACAAGTCTAATATGGCCAACACAAAACACAATACCTCCCGCTATTTAATTTTTATTAATTTAAATATACATACTTACACATTTAGTTGCTGGAAACTGTATTAAGATCCATTCCATATAACTATGGTTCTATTTACTATTTTCTTTTTAAAACGTTACTATTATTAATTTGAAATGATTAGTTCTTTGACGGTGACATTTATTTGTCAGTTACATTTGAGATATGAATTGTGTAACCAAGGTTGTGCTTGTTTAAAACGTAGGCTCCGGGATTTAAATTATAGATAATTTTATAAATTTATCCATAAAATATATAGAAAAAGTATTTATGCAGATCTGTAGAAAATTTAATAATATTTAATTTTTTAATATTTTCAAATGTAATTATTTCTAATAATGGTTTCAAATACATAATAATAATAATAATAATAATAATAGAAAAACCAATAAAATGCCGTTAATAAAATATATTTAAAAATCTGGTGTGGCCAACACAATACCTCCCGCCATTTACAGCCCGAGTCACAAAAAAGATTAAGTTAATCCATATTTTTGGATTTTACTCTAAATTTGACATTTTATTTCTTAAAATATAGTCTAATCTAATCCAAGTAACTCCCTTTTTTAAACCCCTCAACAGGAAAATCCCAATTACAGAGTGGGTTCACATTCACACACATCCATGCTTTAGTGGGATTCGAACCCAGAGCCCCGAGGGCACTCATGACATGAGGCGTTGCTCTGCCCATTGAGCCACCGGAGCTATAATATATATATATATATATATATATATATATATATATATATATATATATATATATATATATATATATATATATATATATATATATACATACAGTTTCCATTCGCAAAAATGTTTAAGCTAATCCTCATTTTTGGATTAGTTATATATATATATATATATATATATATATATATATATATATATATATATATATATATATATATATATCCATTTTGACCATCCCTGAATCCATTTTGACTAATTTCGTCGTGACGTCTGTACGTACGTGCGTATGTATCTCGCATAACTCAAAAACGGTAAGCCGTAGAAAGTTGAAATTTTGTATTTAGGAGTGCTATAACATCTAGTTGTGCACCTCCCTTTTTGGTCATTACATAATTTCTAGAAATAGTACTTTATTTGAAGCCTATAATAGATTTTAATGAAAAACTATTTTAAAATATAATCTAACACTTTTCAAATTTGGTATATAAGACTTTTATGTCAATTGGAATAACATAGTAGATTTTGGTTAAAATAGGCTAACCGGAAGTGACATATTACCTGAAGTTGTTAACAGTTTTTCTTCAATCAAATGGTTTCATTTTGATTTTATAAATAAATGCTTCAAATAAAAAAAATTGAGAATTAAATTCTGTGTCTAGCACATCAAGTATTATTAAATTAGCCCTTTGTATAAGCGAGATATGTATATTTAAAACTTATATACTTTTTGGTTTTTGTAATGAAGCTTGCTATGGATTAGGACAAAAAATAACAAAAAAAAAATAAAAATAGATGCTAATGTCAAATTACGTCAAATACATGCAATTTTATACTTGGGTCTATACTTCATATTGGTCTTGTGTACAAGGAAGTCGTGTGATGTCCACATCAGATTTTTTCTTTTTAAAATGTTACTAATATTATTTTGAAATGATTAATTCTTTGATAACGACATTTATCTTTCAGTTACATACATTTGAATAACTGCGTTTTGGTTTAAAGCGTAAGCTCTGGGATTTAAATTATAGATATTTTATAAACCATAAAATATATAGAAAAAGTATTAATGCAAATCTACAGAAAATTTAATAATCTTTATTTTTTATAATAACATTAATCTCGAAAAAATAGCATTTAAAGGTATATTTCGAAGAAAAACTATTTTGAGCTTCTAGTAAAGAGCCATTTCTGGTTATCCGATTTACACCAAAATCTAATGGGCTCTTTCCATTACAGAAAAAGTTCGAAATACAAGGTTTCAAAATTTTCTGAATGATAGTATTTGAGTTAGAGTGGAGGATCCACACATACATACACACAGACATCATCGTGAAAATGTTAAAATTGAATTCTAGGGACCTTAAAACGTGCTCATTTACCAAAATCTCGATATTCGATTTTAAGCACGATCCCTATACCTCCCTTATCAAGGATAGCGGGAGGTAAAAATGTATAGAAAATTTCAAAAATTCCTAAACGATGACGTAAACCCATTGACTGGCTGGATGCCCTATATTATTGCTTGATAATAAAAGGCGATCTCGGGCGACAACCGTTCACTTGCAGTATGTTGCGTTCAGGTACGGTCACACATTCGGGCGCTAGGAACAACATACCCGGTATGCTTGGATCAGTGCTCACAGCTGAACGGGTTTGCGAGTCGGGTCAGCTCTCTGTTCACTATTTCTATCTCTTTTTAACATGTCTTTTTTTGAAATGTCAAAAGTCAAAACAGTCGGAGTCGTGGTCTTATGTCAAACAGAGTGACATTATTTTCGTTGACTCTTTTTTGGACAAATATGGAAAAAAACTATCTTTCTCCGTTAATGCAATTTAATTGTCAGACACTATTTTTGATAGTTTTAAATGTCGCAGAATATACATAACCACCAAGCACGGTGTCAACAAGTGAACCAACGATTTTTGGCGCCACCATTAACCATATCATACCGTAACTAACCGTAAGTAATCCGAAGAAGTGAACGGGTATGTCGCCCGAAGTCGCCTTAAGAATATACTAAATGACAGCTGACGTTATTTTAAGTTTTATTTTCGAAGCTGTGAACACCAACCACAAAGATTCAATTGTGAATGAGTAAAGTGCTAGTTACAATTTAACTTATTTTTATTTTTCTAATTTTTAATATTAAAACTGACATTTGACAGTTGAAGTTGTGATTTTTCGGAAGTAGCGCTACTTCAAATGGGGTGAATACGGGCCTCTGTATTTATACACCATGGTATAAATTATTAAAGGTAGATAAATAAATTTTTAATATTTTTATTATCGACATTGATTTATTTTACAAAAACATTTAGTTTTAAAAACACATTACATAGCATACTTACACTACCGCAACTTAATAAATTCTTATTGCCAGCTACCATGGCGTTTTTCTTTAAGTTATTAGTATGATAATTATTTTAACTCGAAGGATGACATAAAACTAATAAATACCCCTTTAAATTAAACTCCAAAGACATCTTTCATTATAATTTCGACTAATGTTTTTAATTTTTATTTATTGTGTGTATTTCATGTTTCTTTATGAACGTAACTGAGAGGCGTTTCATCGTTTTATGACGATCCTTTGAGTTAAAAACCTTTACAAAAGTGTTACGAACTGAATAAATTTACAAATTACAGCTACCTCTAATGCTAATGCCTATACGATAGGGCACGAGCAGACACGTGACTCGAGCGACCTTGAAGTGCTTGGAATCAGCTGATTTGTGTGCGAGTGTCACTTTGACAAAACAAATGTTTAGACTTATTTTAATTTTGAACTGTTAAAATGTTGTTTTTAATTTCATATATTTTACCGGTTTCAGTAATAATTGTATGTATGGTAATATTAGCTGTATTCTTTTTGACCCAATTGTATCTCAGCTCAATACATAACTGAGTTGAGCTAAAGTGATTTGTGATTTTATCATTTGCTATTTTACCGATAGCATTTTGTAACAGCTGTCAAATTTATTGACATTTTTCTGATCTATGATATTATTTATAAACGAAAAATGGATAATGTTTGAAATTTATTACTTGTATGTATATCTGTATATGTGAATATAAATTTTGTTGAATTATATAACCTTAAAATATCAACTGAGTATTTCAAATCATTTTGAGTTTTGTAAACTGGTAGCGTATCATCGGAAAGGGGGGAAGTGAGTTTACTCAAATCAGTTGTGTCAGAAAGAACAACGATTTCCTGAGTTCATCTGAAGTGATCTAAGATAAGCTTAGATTTTGTCCAAAAAGAATACAGCTCTTATTACCTTACTGCCTTGTCAACAACGGTCTACAAAATGAAAATAAAATAAAATGAAAATATAATGCTCTTCATTAAAACAAACAGATAACGTTAGCCTATCGTTCTAAATACGGTCTACTTTATTTTAAAGTAATAAACATGTGGAACAAAGCACATAATTTGAATATTTGTCATATTGACATATGTCAAAATATTTGTTCTGTTAACCATAGCAATCTGAAAGTAGCATTAATGAAAGAATTTCAAAAAATGGTATTTATTAATAATGTCTTAATTTTTTGAAACCGATAAACTATTGAACAAACCACGGATGTTATTAATCATAACAAGCCTTAGATGTCTTAAAATCCTCGCTCTACGAGCTCGGATTTCAAACCGACATCTTCAGCAGTTATGATATACATAACATTCCTAGGTATGTTATAGCTATTAACATACCTAGGAATGTTATGCACATCATAACTGCCGCAGATGTAAGTTTGAAAAATTAAGACATCTAAGGCTTGTTCTGATTAATAACATCCGTGGTTTGTTCAATAGTTTATCGGTTTCAGAAAATTAAGACATTATTGATAAATACCATTTTTTGAAATTTTCTCATTAATGCTACTTTCAGATTGCTATGGTTAACAGAACAATTATTTTGACATATGTCAATATGACAAATATTCAAATTATGTGCTTTATTCCTCGTGTTTATTATTTTAGAATAAAGTAGACCGTATTTAGAACGATAGGCTAACGTTATCTGTATGTATTAATGAAGGGCATTATATTTTCATTTTATTTTATTTTCGTTTTGTAGACCGTTGTTGACAAGTCAGTATGGTAATGGTAATAATATTACCATACATATACAGTTATTACTTCGTTACCAGCCTACTTTTGTGCATGAAAACAATGGAATAATATCCTGAAACCGGTAAAAAAATAACATTTCAGCAGTTTAAAATCAAAATAAGTCAAAACATTGGTCTTGTCAAAGTGACACGCGCACACAAATCATTTGATTCCAAGCACGTCAAGGTCGCTCGAGCCACGCAACAAAAGCTTTTATACGGAATCCTGTACAGAAAAAATACACTAATGGATCATCCCCTCGCCAATTTGGAAAAAGGCGTCATATTTTAGTTTTGATATTTTTCTTGAAAACGGTGATCCGTATCAAAATTTTATACAAAACAAGATTCTTATATTTTTTACCTAGGATGAACCGTTAAAGAGTTAAATTAGATTTTCCGAATTGCAAAATAACGAAAAGTATTTATACCAAGACTTATACCTACACTGAAAAAATTTTTTCTTTCCCTATATACAGGGTTAGTCAGGGAAGAGTTATTTTGAAAGTCCGTTTGTTTGCAATCCAAAATACTAATGACAACAGACCATATTTAATTGTTTAATGTCAAAATGACAGAACCATCAGTAGACAGGCAAAGCAATCGTGAATTAAATATTATATTTTTTTAAGAGAGGAAGCTAGACGCTGTTGTAAATTGTATTTCGGGTTGCACACAAACGGACTTTGAAAGTAACTCTCCTGTGACTAATCCTGTATATGGTATTAGACAAAATTAAAACGACTCTGTAGAACCCAAAAGAAAAAAATCTCTGTATTTTAAATAAAATTTCATTCAGATTAAGATTCTATGATTGTTCGCAAGTTATGGACACAAATCGCCTCTTTTCTAATTTTTGTACCTATATCTAAACAACATTGTAATAAATGAGAGGCGCAATTTACAATTTTCGCCTGGGGCGCTCAAAAGTCTCGGGCCGGCACTGAGTTTCGAAATTGGTTTTGCACTGATAATGGGCCCGTCCAAGTGTTCGACTTTTTAGAAATTACATGTCGCATATGAATTTTGAATATAAATAAATGAAAACGAAGTAAAAATTGCTATATAATTTGTATTTTTATACCTATAATAATGTAATTAAAGTTTTTAGCGTAAAATGATGGCCATGTTGTGACGTCAGCGTCATTACAGTTGTCCAATTCCTGTGAAAATGTCACTATACAGTAGACCATGCATATTTTGCTCATAAATTCGCGATTGGCTTTACACATACTCTAAAGGCCCATTCAGAATAAAAAAAATTAGCGGTAGTGTAAGAATTAGTGGCATCGGTAGCGTAAGAAATTTATAGTAAAAATTATTTCCGTTCACAATGAAAAATTATTGAAATTATAGTTTCTAGGAATTTTTTATTATAAATTACTAGGATGCAAAGTTGACAGTTATAGCTGTCATTTTATTTTTGCACAAAAAGCAACTGACATAGATGATGACTTATTAATTACACTTATCCACGAGAACCACTCCATTGTGTGAGATAAGCGAAGAGATTAAGGGAGTTTAAAATTATCCAAAAAAAGAAAATGCGTGGGCACAAATTGCTTTTAAAATAAGCGAAAATGGTAAATTACGTGTTCACTTTTAATTGTGCAAACTTTCTTAATAAGTAGTTTGTTTATATAGCGCAACGTCTGAGGCACACCACAAAATGATCCTTTTTCTATTGCTCATTTTATCTGATGAAATAAGAAATCAGATGTCAATAAACGTCAAAACTGTCAAAAAAATTAAACGGTAGCGGTAGTGGCAACGTAGAAGTTTGGAGTTTGCAAACTCCTACCGCTGCCATTGCCACTGCGCTACTACTAATTTTCTTAATTTTTGGATGTGAACGAATACATTTATATAACGCATTCAATCTTTTACCCAGGCCTCTACCACTGCCACTAATTCTACCGCTACGTTAATTTTTTTGTTGTGAATGATACTTAACATACACATATTTAATATACCCGAGTAATTTTTTATTAAGATCAAAAGAAAATTTACTTATTAAATAAATTTATATTTTAATTTATGTTTTAATTATTGTAATCTCAATACTTGTCATTGTTGCAATCATTTAGTAAATAGGTATGTAAATGTTGGATTACTTTTTATTGTGAACTATGCTTTGATTATTGTAATCAATACTGTTATTGTTGTATTTAATTATAAATAGAAAATAGTTTAAATACTATTTTAATTATAATAATGACACTTGGTGAGTATAGTAACCTTCAATATTATAATATATTAAAGAAAGTCTTAAAGTCATATTAATTAAAATGAATGATTAACCTGATTATGAAAACGAGCAAAAATTATTAATTTTACTTACCTGATTTATGTACGAGTATAATATGCAATTTGGAAGTTTTTCACAAAGTCTCATTTAACAATACTCCTATACCTATTCATGTAAGTAAATGGTATAATAACTATCTCGTTTATTTATTACCATTAGCTCTAAAGATTTTTGATCACAGTTTGTAATCGATACGTATTTTTATTCTTGCAACATTTAAATTATATTATCATTATTAATGGTAACGTATGTCGGATCTCTCTACTCACGACAGAATGACGCTAACGTCACAACTTTCGTGCCAAAACTTTAATAATTATATTAGGCGTTATTAAGCATAATCTCAAGAAAACAAAAAATACGGTATTTCTATTTTCAAATTCTTCTTAACATATAAAAAATTCAAAAAAGTTGGACGGGCCCATTACATGATGAATACAATATAAAACCAAACTGACACTGATGCAAGCACAAGCACAAAACGACAAGATGTTGATGCCTCAACGGTCAACGAACTAGTAATATAATTTAAAACTAATACTTCATATAATTATTATTACATAACATTCAAATATCTGGTTGCAACTAATCCACACATTTTAAAATGTTGCCTTAATTTTCCTTTCAGAGCAAACTTTTTATCGCAATTAGTGCAACTATACTTTTTCTCTTTAGCAACAGGAATATGGACATTCTTATGTTGTTTGAGATTACTTGGCTGTATAAACTTTTTATGACATATTTCACACTCAAAATCTTTGATTCCATAATGGACTTTCATATGTAACTCTAAACTACATTTTTGTATAAATGATTTACTGCAGATAGAACACTTAAAAGGTTTCTCTCCACTATGGGTCTTCATATGAGTTTTTAGGTTATGGTTTTGAGTGTACATCTTGTAACAAATAGGACATTGGTAATCTCTTACACCAGAATGCACTTTCAGATGTTTCTTTAAGTTGCGTTTGTCTCTAAACGTTTTGTCGCATAACGAACAATTATGCAGTTTTGTTTCAGTGTGACGTTTCTCATGCATCGATAAATAAGATTTTAATGCAAACCCTTTATGACAGATGGAGCAAGAATATTTAGAGGAATTTAATGTTGTTGAAATATTGTTGACACTGACTATGTTAACTTGTTTACCGGTATTAAAGGTCACAACATTATTGATTGGTATATCATCATTACAATTATTATCGAATGAGCCTTCGTGTTCCACTGTATCATGCATTAAATTGTCTTCAATTTGAGGATCATCGGGATCATCCTCCACTGGTTCTTCCTTTATGAAGACTTCCTCAAATTTGAAGTTATTTGCAACTGGTCCTGTACTGTCATCATCCATTTTAATGGTGTCGAAAGTACTGGTCTAGTTTGATGGATGTTTCCCACGTATACTTGTTCAAGTTTCCTTAACTGAGGAGACGGTATCTTCACAGACGCGCAGATCCCTCGAAGATTATCTGAAAGATAAATTTTCATTCTAGTGACAGAACTACTAGAAAATATACACAGTAAATACAGGTCCCCAATATAGGAACTCATATGGGTTACGCAAAAGATGTTACATTTAAGCCAATCAGTAGATGGCATTTACATCAACGCCAGTTTTAAGTAGGCGAAATTACATTGGGTAAACTTGTCTCTTGTCTCCAAATTCAATCAGAGAGTACAAAACTATGTCCTATTGCCTACAATACTGAATGGCTTAAATGAAACAAGGTATAGATAAATAATCATTTATACAGTTCGTGCAACAAGTTGAATGACCGCTCTTCTTCGTTCGGATTCGTGCTTATGAAAGATATACGTAGGTAGGGGAGACCGGTGTCAATTGTTACAAAAAATTTCACGAGTTAACGCCTCATTTAGAAATTACCTATATGAGAACCTACCCACCTTAGTGAATAATATTTTGAATTTTAAACTTTTGAAAATGTGACAAATATAAAAGTATAAGGATTTTTAGTCAGGCATTACAAATGTTACAATTGACACCTAACTGATGTCAATAGTAACGGGGCCAGTGTTAATTGTAACAAATTTTAACAGTGATGTAATAAGATAAAATAACAGATAAAATTTTGAATTGCTCCCCTACGTGTCTACCTGTTCTATATTGGTGAAATAAGTTCTTATAGAAATGAAAACTGCAATTTCAAACATTATTTCAAACAAAAACTGCGTTTATAGTTAAAGTTACTATACAGAGAAAGAAGAGGAACAGTTCAACGCATGAATAATGGGAAGACAATCTAGAAGATAACAAAAATAATCACAAATTCTAATAATAATAAAAAAATTAAAAGAAATGTCAAACCTGTCAGATATGTCAGGAGCAACGAATATAACTCATTGTTTTATTTTTCATAGCATTCTGATAATTACCTTAATAATGGCCAGTTTTATAAAAGATGGATAAGTAAATTACTAGCAAAGTAAAATTTACTCTTAAAGTAAAATAATTTATTCCAGAGATTTTCGTTTTATAAAGCAAGAATAAAAATACTAGCTAAGTAAATCTACAGAATAAATTACTCCACCGATTTTAGAGGAAGTAAATTTTATTCTGTGGAATAAATTTGACACATCAATATTAATTAAATTAAATTCATTAAATTTCATCTCTTGCATTATTATTACATTTATTTATTTATATCCAATATATTTGCTTTGTCTATTTCTGTGTCATTTTTCCCCGTTTTCTCTTTTTTCCGTGTTAGTTGACACCTGACATTTTATGACACACTTTATTTTTGGATTTATTTCGTGTCAGGAACATACAGAATACAATATTATTAAAACATTCTGCGGAACATTGCTTGGAATAGATCCTCTTCAGTTGGAGATTAACATTATCGTCAGGAGTGGTTTTAAGGGATACCGTCTAGTAATGTTATATCCTGGTTTTATCAATTTCTCTTATGCTCCAGTAGTGGAAAGATTAGCCGGTATAAGAAACCATAGCCTGAGTGTACTACGGTATTCACACACTCTTCATGGAGGCTTTTTTCCTTGTCCCCAGTTAAAATTGTAGTTGCAAATTCATAAAAAATATAATTTTATTACCACTCTGGCCTATAGATTCTTAATATAGTGAAAAACAATATTAAATGTATATAATTATAGAAAATATTAAAATATTTATAGGCAAAAATCACAAAATAATGACATGTCATGTCTCTGTCGGTAAATCACTAGGATAAAATATTTACTCTGCAAGTAGTTATTTTAATATGTAACTTGTTTTATAAAACAGACATTTTTATTTACTCGTCGATTAAATTTACTTTGAAAGTAATAACTCAGTAGTTTATTCGATGTTTATAAAACCGGGCATAATCGTGTATTTTCTTTTGCTTCTAAAGGCTGGTTCATGTAAGCTGTAAACTTACGACTTTACCTTAGCATTAGCATTATGACTTTGCATTAATAATTCGAGTATAGACAAATGCGTGCTACGGTATATGTAGATGTAACCTTAACATTGTGCCGTAACCCTAGAATAGACCAATTTCTAAATTCTTAAGTAATAATACTAATGCCGAGCAATCAGAAGTTTGCCGCTGGCGATATTCATGCTTTTGAATGTAACGTTTAACGTTTTAAAAAATTCTGTCACATTTAAGTAAAAATGAACGGTTTTGAAAAAGATATTCAACAAATTGAATTAGTGGAACAATACAAATATAGGTCGGACTCCCCAACTCCTTTTCTTTCTTTTCTAAAATTTATTTGCCAAGGCAGTTATACTTATAAAAATTGTTGAAAATACGACGTCTGTATCACTATTCATTTCTATATTTTATATGTCCATGTATGTCAACATGAATGACGTGTCGCTGTTAGAAAAAAATTACATTACCGGCCTTCTCTTATTGGTTTGCCCTAAGAAGTACATGTACCAGAAAACGTAATGTAAAGTTTTTATGCGAAGCCATAATGCTAATGCTAACGCAAAGTCTTAAGTTTACAGCTTACATGAACCATCCTTAACTCTTACATAAGAAATAAATGAACAACAAAATTGGTACTCAATCTATACAGTTTTTCATTCTAAACAGTTGTCTTCATTATACTTTTGCTGAACGTAAAATTAATAGGTAAAGAGATATCGCCAAATCAAAATTTTAACACTGAATTTCCTATATTCGAAAAAAAAGACGCCCGGTATATTATTCACGAAAAATACTATTCAAGGTCATGTGTTCGAAGAAAGAATACACATCACTTTATAGCGGTAGCTTAGCAACATTTTGTATTAGAAAGAGAAAGATTATTTGACCTATGTCTATTTAATTTATGTGGTGTGACAGATATACATAAATGGTGCCATTACTCTCTAACACACTAAAAATAGCAGTGACTATGTCACACTGCCATCTGTACTAATGTTTATCAGTTTATCCAGTGACTTTGACATTTAAATCAAATTATTAATTTATGGTTTACGTCAAGTCTATATTTTTGTTATACAGGGTGGGGCAGAAAAACCTATCCGATTTCAAATCCCTTTTTCCCAGAAGAGGGAGCAGGTAGAGTAGTGGGGTAAAAACCGTTAGAAAGCCGGTTTTATGCCATTTGTCAGTAGTCAACATGCCTTGGTCTGGTGAACATCGTGCTTTTGTTATTGAGCGGTTTATCGAATGCGGCGGTTCGATAATTGCTACACAACGTGCTTTTCGAATTCATTTCGGACTCGGGCGTCATGATCCTGTTCCACATCACGCTACGATTAAAGCGTGGGTGTCAAATTTTAGACAGACGAGTTCAGCATTGAAAAAGAAGTCGCCTGGACGTCCCAGGACAGCAACAGGACCTGAAAACGTGGCCAATGTGAGAGCCGCGATTGAACGTTCCCCGCGTCGTTCGGCGCGAAAACATTCGCTCGCTTTGGCGATTTCCAACCGCAGTATTCGGCGCATTTTGCACCGGGACCTCAAAATGCATCCCTACAAAATGGTTGTTGCACAGGAATTAAGTGAAAGGGATTTTGAAACCCGTACGAACCTGTGTCGCGATCTCCGAGAACTCCCAAACGACGATGTTGTGCTCTTCACGGACGAAGCCCATTTTCACCTTTGTGGTGCCGTTAACAGGCAGAATTTTCGATATTGGAGTGACGAAAATCCTCGAGAAATCCATCAGGAACCCCTCCATAGCCCAAAAGTGACTGTGTGGTGTGCTCTTTCCCGCCTAGGCGTCTGGGGGCCTTACTTTTTTGAAGAAAATGGGCAAACCGTAACGGTCAACAGCGAGCGCTATTGTTTCAAGCTGGAAAATTTTCTTAGACCCAAAATGGAAGAAAATGGCGTGGAAAATGTGTGGTTTCAACAGGATGGTGTAACCGCCCACACATCGCGACGATCAATGGACATTCTCAGGGAACTGTTTCCCGGTCGCCTCATTTCCCTGAGAGGTGATCTTGGCTGGCCGCCGCGCTCACCGGATCTCACTCCATGTGACTTCTTCCTTTGGGGTTACCTCAAATCGAAGGTTTACCAGCATCGACCAAGGACCCTTCTTGCTTTACGAAGGGAAATTGCTCGGGCAATTGAAGAAATTCCTGTGGAAATGACGGTGAAAGTCATGGAAAGCTACCGCGAGCGCCTAAATCAGTGTATCCGCTCCCAAGGACGACATTTGAGTGATGTGCTTTTCAAAACTTAAATTTAAAAATGGCATAAAATTTGGGATATGTTAATAAAAAAAATTTTTGACAAGTTGAGTGGTTTTAATTTTATAACGTTTTGAAATCGGATAGGTTTTTCTGCCCCACCCTGTATGTAAACAGGTAGGTGAAGAAGGTAAGAGTTTGAGAAAAGTATTATTAGAAAAAAAAATTCAATAAAGTACGGGTGTCTCATTTTCGATGTTTTTTTAGGGTATCTCGAGTAATAATAACGTAAGAGCAAAACAATTTGCACATTCCAGGATCAATTTTTCGAAAAAAGTTTAACAGTCTCCATAGGAATTTTCGATCTTCTTTTGTTTCTGAACTACAGGCAAAAACTCGTTTTTCGTTAATTTCGAAAAAAATTGTTTTTAAAATTTTCAACTGTTTTTTATGTAAAATAAAATGGCGTAATTAGATTTTTTGAAAACAATAATTCTCGAGATATCACACAAACTTATGATTTTTTAAATGGGAACCTAGCTTAAAAATAGTCTCGTCGTTTTGCTTATTTCATAAGCTTTGCAAGGATATATAACAAGTCTACATTCTTTTGTTTTAAACATGAATAAAAGATAAATTATTAATTTATTGGGGTGAAAAAAAATTAAAAAGTATTAAGAAACAAATAAAAAAATCAATTAAAAAATCATCATTTGTTTATTTTGATTCTATAATTATTAATTATGTTCTCAAAATTATTCTCAACTAATTATTTTCGGGTTAGGTAAATTATTATTTATCGACGATACAGTTGGCTTTGAAAAATGGTTTAATATGCTTTTGAAGCAAATAAATTGAAAAAATTAGTAAAACTGAAACAAATAATATTAGAAATAAACAATTGATGATTTTTAATTTATTTCTTTCATTTGTTTCTTAATAATTTTTGATTTTTTCATCCTAAAAAATTAATGATTTATCTTTTATTCATGTTTAAAATAAAAGAATGTAGACTTGTTATATATCATTGAAAAGCTTATAAAATAAGCAAAACGATGAGACTATTTTCAATATAGGTTCCCATTTAAAAAATCATAAGTTTGTGTTATATCTCAAGAATTATTAAGTTTTCAAAAAATCTAATTACGACATTTTATTCTACATAGTAAACAGTTGAAAGTTTGTTAAAACAATTTTTCTCTTTCTATCATAAATAAGATAAGAGATGTTTTCGAAATGAGCGAAAAACGAGTTTTTGCCTGCAGCTCAGAAACAAAAGTAGATCGAAATTTCATGTGGTGACTATTAAACTTTTCTCGAAAAGTTGACCCTGAAATGTGCAAACTGTTTTGCTTTATGTTTAATATTACCCGAGATACCTTAAAAAAATATAGAAAATGAGACACCTGTACATTTATTTTTTCTGTTAAAATGTATCCATAAATATTTCGGGTTGCACGTCTATGGGTACGAAATGCAGTGAAGTTATTTGCAAGTAATATTATATCAGACGGTTCATAAATGATCTTGAATAGTCATTTTTCGTCGTGAAAAATACTATATTAGATGCAGCATATAATTTTACTTTTATAGTTCCTAACTTTAATCATGTTCATTTTCCAATGTTTGATACATATCCATGGTTACAATTTGTTGTTAAACAAATGATCAGCTTACAATGTTTTATGCAACTGGTCCTAAGAAAGTATTGAAATAAAACAAAGAGTTTTCAATACAACATTTATTCATTGATTAAATAATGTATATTTATTTTAATATAATTAAATTTAAATACGACAGATTTTGCGATCTAGTTGGCTACGACATATTGGTGTCCAGTGGCGGCTTGTCAGGGTAGGCAGTGCCGCACCAGAAAAGAAATAAAGCTGTAAATAATGTAAAGTAGTATGTAAATTAAATTTCAACTTATTCCATTAATGCTTATCTTTATAAATATCAAAAGAATAATTTAAGCCACCGCCATAACTAATCTGTAATGCAGTTTACCTAATTTACACCCTTTGAAGTGCTTCTCGAAATGAGTAGTTTAATGCTTAATATTGCCTAATGTTTTTGATACGGCTTTCATTCATACGTGCGCTAGACAGCGCTGTTCGAGGCAGTGCTTCAAATACAAAATGCAATCAGAGGATAAAAGATAGTTACTTTACTTTCCACACGGCCCTATAGAGGCAGAGACCGTACGTGAATACATTCAAACGCGGCATGCTGACATATTTTGTAAATAAGTTGCAAGCCAGATTAAATAATATTAACGACATAAACATAACATAACCTGTCTAGCATTTTTATTATAATATGCCCTGGTTTGCGACTTTGATACGTATGGCTGTAAGTATTTAATTCTTTTATTTTTCTCGTAGTTTTTATAATTTACCTACGTAGGGTTTTTGTATTTTGAATTTTAGTTGAAAACAAAACAAGTGTAATGGCTTCGACTGGGACTTTAAAGGATAAGAACTTCGAATGAAATAATAATAATATAAGGAATAATTCTGAATATATTATTTTTTTTAATTAACAAAATTCTATTTCATCAACTGTCTCATAAAGATAAACTGTTTGTCAAAGAATTAAAACAAACAGACCATCTCTGCTTTGTTCTGATCTTAGTACATCATTAATAAATATTGGAGAAGGAGGCAAGATGCAACTAACACCTGCTATGATAAATATATCTGGCTTGTCGGCAGTAAAGTACTTAATAAATTATTTTGTTGGCCGTGCATACTTTTTACTAGTACTACTAACATACGTAAAGATCACATTGCTTCAACTTGTAAATTAGTACTTTTAAGGAAGCAAAATATTTCTACCGCAAATGATAGTGCAAGAAAAATTGAAATTCAAAATTTTAATTCGAAGGTGGAAAAAATGTTTTGTGGTCTAGCAATTTATTTTTGTACATGAAAAGGGAAAAACATGCAGCTGCATCCCTTAAAACATATAACTTTCAATTATAACGCATTTTTCTCTAGATGCCATGCCCCACCAAAGTTTTAATACACGAGCCACTACTGATTGGTGTTCTTATTCCTTTATACTTGTTTTAGTATGCGTTGTCATGTGAGTTAGGAAATGTATTTTGAGACTGCTTACAGTCGCAAATGCATCTTTACAAATAGAACAATGAAGCTCCTCCTTTAAAGTATGCGTTTCTTTATGTCTTAGAAGAATACTGTTCTTTGCAAATTTCTTATGGCATACATCACACTCGAATTTTCTATGTCTTACGCCCGTATGAACTGCCATATGATATGCAAGGCTTTCTTTATGAGTAAAAGACTTATTACAGATGGAACAATTGACATCTTTTATTCCAGTGTGTGTCTTCAGATGTTTCTTCAAAAGGGAAGGTTTTTTAAATGGTTTGTTGCAAACGGGACAATTTTTATTTTCAGTTTGTTTATGAGTTTTTAATTGTTGGAGATTTTCGTTTGACATATTGCATGTTTCGACATGTAATGCCAAATTGTATTCTTCTATAAATGATTTATTACATTTGCTGCAGTTCAAATATCTGATTCCAATATGCTGTTTTAAATGTTGTTCGACATTAGAATATTGTTCAGATTTATTGCATATCAAGCAAAGAACTAAATTTTTGTCAGGCAATATTCTAATATGGCATTTCAGATGAGATATCATGTTAGTATTTCCTAAGAAATAATTGTGACATTTTGAACATTTATAATTGACAGTAGTTTGTTTATCTTTACTATTATTATCGTCCATATTTTCCTTTTTCACTATGTCGTCAAACAATGCCCGATCGTCATCGTTTTCTTCTATGAATTCTTCTTTAAATGATATATTATCTTCAAAATCTGTTGATTCATCTCTCATACACTCTTCGTCGCAATTTTTGTTCTTTGTTTCTTCCGTATTGTTGTCATCAAATTTACAATCATTATAATCTTCTGTTTTAACAGAAATGTCTTCTGCATTCTGCGAATGCGCGATGCTGTCCCTGATGTTCAGCTGTTCGTCGATGGTCGTTTCTAAGCGTAAGTTGTTGTCCACGCTTTTTTGTTTAAATTTGCAGAAAGTGCCCAGGGAGTTTTCACACTTGGAACAGATGAGTAGTGGTATTCCCAGTTTGGTGATAGTCTGAAATTAAAATTTTCGTTCTAATTCTAATTTTGGTATTTTAAAATTATATTTGTAATGATCACAATGTTTTGCAGTTTACTACTAAACGCCACGCTAATAATTTATATTTATTTCTATCTCATTATCACTTCAGAGGTGCCAAACTGTTCAACTCTTGGTCCAAAATGGCAATAGGATATTCTCTTTTGAATGGTGTAAGTTTCCAATATGGCGTCCATATAAAAATTAGAACCGACATTGTAATTCAAAATCCAACAATGATAGAAAAATTTGAGCATTGTATTTCGAAAGAACATAACAAGGTGCCCTAAAGAGGTGCAAACCAAAATCCAGTATCATTTTATATTTGGAAGTTATTCGCAAAAATAAAAAATGTGATGTGGCCAATACAATAGACTAACCAAGTACGGATCGTCGCGCTACTCGCGGAATTTTAAACACTAGCGCTGGGTTGTTTAAACAGTGTTGCCAATACAGCGAATTTTCCGCTAGTTTTAGCATATTTTGAAAACATTTAGCGGGTAAAAAAAAAATTAAAAACGGATAGCGGATTTTTTTAGCTGATGCAATCTTAATTACAATGTTTTATATATGAAATGAAATACACCAAAACATTAGAAATATAACTTAGGCATTTTGTACGTTGTATATTTTATTCAATTATTTAATATATGTCATTTTGAAATGTTCTAATAATTACCATATACCGACAAAGATTTTAGTAGCCCTTTGGAAATGCCGCTTGAGTTTATTGTGTCGCGCCGCGCTTCTTTATGTATTTACCGCTTTTCTAGTGGAAGGGGGAGCACAGGCTTCTTGATTCGCATTTCAGTGTTTAACTTACAGTTCATAAACAGCCTTTAAATATGAGCACAAAAACCCAGTAAAAAGCCGTCAAATTTGTTGTGTCGTAGAGTGCATATCTAAATATAACAGGGATAATAAGATTTATTTAATTCCTCCCTTATTATATCTGGGAATAGAAAAGGCGATAAAAATGGATAGCATCGGTTCGTCGAATGTCGTAAAGTACAGTTGAATTTTATTAAAATCTGATTATATATTTCCCAAGCAAATAACATGGTTTTAAAGTTTACATACATTTCGATTTTTTCAAATAAAAAATTTAGTTCAATTATAATTAAGGAACAAAATACTTGAATTCAAAATAGGTTTTGGGACAAGTCCATATCATGTGCCATTGATAACAATGATGCAAAATAAAATATCTATGAAATATACATGCTATTGAATGTAAAATGCTTAATTGTATAATATTTATGAGATATACGATATATTATTAGTAGACAACTTTATAAAAAGCGCACGAAGGTAATCTTTATACTGACCTTGACAACGTAGATACAGGGACAAGGTGGCGGAGGACTTGCGGAAGAGGGGATGGAACACAGGGGACGTTTTGGACCGGAAGGAATGGAGGAGGAAGCTGTAAGATGGCAGAAGGCTCTGAGAAAGAAGAAAAATATTCGTGATTGCAACCAGCACAGTAATCACGAAAATATGCGCTCTTTTTAATATGGGGTTCTGCACTATTGCACTTAATAAAAATCTGATGTGGCCAACACATGACCTCCCGTCAATTTCATGTTTGAAATAGCAATAAGCTTTAAGAAAAGTATCACTTCCGGTTGATCGTTTGTAAACAAAATCTAATTTGTTTTTCCAATAAATAGAAAAGTTTGTAAATGCCAAATTTTGGATTATATTTTATTATGTTTTTCCTCTAAAATCTGTTAAGGGCTCCAAATTAAGTACCACTTCCGGTTTATTATATAGGTATAGTCAAAATCTAATGTTGTTTCAAATTATACACGAGTTTTAAATACCAAATTTGAGATGTTTTGAAAATCTGTTTACAGCTTCCTGTAAAGTACTACTTCCGGTTTATCAATTTTAGAAAACATCTAGTATATCATTCGCATTAATATAAAAGTCTTCAATACCAAATTTGAAAAGTTTTGCTTTCTTTTATATAAAAGTCTTAAATACTAAATTTGACAAGTTTTGGAATATATCCTATTATATTTTTCACGAAAATCTGTTGAGAGTTTCAAGTAAAGTATCACTTCCGGATTATCAATTTTAGCCAAAATTAAATATATTGTTCCTCTGAATATAAAAGTTGTAAATATTAAATTTGTTTTTGAGTATATCATAATATATTTTTCACAAAAATCTGTTCAGAGCTTCAAGTATACTATCACTTCCGGTTTATTAATTTTAGCAAAAATCTAATATGTTATTCCCCTTGATATAAAAGTATTAAATATTAAAATTGAAAAGTTTTGGATTATATTTTAATATAATTTTTCATTAAAAACTGTTGTGGGCCTCAAGTAAAGTATCACTTCCGGTTGTAGAAAGCTTAAATACGGAAAATAGAAATTTTCGGAAGTTTGTTGTAAGAGTTATCGTGGACGAAAAAATTGTCACACACATACACAGACATCATCGACCGATAATATTACCTCCCTTACCTACGGTATAGAAATAGAA
>OY720466.1:17999332-18079332 GCA_963082715.1 Harpalus rubripes | reverse complement strand
GTTTACACGTCGGGTAACCTTGTAAACTGAGTCTCCCTCCTTGTTGCTTAAACTCGGCCTCTAGCGTGGTTGACACGTCGGGTAACCGTGTTTAAGACAGTACTATCCCCCTTGCTCCTGAAGATGCCCCATATGACTGCGGGCGAAACGTTGAGCTCTGACTCAAAATATGACACAGTCCATTCCCGGAAAACGAATATTTCTCATGACTCAGACTGTGGAAGCCTACGCAATTATCTTATCAAGTGCTACAAACATCGCTGCAGATATTGACAAAGCATACGTGTTTAATTGAGAATGATGAATTTTTGTTTTTAACATTTTTGAAATTTCTCCCAAAAAGTGGTTAGTATTAAATCTTCCTTGTTTGTATGCATCCATTTTAAACCTCAAATGTCCCGCTATAAATATTAGACCTAATGGTGCATTACTTACAAATGTTATCATTTGTTTATATATATCTTCTTCATCTTTTTGATATCTATTACCCAAAATTTCTCTAAAAACATCTATTGACGCTTCCATGTTCAATGTTTTCAGTGACATTTGGTAAATATCGTCACCCCAATCAGCTATCTGACTTGTTACCAATAAATAAAAGTTTTCTTCATGTGGTGGTTCATAAAGCCTTATACTTGATCTTGAAACTCCGTTGTCGAAAATACACAAGCAACGTTTATTTTTAAACACTTTGTAAACTTTCTTCAAGGTTTTGTGTAGATTTTTTAGATTCTCGGACGTTTCAGCATTAATCCAAAAGGATTCGTCAATATTTGCAGAATATTGCTTATAATAACGAAACGCTTTGTTCGCTTGGAATGAAATTTTGTATAACAATCCATATGGATATAATTCATCTTTCAAGATGATATTTGTTATTATTAGTGAACCACTAGTGTATGAAATTTGGGTGTCGCGACCATTATTAAAGCATAACTTTTTAATGGCAACGCCAATAATGTAAATTTACTATTTTTCAGAAAGATACATTCAATAGTAAACTTTCGTGTCTCTGCGTAAGTTATGATATCTGTAACGATTTAGTCAGAAAGAAATAAAATGTAAGTGACTGCACCGTGTAATTTTTAAAATAAATTTTATCTAGCAGTCTATCCAAATTTTAAACTACTAATTTTTAATGACAGAAACAATTGTTTATGAGTTGTCAATCTTCTAAAGTTGATTCGGAGTGAGCTAACATTATTTAATCGTCTTATTATAATAATAGCAGTAAAATGCTATAAGGCCGAACAAACGGATATGTTACTAGTTTTAAAATATGGCAAAGGAAATTTTTGACAACCCATAAACAATTGTTACTGTCATTAAAAATTAGTTATTTGTCATTTGGAAAGACTGCTAGATAAAATTTATTTTAAAAATTACACGGCGCAATCACTTACATTTTATTTTTTCTGACTAAATCGTTAGAGATATCATAACTTAGGCAGAGACACGAAAGTTTACTATTGAATGTATCTTTCTGAAAAACAGTAAATATACATTATTGGCGTTGTCATTAAAAAGTTATGGCTTATTCATGGTCGCGGCACCCAAGTTTCATACACTAGTGGTTCACTAACAATAACAAATACCACCTTAAAAGATGAATAAGTTCCCTATGGAATGTCATACCAAATTTCATTCAAATCGAACAAAGCGTTTCGTTATTATAAACAAAACTAATTTTTTTAGAAAGACTGAAGCAGAATACTGGCTAAACGGTACACTGTCGGATATAGGTAAGTTTAGTTAAATCGTTTTACTATGGGCCCAGGAATCTGTGGTTAAGCCATGTCCCCCTATTTCCAAGACACCCTGTATATAGGAATTCGAATATGGTCACATACCCCATTGAAAAGTTTTGGATTATATTTTAATATAATTTTTCATTAAAAACTGTTGTGGGCCTCAAGTAAAGTATTACTTCCAGTGGTCCAATTTTACCTACAATCTAATCAACTTTTTATATGAATGTAGAAAACTTAAATACGGAAAACAGAAATTTTCGGAAGTTTTGTTGTAAGAGTTATCGTGGACGAAAAAATCGTCACACACACAGACATCACTGACCGATAACATTACCTCCCTTACCTACAGTATGACGGGAGGTAAAAATAAACACTCTTGATAATGTGGTTTGAAATAGAACTATAAAGTACATACATATTTTATGCTTGATTTCTATGATTACATTTAAGAAAATTACCTCGGATATATGATAAACTTTTCACAAAATCACAAAAATGAACAATTATATTAATTAGTGCATCAGTTCGGATAACATATTTATTATGTCTGTTTTTCTCAACATGATTGCCAAATCCAACGGTGTATGGCCTGCGCTGTTTCGAGCATACACATCTGCCGCTCTCTCCAGAAGCATCCGCACTATATCTACATTCCCTAGCCAGGCTGCCCAGTGCAGTGGTGTTCGGCTAGCTTTGTCTCGAGCATGCACATCTCCTCCTCTCTTCAACAACATTCTCACTATGTCTACATGACTTTGCCAGGATGCATCGTGCAGTGGTGTTCTTCCTTCGATGTCTCGCACATGAACGTCTCCTCCTTCTTCTAGTAGCATTTCGACTACGTCTACATTCCCTTGCCAGGATGCATCGTGTAGGGCTGTACGACCTTCGCTGTCTTGAGCGTTCACATCTCCGCCTTCCTCGAGCAGCAGTCGTACTATGTCTAAGTTTTCATAATGAGTTGCTAAGTTTAATGGAGTGTATCGAGCACTGTCACGAATATTTACATTACCGTACTTTAAAAGCAAGATTAAAACATTTGTTCGATTGTTTATACTAGCAACATGAATAAGTTTCATATTGTCCACATATTGTTTTATTTCATCGCACACTATGTTATGGAAAATTAGTTCACAACTTTCACAGCATCCATGACTTACAAGAAGTTGCAATAATTTTGCTACATAATAATTTTTACAGATGGTCTGTTTATATATTTCATGTATAATTTCTTTTTTGGCATCTGCTTCCATCAAAATTGTGTCTTCATGCCAGTTATGCCTATATACTTTTCGAAGTAGCCAACGGACACATCCACTGTAATAATCTTTATTAATAATTTCATCGAAATAGAGTTTCAAAATTCTTTGACACAATCTGTGAATTTTGATTGTACCGTCATAATATTCGATGAATGAAAAGTTTTCCGACAAATACACACACTCATCCACTGTATTTTCTTCTGAACATTCCATTATTTCTTTGATTTCTTCAATAGTTATGAAATATGGATTTAGATAAACGCAGATTCCTAATAATTTTTTACTTAATTCTCGTGTATGTTCTGATTCAGCAAAATCTTGATTCAACATCTTATCAAGTGCTACAAACATCGCTGCAGATATTGACAAAGCATACGTGTTTAATTGAGAATGATGAATTTTCGTTTTTAACATTTTTGAAATTTCTCCCAAGAAGTGGTTAGTATTAAATCTTCCGTGTTTGCATGCATCCATTTTAAACCTCAGATGTCCCGCTATTACTATTAGGCCTAATGGTGCATTACTTACAAATGTTATCATTTGTTTATATATATCTTCTTCATATTTTTGATATCACCCAAAATTTCTCTAAAAACATCTATAGATGCTTCCATGTTCAATGTTTTCAGTGACATTTGGTATATATCGTCACCCCAATCAGCTATCTGACTTGTTACCAATAAATAAAAGTTTTCTTCATGTGGTGGTTCATAAAGCCTTATACTTGATCTTGAAACTCCGTTATCGAAAATAAACAAACAACGTTTATTTTTAAACACTTTGTAAACTTTCTTCAAGGTTTTGTGAAGATTTTTTAGATTCTCGGAAGTTTCAGCATTAATCCAGAAGGCTTCGTCAATATTTGCAGAATCTTTACAATGCTTTGCAAATCGTATAGCACATTCTGTTTTACCGAAACCTGGCAAGCCGTGAATGACAACCTTTCTCTTTTCTTCTTTGAAGAATAAAGTATCCAATTTGACTATGACCTCTTCCCTTCCTTTGAACACTTTGGACTCTCTCGGTGGGTCAAGTTCTTCAAATGATTCTTCTGAAGAGGAACCTACCACTAAATTTCCGCGGATATTAATAATTCCATCTGCAAGGTTGGCAACTCCAACGGTGCTGTGACTAACGTTAAGTTGAGATGCCATGGTTGTTTAGACCTGAAAATTTCATGAAATATATATAACAAAAATACTTTAGAACATAATTTTTTATTCGCGATTTATGTTATAACATTTAAAGATTATAAATTTTTTAAAGGGAACACCACATTTTTAAACCGTCTGGACAAAGTTTTATTTAAATATTTCTAAAATGATGCCTGTTACGAATTTTTCGCAACGAGGTGTTGCACGATTTTTACCTTCCGTCACCTTTAGGTAAGGAAGGTATTGTCTTTGGTCAAAAAATTCGGTGGTGAGTTTTTAATGAATAAGCACGTTTTAAGGTCCCTAGAATACGATTTTACTATTTTTACGATGATGTCTGTATGTGTGTGTGTGTGTGTGTGTGTGCGTGCGTGCGCGCGCGTGTGTGTGTATGTGTGTGTGTGTAACAAAATTTTCGTCTACGATAACTTCCATACTACAATTCAAAAAATTATAATTTTTTCGTATTCCTTTTCGTTACATCCATGTGAAGAGCTGATTAAATTTTGGTTTGAATTGGTCAACCGGAAGTACCCTCATTTTAAGATTTTAACAGTTTTTCTTGAAAAAACGATGTTAAATATCATTTTTTCACATTTGATGTTATTGTAAATATTAAAGAATATTTTATTCTCTATGGGATTTGAATGCATTTTATATTTCATATTAAATAGATATAGAGTTAAAAAATTATAAAGAAATTAAATATCATATATTAGCTAGCTATGCTATAACTCTGGAAACAGCTGATGTATTAAGAAAATTCTGAGTGAAAGGTGTCAGTGTCAAGTACAGTTGACAGTATGTATGTGTTATAATTTTACTGGAAATATAGGATCTTTTGCTTTCTGTATGGAATTTGTATAAAATACATACAACTGCCTTAAGGTAATGTACAAGAAATAGAATCTTTTGCAAAGAACTTTCTGTATGACATTTATACAAAATACATAGAACATCAGATTTTTTGTTATTGTACACTAAATAACCAAGTGCCATCGAAACTACAGGTAGAATATGTTTCCAAAGTCTACATACAAAATCGTCGTTTCAGACCGTGAAACGTTCTAATCCGAAGTAAAAACTGTTTCTCAAAACATGCCTCCAAAACACTTGAAAATGCGTTTTCTAAGCGAATTACGTGCTTTTAGAGTGTTTTGCAGTAACTTCCATACTACAAATCGGCACTCCAGCTGCACTGGCGAGTTCACCACGGAATGCATCCAAAAGCTTGTATTCACTAAAAATCAGTGTATTTTGACTTACTGCACCCTAAATAACCAAGTGCCATCGAAACTACAGGTAGAAATCGTCGTTTCAGACCAAGAAACGCTCAAATATGATATAAAAACTGCCTTAAGGTAATGTACAAGAAATAGAATCTTTGCAAGGAATTTTCTGTATGACATTTATACAAAATACATAGAACTGACGGAAGGTAATGTGCTGGTCACATCAGATTTTTTTTCTTTGCTTTCATCGAAAGAATAAGAAAATAGTATATTGTGTTATAAGGAGTAAAAGTGATACTTTGTGTGGCGAGCATAGAAGTTTGCAGGACGAGCGAAGCGAGTCGGATAATTGCAGAGAAATGAAAACCAGTTTTGTATGTAATTTTTTATTCTGACCTATAAATTTTACAGATTTTGTTTAACCCTAATTGCCCATCACCCGGCATAAAAAATAATAAATATGCAATTTTTAACATAACCTAATCTAGTGCAAATATCCTATTATTATTTATTTTGCTGTAGTTATCTTCTAATTTTAGAGGAAAGTTGTAGTACAAAACAGAATTAAAAATTACACAGTTGTTATTTTTATTTATTGTCAAAAAAAAACGATAAATAATATTCACAATTTACAGCTCATTTCAGAGTGCCGTGGCCGTGGAACAAGAGGTGTTTTGTTAGTTATTAGGACCTGTCTGGATCTGTCAAACAAATAGGGCATAAAAATAACAGGTTCCAGGATTTTCCGAAATATGCTCTAAATTGCGAATATTAATTATTGTTTTTTTTTGTTAGGTATTATCTTTGAATATATAATAATACCTACTATTGGTATTATATATACAAAAGTATTATTTATAAATGTTCAAGTAAATAAATAATTATCTATTAATCTATTAACAATTTGAATAAAAAGAAAATGATGAAATATTACTTAGTTGTAATAAAAAAGCTTAATTATTGTAAACATGACGTCATAGTTCCTAGGGACGCCCCAAGCCTACTAATCGGTTATTATCGTAAAATTTCGGATGAATTCTACTATTTGTTGTTTTGATTTGAATTCAAATTAAGAACTATAGCAATACTATTGTCAAAATGGTTCATGAAAGATTTTTCTTTTAAGCAAAAATGCGTCAAATAAAAGTTTTAGGGTATAAAATTCTACATATAAAACAATAAACAGAATTACAGAAAACTCTTATTTGACGCATTTTTGTTTAAAATAATTTTCGCTTATCAAAACTCACGGTGCTATTCTGTACCGTTCTATAAGTTCTATAGACTCTGTAAGTAACCAGCGTTACAGGATGTAAGCAAATTGCTATTCTGTAACCAAGTTACAGTACTGTAAGCGCTACAGAGTTATATAAATTTCTATAAATCTTACAGCGACAAAATCTTGACTGTAAAGTATTTACAGAGCATATTGAAACGTCAAAAATATATTTTAAACGTCAAATATATATTTTATATAAAAAAATTAAACAAATATGGAAATTAAAACCAAAGTTAACAATTTTTATTATATCTACTATTAAATTAAAAACATAGAAGGTAATTATACATCCTACCAATTCTTATACAAATTTATGTTTAAAATATATTTTAGCATGAAAATAGAGAAGATTTTTCCAGACTTATCAAAATCCATTCAGATCAGTGTACCAGATAATGAATTACATTACTAATTAAGACATTTTTTTAAACAAACTCATTGTAAAAGAATTATTCGTTTTCCGGGAATGCACAGTGTCATATTTTGAGTCAGAGTTCAACGTTTCGCCCGCTGTCGTATGGGGCATCTTCAGGAGCAAGGGGGGATAGTACTGTCTTAAACAAGGTTACCCGACGTGTCAACCACGCTGGAGGCCGAGTTTAAGCAACAAGGGGGAGAGACTCAGTTTACAAGGTTACCCGACGTGTAAACCACGCTAGAGGCCAAATAAACCAAGTGACGAAAGGAGGCCGAGAAGACAGTTATGTACTAATCTAAAGATACGGTAGATGAGCAGAGCTAATGAGAACCAATGGGAATCGAGTTCGTAATGGTAAGGATTCTCGGATAAAATAGGTAGAATTCTTAATAAAAACAATATTGAGGTCTTTTTTAAACCTCCACAAAAAATCTCAGAAATACTCCCCCAAACTAAACATAAACGCGAACCCTTGTCGTCCGTCACCCGGTGTTTATAGTATTCCTTGTTCTTGCGGCACCGTATACATAGGTGAAACAGGAAGGAGTGTTCACACTAGATTGTCAGAAAACAAACGCTGTCTGCGTAATGGTATGGTATTAACATCTGCGGTCGCAGAACACCAACACAACACAGGACACAACATCTTTTTTGAAAATTCCCGCATTTTAGCTCCTGTCCCTGAGTTTTACAGACGTAAATACAGGGAAACTTTAGAAATATGGAAGCATCCTAATAACATCAATCGGGATGATGGCTATTTCTTGAGCCACATGTGGAAACCGGTGATTCTCGGAACACGACACGCCAATCTACCATTACGAACTCGATTCCCATTGGCCCTAATTAGCTTTGCTCATCTACCATATCTTTAGATTAGTATATAACTGTCTTCTTGGTCTTCCTTTCGTCACTTGGTTTATTTGGCCTCTAGCGTGGTTTACAAGTCGGGTAACCTTGTAAACTGAGTCTCCCCCCCTTGTTGCTTAAACTCGGCCTCTAGCGTGGTTGACACGTCGGGTAACCTTGTTTAAGACAGTACTATCCCCCCTTGCTCCTGAATATACCCCATACGACTGCGGGCGAAACGTTGAGCTCTGACTCTAAATATGACAGTCCATTCCCGGAAAACGAATATTTCTCATGACTCAGACTGTGGAAGCCTACGCAATTATCTCATTGTAAAATTTGAATTAAAGTGATTTTTTTTCTTTAATACAAAGTTGAATAATTTTAAATACGAGTAGCTATACTTAAGAATTTGTCATAATTATTGATTCAAAGCTAAAGAAAAGGCAGTTTCCGCCAGTCAAGATAATTTGAAGAAAACCCTACCTACTTGTATGAGTACAAAGTAATGGTAGAGAACTGTTCACAGTTTCATAGAATAATTGAAACAGTCATTAAATGATGGCTGTATATAATTAATATTAATAGATCACACTAGTGAGGAGAAAGATTACAAAAATTAAAACACAGGATAAAAAAATTATTAACAATGACAAGCATTGATTACAACAATGACAAAAATTTATTACCTGCAAAAATCAAAACATAACGTATTTTGATTCAATAATTATATATTTCATTTAATCATAAACTTATATATTACATATGTGTAAATCTGATGTATTTATAGAAATTAATAATAATGAAAAAATCGTGATGGCATCTATTGCTTATTCAACTACATAAATATATTATGGAATATGTATCTTTGAACCAACATACCTACTATTTTATAGTGTAATATTTATATCGTGAGTATTTTTTAACGTGAAACATAGGATTTGCAATTTCCATAGCAACTAAATAACAGCAGTGTATAACAGCGTTCCATTTAAAATAGAACATAGGCTGTCAATGTCAAGTGAATATTATCTGTCAATTAGGGTTGTATTGTTACTTCTAAGTTAAAAATAATGTATACCGTTCAAGAAAAAGTGCAAATAATTCAATGATATAATGCAGATGTTAGCCTCAGACAGGTATCTGATTTATTTCGTATATCATTTCCTTATCGACCAACACCTAGTGCTTCAACTATATTACGAATTGTTCACAATTTTAAGAGAAATGGTTGCGTTAAACGTGAACATGTAAAGAAAACAAGACGAAATAATGTTTTAACGGAGGTGAAAATGGCCGAAATTATTACGCTGGTACGAAATAATAATAGATTATCTACGAAGACGATAGGGCAAGTTGCGGGTGTAAGCAAAACCAGTGTACATCGTTTACTAAGGAAAGAACATTTTAAATCGTACCACTTTCAAAACCATCAAGAATTGGTTGTTGGTGACAGTGAACATAGAATCACATTTTGTGAAATTATGTTTGAAAATATAAATAACAATGGAAGCTTACTCCAAAAGATACTTTTTACTGATGAAGCAACATTTTATTTACACGGTGAAATGAATTCGCAAAACTGTAGATACTGGAGTAGGGAAAATTTGTATTTATTTAATAATACCAGAACACAGAGACCACAGAAGGTTAATGTATGGGCTGGATTGATAGGTACGAGTATTATAGGACCATTCTTCATAGATGGAAACCTCACTGCTGAAAAATATCTGGACATACTACAACATCGAGTAGTACCTGCAGTTAGAGAATTAGATATTACACAAATATGGTTTCAGCATGATGGTGCCCCAGCACACAATGCTCAAATTGTAAGAACTTATTTGAATCAAATGTTTCCACATCGTTGGATTGGACGTGGCGGAGAAATTGCGTGGCCCGCTAGGTCCCCCGATCTCACACCACTGGATTTTTTTTACTGGGGATTTATGAAATCTAATGTATACACTGGAAATATTTTAAATTTAGATGAATTGAAAATTCAGATTCAACACATATCTGAAACAATTACGGTCGCCCAAATAAGTAATGTTATTAATGAGTTCTATAACCGACTGGGACATTGTTTAGCTGTGAATGGGGGGATTTTTGAAAATTTATTATAAATTGTATTGTGTATAACCATCTATTAAATGTCTATATTTCTTGCAATCTTTATTTTTCATTTCTAAAATGATTAAAAAAATACATATTTCAGTTGCTATGTTCCATTTTAAATGGAACGCTGTTATACATTGCTGTCATATGGTTACTATGGATATGACAAATCCCATGTTTCACGTTAAATAAAACGCACGGTATAACAATCATTTCTATTCCATATTTTTTTAGAATGCCTACAAAATTACTGTCAAATATACTGTAGCATATTTGACAGCTAGACAAGAATGAAGTTAGGCATTCTATAAGAATAACTCTGTAGCGAGACTTGTTATAGAGGGAGTTACAGAATAGGTAATTTTACTACTCTGTAAGTTGTCGTCTTACAGAGCTCTATAGCTTATAGAGTCTATAGAGTTACATTCTTAAAGAGCAAAGTTACAGAATAGCACCATTACTTGTAAAAATACGACACCTTATTGGCTTAAAGGGTGCGAAATTTTTTTTGTGACGGTGTTTTGTGGATATGAAACTTGAGGCAATTTCGGGCGACATACCCGTTCACTTCTTCGGATTACTTACGGTTAGTTACGGTATGATATGGTTAATGGTGGCGCCAAAAATCGTTGGTTCACTTGTTGACACCGTGCTTGGTGGTTATGTATATTCTGCGATATTTAAAACTGTCAAAAATAGTGTCTGACAATTAAAATGCATTAACGGAGAAAGATAGTTTTTTCCATATTTGTCCAAAAAGAGTCAACGAAAATAATGTCACCCTGTTTGGCATAAGACCACGACTCCGACTGTTTTGACTTTTGACATTTCAAAAAAAGACATGTTAAAAAGAGATAGAAATAGTGAACAGAGAGCTGACCCGACTCGCAAACCCGTTCAGCTGTGAGCACTGATCCAAGCATACCGGGTATGTTGTTCCTAGCGCCCGAATGTGTGAACGTACCTGAACGCAACATACCGCAAGTGAACGGTTGTCGCCCGAAATCGCCTTTGCTAACTAGGTAGAATCCTGAATTTGGATTGGTTTATATATTTATGAGTGAAATAGAAAAAAATATTAAAAAATCGGTAACATATCACATTATTAACTTGAAGATAAATTACAAATAAAAATAAATTAATCCAACTTAACAGTAAGATTTACATCGTCAAATATTTTTTTTATGTAGTACATAAGGGGAAGGATGTGTATAATCCAATTTGATTTATATTAGATCATCAAATGTCTTATCGTCTTTTGTTATGGTTTGCACTATGTTATTATAAAATGTATGATCATCTGAGTTTAGTTCCAAAGATTCTTCTTTTATTGAAATATATTCGGTATGTTTATCACTAAAATCTGCAAAATCAGTAGATTCCTGAGGTTCTTCTTTAATATCTTCAAATTTCACATCACTCTTTTCTTGCACTGCACTTTTATCATTCACATTTTTTTCATCAGACTGATTATTTTTATGTGTTTTAATATGCCTTTTCATATTACTGCTATCCGTTGATGTTTTGTCGCAAAAAGGGCATTCATAAGTTTTTGTGGGTTTTGGTTTATTTTCTAAATGATTTCGCATTTTGTGTTTGTTGAGATTGCCTTTTGTAATGAATGCTTTTGCACATACATCACATTGAAAATCCCGCTGACCGCTATGCAGTTTCATATGGTATTGCAAGCCCTTGTCTGTAAAATATTTATTACATAAACTGCAATGGAACTCTTTGGTTCCGGAATGAATTTTTATGTGTCTTTTCAAGTTGGCACTATCTGAAGAGACTTTATTACATATAGGGCATTGGTGAATTTTTTTGTTTGGTTTATTTTTTACTTTATTGTGTTCACGCATGTGTTCGGTGAGGTATCTTCTTGCTATGAATGTTTTGCTGCATATATTGCAAACAAAATCCCGACGATCACTGTGAATTTTCATGTGGTAATCCAAACTAGCCTTTTCTGTAAAAGACATTTTACATAAACTGCAATTGAATTCTCTAATTCTGTAATGAGTTTGCACGTGCCGTTTCATATTGCTGCTATCAGTTGATGTTTTGTTGCAGACTGAACACCTGTAAGTTTTTGTAGGTTCTGGTTTATTATTTTTATCATGCGTTTCTATATGTCTCTTCATTGTGCTTGCATATGGTGAGACTTTACTGCATATAGGGCATTGATAAGTTTTTTTGTGTGCCTGCTTGTGCTTGTCAAGGTTTCTTTTTGTTATGAAAGTTTTGCTACATATATCACAATGAAAATCACGTTGTCCATTGTGCAATTTCATATGGCAATCTAAATTGATCTGCCGTGGAAAATTTTTATTACATATACTGCAATGGTAGTCTCTGACTGTGGCATGGGTTCTGATGTGTTTCTTCATGTTGCTATTGTCTGAAGAAATCTTATTACAAACTGGACATTGATAAGTTTTTTTTCGTTCATTTTTTACGCCGCTGTGTCGTTTCATATGGTTGTTTAGGTCTTTTTTTGCTATGAATGTTTTCTTACATATTTCGCACTGAAAATCTCGACGTCCACTGTGTATTTTCAAGTGGTAATCCAAACTGCCCTTTTCCGTAAAATACTTATTACATATTTTGCAATGGAAATTTCTAATTCCGAAATGCTTTTTCATGTGTCGTTTCATATTACTATTATCTCTAGAGATTATGTTGCAAATTGTACACTTGAAAGTTTTTATAGGAACAGAATTATTACTCTTGTCATGTGTTTGGATATGTCTTTTCATATTACTGCTATCAGTTGATGTTTTATCGCAAAAATTGCATTGATAAATCTTTTTTGGTGTTTCTAGAGGAATTTCTTTCTCGTTGGTGTCTTTGTGAATTTGGATATGTCCGTCCAAGTTGCTACTATCTGTAGAGACTTCATACGTTTTTGACTTTTCTACTTCGTTGTGTATACGCATATGTCTGCTGAGGAGTCCTTTTGTTATGAATGTTTTACTGCATATTTCACAAAGGAAATCACGACGACCACTGTGCGTTTTCAAGTGATAATCTAAACTGGTCTTATATTTAAAAGATTTATTACATAAACTGCAATGAAAATCTCTGATTTCGGTATGCATTTTCATGTGTTGTTTCATATTACTACTACATTTAAAAATTTTGTTACAAATTGTACATTTGTAAGTTTTTTTAGATACGAGTTTATTATTTTTGCCACATGTTTGGATATGCCTTTTCATATTACTGTTATCAGTTGATGTTTTACCGCAAATATGGCAATCATAAATCTTTTTTGGTGTTTCTGCAGAAATTTCTTGTTCTTTGACGTCTTTGTGAGTTTGGATATGTCTCTTCATGTTGCTACTATCTACAGAGACTTTATTACATACAGGGCAATGATAGGTTTTTGATTTATTCTCTACTTCGCTGTGTATTCGCTTATGCCTGTTGAGGTTCTTTTTTATATTGAATGCTTTGCCGCATATTTCGCATTTAAAGTCTCGACGACCACTGTGCGTTTTCATATGGTAATCCAAACTGCCTTTTGACATGAATGTTTTACTGCATATTTCGCAAAGAAAATCACGACGACCACTGTGTGCTTTCAAGTGGTAATCTAAACCGGTCTTATGTGTAAAAGATTTATTACATAAACTGCAATGAAAATCTTTAATTCCCAAATGATTTTTCATGTGTCTTTTCATATTACTAGCATCAGTACAGATTTTGTTGCAAATTGTACATTTGTACGTTTTTTTAGGTCTTTTTTTGTCATGCGTCTTAATGTGTCTTTTCATGTTGCTATTGTCTGAAGAGGTTTTATCGCAAATTGGACATTTATATATTTTGGATTCGTGTGAAATCTTCTCTTCATTGTGCGTTTTGATATGATTTTCCAAATTTTTGTTTGTCAAAAATGTTTTATTACAAATTAAACATTGGAAATCTTTTTGCCCTGTATGAATTTTAATATGATATTCCAGACTAGCTTTTTCGGTAAATGATTTTTCACATAAATGGCAATTAAAATCCTTGAAACCAATATGCTTTTTCAAATGCCTGTACAAATTGGCACGATGTACAAAAGTGCTACAAACTGGACATTTTAGTTTCTTTTCATCATACTCAACAAAATGAGTCCGCATGTGTCGTATCAAATTTTGACTATCTGCAAAATATGCGGGACATATTAAACACTCAAACCTGGTAATATTACTGTCGCTTGTATTTTCGACTTTTACTGTGGCTTGTAGATCATTGCTACTTTCGGAATTTATAGAATCTTCCATTTTAATACAAACTTCTTCGAAATTTTCATTATCCGCTTCTTCTTGCTTTATATTGTTGAATTCTACTGATATTTCACCGAGACCTGACGCACTTGCGGCCATTTTGTCAGCGCTGTCTCCGTCTTCCGGCTCAGTTGACGCATGCGTAGTGGTGTCCCTGTTTCTCTGCGCATCCTCGCTTGCTTCTCCATGCAAATTGTTGGCCATATTGTCTTGTTTAAATTTACTAAACGTTTCCAGATACTTGTCACACATGGAACAGATGCGTAGGGGATTGTCTGACTTGATGATTGCCTGAAAATAAATTTTCATTCAACGCGTATAATAATAGACAAAAAGCCACTAAGAATTAATTTTATTCATAATTATTATACAGGGTGTTATGTAAGTAAGCGTACAACGCTTAACCGATGGCAGAACTAACCTCATAGATAGTAAATCAGATAATAATTTTTGATTTACATGCTTTCTATAAGAACTGGAGCTCCTTAAAACTGACCAATTACCTCACAGTTTTTTGTAATAAAATAAAAATCACTGTGTTCAATGATGGAAAAAACGTTAATCGTAAAATCTAACGTTATAGTTATTAACGTCATAGGGCTGATATGTAGCAAAAAACAGATGAGGTTGAAGGGTGTAAAATCGAGGCGATAGCTGAGATTTTATAATCAACCGTGTCTATTATTTGTATATCAGCCGTGTGACGTTCAGTATTTTTCATAATAACATAAAATATCTTCTTAAAATTCTATTTTCTATGGCATATTGACAGGTGACAGCTCTTCATGACAATTTCATGATGCTGGGATTTTCTTTAGGAACACATGATTTTTAATAATTGCACTGTTATAAAAAATAACGGCCGTGGCTGTTTTGATGCATATATCGGTTGAGCATACAGTACTGTTAAAGCACATTTAATAGTATGGTATATATATATATATATATATATATATATATATATATATATATATATATATATATATACCCTCTATTCTCAAATACAATAATGAGGTAATTGAGTCACCTCAAGATATCGTTGATAATTTTGCTTGTCAGTTTTCCAACTCATTTACTGCTTCTAGTAATAGTACTGTTTCTCATAATGTTGATAATTGCCCGTCTCTTCATTTTACCACTGTTACTAGTGATGAGATCTGTTGCGCTATTAATAAATTGAAGAGTAAAATGACGATGGGCTCTGACCTAATTCTTGCTTTTTTAATAAAAGACTGCAAATCAATTTTTATTACACCTTTAGAAGTTATTTTTAATCTCATTCTACGAACATGTACTTATCCAAATTTATGGAAAATAGCAAAAATAACACCAGTTTTTAAAAAGGGTGACAAAAATGAAATGACAAACTATAGACCCGTTTCGATTATTTGCAACTTCAGCAAAATATTTGAAATAATTCTCCACAAAAAAATATACAATCACGTACGTAACTTGTTATCTCCTGAGCAACATGGGTTTTTTCAGGGCAGATCTACTGAAACCAATTTAATTGCTATCACTCAGTTTATATCTGAGGCTATAGATGAGAACTCTCAAGTGGATGTAATATACACCGATCTATCTAAAGCATTTGACAAAATTGACCATGCCATTCTCCTAAACAAACTTGACCTTTTTGGTTTGTCATATTCTTTAATTAAACTTTTTTCTTCCTATTTAAATGAAAGATATCAGTATGTGTATTATCAGGGATTTAAATCAGAATATTTTTTACAAAAATCTGGGGTTCCGCAAGGTTCGGTGTTGGGGCCTTTGTTGTTTAATATTTTTATAAATGACATAGTTACAAATTTGAATACTCAGTATTTATTGTATGCCGATGACCTAAAATTGTTTAGCAGAATATCCAGTTATAATGATTGTGAAAATCTTCAAACAAATCTTAATACTATAGTCAATTGGTGTCAAGAAAATAAACTGGAACTTAATATTTCTAAATGTCAAGTAATGACGTACACCAGAAAACATAAATGTGTTACATATAACTACTCCATTAACAGTACCACTCTTGATAGGCCCGAATCTGTCCTTGATCTGGGTGTGATGTTCGACACCAAATTGACGTTCATTGAACATATTGATAATAAAGTATCATGTGCTATTAAAAATCTAGGATTTATAGTTAGAAATGCTGGACAATTTAATATAGATATATTGAAATTACTGTTTGTAACACTTGTGCGCCCTCACATTGAGTATTGCTCCACTGTTTGGAATCCAATATATTCCGGTAATACAAACTTAATTGAAAAAGTACAAAGAAAATTCCTAAAATCCGCTACTTTCTTTACTGAGGGATCTTACCCCGCTAGAGGTACGCCACAAGAAACACTACTTGCAAAATTCAATCTTAATTTTTTGCAACAACGACGAAATATGCATGCTGTTACAATTCTTTATAAAATTGTGAATAATATAATTGACAGCCCTCAATTACTATCCAAAATAAATTTCATTATTCCACGATTGTCCTCCCGTCATAGTAATACATTTCATTTGAAAACGGGCAGATCGAACACCTTAATGAAATCGCCCCTGCATTATATGATTAGTTCTTGCCATGCTGTTGAGGATAATTTGGATATATTTTCTTGTGAACTTAAAGAGATTAAATGTTTATTTGGTCATCTCTGAATATATACTGTTAGTATACTAAGATTACTTCCTCCCCTGTAATTGAGCTTTGGCTTGTTGGGGATGGTATTAAATAATAATAATAATAATAATAATAATAATAATAATAATAATAATAATAATAATAATAATAATAATAATAATATTAATAATAATAATAATAATAATAATAATAATTATGAAAAAGGTTTTTTGGTAACACTACTTGCTGAATATATGAATTTGATTAAGAGTATTTATGAATTATCTGTTCAAATAAAGAAGAAAGAACTTTATGAAAACATTGTAAATGTACAGGGTGTTATGTAAGTAATGTGCAATAGGTTACCACTTAATAAAAAAGGTTCCAATATATCGTAATATGCAATAATTTCTTTTCTAATGTGTTTGGTGAAATTATGAAAGCATTTCAAAGTGGACCAATAAGAATAATTTATTTGAATAAAGAATAATTTAAAAATCACAGTAGTTAGTTAATAGGACGTCGAACCATATTTTTAAATATTTATATTTTAATATGTTTTATATATTTTTCATGTTTTAAATATATCACAAACATATTTTTAAATAAATAAAAATATCATTGGGATTCATTTAATTTATTTAAAATGTTCTCAAGCATATTTAAAAATCAAATATAAATTCGCAAACAATTCAAAATAAGGTTGAATTTCCAATATGTATTTGAAAATATGGTTAGTGTGCTCGTGAATTATCTTCTTAAAAACATATTCTTAATTCACAATGCAAACTCAGTTTTATTTGAATTAAAAATTTATTTGTGGTATTTTTAATTCTCTCTCTTACTCATAGCGTTATATGGGAGACATGGAAAGAGACAGAGAAATAAAAATATATATCAGTAAGTTTGTAACCATATTTCTAATTCGAAACATATTTGAAATTCAAACATATTTTTAAATGAGCATTTAAAATTATGTTTCGAGTTCTAAAATGTATTTAAAAATATGTTTCATTTAATTTTTAAATGATTTAAATGTTGTTTGCTATTTGAAAATATGTTTTAAAAATTTTAATCCATTTTTAATATGTATAGCACTGTATAAAATATTTATTTTTTTTGTAAAAGGAAGTGACTTAAAAATATGTTTAAGATTTCTAATGCTTCTCGAATCGCAAACATATTTACAATGGTTAAGAATAAATTTAACCATATTTTTAAATAATTATACAAATATTGTTTTTGGAACAACTTGATTTTTAGATTTTAACTTAATAAGAAGCTGGTTTGTAATTGGTCGACTTTACAGTCCCATAACTTTTATAACTCGATAGATAGAGCAAAATAAATTTCAGATTATAACTTCTTTCAGCTATCTTTATCATACCATGAACTATGGCACATTACTTACATAACACCTTGTATAATATATATCTTCATTACACTTTTTTTAAAGTTAAGAGATATCACCAAATTAAAATTTTAATATTTTAATTTCCTATGTTCAAGAAAAAAAATAGACACCCGGTATAATACCACATGTGTGTTCAGGTATTATCGAATATATTGTGTTACCACAGAACGTATTATTTTGAAATATCACGACTCAGAAGGAGGAGTGGTATTCTAAAATAATACGTTGAGTGTATTAACACAATATATTCTGTTAATACTGAACACACAAGTGGTATTCGTTGGATTATACAATGAATAAATTTGATAAAAATAAAATGAATTTTTTGACGTTTGTTGATAAATAAAACGTGTTTTATTGGTGATATTACATGTGGGACCCAGCGTATATACAAAAACGGTTATACCACGTCGTCAAGGGTATATTCGCTTATCAATGTATGGTAACTAAGTAAAATTCTCAAATGCCATTGGCTGAATTAATTATGAATTGTATAATCGCTATAATACGCGGTTTTTATGCAAAATAAAGCATATTGATTGGTGTAAAACATGATGAGGAGAATAGTCATGGCAATAATTTAATGTTAGAATAAAAAAATACCGGTTTCTGGATATTAAGCATGTGTTTATATATTCAAAAGTAATCTGGTAACTAAGTAATAACAAACTGTATATGTATATATCTGATTACGTTAGTGTATCGTTCTTAACACGGTTACTATATTATAAAATATTGACATTTATGTGAAAATAATTGTTCTGTTTATCATAGCATTCTGAAAGTAGCCTTATTGTAAGAATATGAAAATAATAATAAATATTTATTAATAGCTATTCTATTCACAAGTTTCAAAACTCTATTACCTGTCATGCCTAACGACGATAAAATCATATACCGAAATTGCCACTACCTCTCTAACTATAATGTCTTCATTTTCTGAAACTGATAAACTATTGAACAAACCACGGATGTTATGAATTATAACAACCCTTAAATGTCTTAAAATCCTTGCTCTCGATATCTGCAGCATTTATGATACCCATAACAAACCTAGGTATGTTAATAATTATTATTTTTTCCCACGACCATATACGAAAATAACAGATTGCATACAATCACCTAGTTACGAAAATAAACAATATCATTCAACCGTACGTTATCATCATAACAAACGTGTTTGTTATCCATAGATATTGTACATTTGTTTCACTTTCTAGTAAGTAGGCTTGTTTTTACTTTCTGTTAATTGATAATTTTTACCTCCCGTCATACCGTAGGTAAGGGAGATAATGTAATCGTGCCAAAAATTCGATGGGGGAGTTTTCAGTAAATAAGCACGAATTAGGGTCCCCACAACACGTTTTTACTATTTTTACGATGATGTGTGTGTGTGTGTGTGTGTGTGTGTGCATGTGCGTGTGTGTGTGTGTGTGACGATTTTTTCGTCCACGATAACTGTTATAACAAACTTCCAAATATTTCTATTTTTCGTATTTAAGCTTTCTGCATTCATATAACGAGTTGATTAGATTTTGGGTAAAATTGGATAACCGGAAGTGACTGTTTACTTGAAGCCCATAACAGTTTTTAATGAAAAACTATATTAAAATATAATCCAAAACTTTTCAATTTTAGTATTTACGACTTTCATATCAAGGAGAATAACATATTAGATTTTGGCTAAAATTAATCAGTCGGAAGTCATACTTTACTTGAAGCTCTAAACAGATTTTCGTGAAAAGTATATTACGATATACTCCAAAACCTGTCAAATTTAGTATTTAAAACTTTTATATAAAGAACAACATATTAAATTTTGGCAAAAATTGATAATCCGGAAATAATACTTTACTTGAAGCTCTCAACAGATTTTCGTGATAAAATATATTATGATATATTCCAAAACTTGTCAAATTTAGTATTTAAGACTTTTATATAAAGGGAAGCAACATATTAGATTTTGGCTAAAATTGATAAATTGGAAGTGTTACTTTATTTGAAGCTCTGAACAGATTTTCGTGAAAAATAAATTGATACAATCCAAAACTTTTAAAATTTGGTAATTAAGACTTTTATATTAATGAGAACGGCGTACTACATGTTTACTAAAATTGATAAACTACTTTATAGGAAGCTAAAAACAGATTTTTTGAAAAAATATATTAAAACATGATTCAAAACTTCTCAAATTTGGTATTTAAAACTCGTGTATAATTTGAAACAAACAGGTGGTACTTAATTTGGAGCTCTTAACAGATTTTTAAGGAAAAACATTATAAAATATAATCAAAAATTTGGTATTACAGACTTTTCTATTTATTGGAACAACAAATTAGATTTTGTTTACAAACGATCAACTGTAAGTGATACTTTACTTAAAGCTCATTGCTATTTCAAACATGGAATTAACGGAAGATCATGTGTTGGCCACATCAGATTTTTATTTATTTGTATTATAAATATAAAAACTAGAAAACTTATGTTAGATACATCATTTTTCCTTATCGTCTTTTATGGTTTGCACAATATTATTATAAATTGTACGATCATCGTAGTTTAGTTTCAGAGATTCTTCTTTTATTGAAATATCGTTATGTTGATCACTGGTATCCGAACAATTAGTAGAAATGTATTCCTTATGTTCTTCTTTAATAACTTCAAAGTTTGTTGGACCTGTTTCCGTAATGTGGGACATCATATGTTTATTTAGATATTTAATAGCAGTAAATGTTTTGTTGCACTCGTTGCATGCAAAATCCTTTAGGGCGTTATGAGATTTTGAATGAGTTTTAATATGTCTTTTTATATAACTGCTAACAGTTGATGTTTTGTCGCAAAAATTGCATTGATAAGTCGTTTTTGGTGTTTCTCGAGGGATTTGTTTTTCTTTGGAGTCTTTGTGAGTTTGGATATGTCTCTTCATGTTGCTACTATCTGTAGAGACTTTATTACATATAGGACATTCATAAGTTTTTGTGGATATTGGCTTATTTTTTACTTCCCTGTGTGTCTGCAAGTGCCTTTTAAGGTTTCTTTTTGAATTGAATGTTTTGTTGCATATTTCACATTGAAAATCTCGACCTTCACTGTGTATTTTCATATGGTTATCCAAACTGGCTTTTTCGGTAAAATACTTATTACATAAACTGCAATGGAAATCTTTGATTCCATAATGAGTTTTCATGTGTCGTTTCATGTTATTACTATCAGTAGCAATTTTGTTGCAAATTGTACATTTGTAAGTTTTTTGAGGCAGTTTATAACTTATGTCATGTGTTTTGATGTGTCTCTTTAAGTTGCTACTGTCTGTAAAGATTTTAGTGCATGTAGCACATTCGTAAGTTTTTGTGGATTTTGGCTTATTTTTTACTTCGTTGTGTGTTTGCATGTGACTGTTGAGGTTTCTTTTTGCTATGAATGTTTTGCCGCATTTGTCACAATGAAAATCACGACGATCACTATGCGTTTTCAAGTGGTAATCCAAACTGGTCTTTTGTGTAAATGATTTATTACATACATTGCATTGAAAATCTCTAATTCCGAAATGTTTTTTCATGTGTCGTTTCATATTACTGCTATCAGTAGAGATTTTGTTGCAAAATGAGCATTTGTAAGTTTTTTTAGGTGCGCGTTTATAACTTTTGTCATGCGTCTTAATATGCCTTTTCATGTTGCTATTGTCTGAAGAGATTTTATCGCAAATTGGGCATTTATACGTTTTTTTTGATTCGGGTGAAATATTCAGTTCATTGTGTGTTTTGATGTGATCATTTAAATTTTTATTTGTCAAAAATGTTTTACTGCAAATTGAACATTGGAAATCTTTTTGTCCTTTATGTATTTTAATATGATATTCCAGACTAGATTTTTCAGTAAACGATTTTTTACATAAATGGCAATTAAAATCCTTGATACCAATATGCTTTTTTAAATGCCTGTACAAATTAGCGCGATGTACAAATCTGCTACAAACTGGACATTTTAGTTTCTTTTCATCATACTCAACAAAATGAGTTCGCATGTGTCGTATCAAATTTTGACTGTCTGCAAAATATGCTGGACATATTAAACACTCAAACTTGGTAATATTATTGTCGCTTGTAGTTTCGACTTTTGATGTGGCTTGTAGATCATTGCTACTCTCGGAATCTGTAGAATATTCTACTTTAATACAAACTTCTTCGAAATTTTTATTATCCGCTTCTTCTTGCTCTATATTGTTGGATTCTACTGATATATCATCGAGACCTGATGTTCTCGCGGCTATATTATCAGCGTTGTCTCTGTCTTCCAGATCAGTTGACGCATGCGTAATGGTGTCCCTGTTTCTCTGTGCATCCTCGCACGCTTCTCCGTGCAAATTGTTGGCCATATTGTCCAGTTTAAATTTACCAAACGTTTCCAAATACTTGTCACACATGCAGCAGATGCGTAGGGGATTGTCTGACTTGACGATTGCCTGAAAATAAATTTTCATTCAACGCGGTAATAATAGACCCAATTGCCATTAATAATTTTATTCACAATCATTATACAGATGTTATTTACAGTAGTGCCAGGATAGGAACTCATTTCAAGGTTTCATGCCCTGCGGCAACATGAAAGGAAATTATATTGTCTAATTTCGATGTTTATTTAAGGTATCTCAGGTAATATTAATGATAGAGCAAAACTGTTTGCACATTAAAGGGTCAACTTTTCGAGAAAAGTTTAATAGTCACCACAGGAATTTTCTATCTTCTTTTATTTCTCGTTTTTCGCTCATTTTGAAAATATCTCAATCTTATATATTATGATAGAGAAAAAAATGTTTTAACAAATTTTTACCGTTTTTTATAGAGAATAAAATGGTGTAATTAGATTTTTTTTAAAACTTAATAATTCTCGAGATATAACACAAACTTATGATTTTTTAAATTGGAACATATATTGAAAATAGTCTCATCATTTTCATATTTTATAAGCTTTTCAATGATACAGTCGAACTTCGATAACTCAAACCATGACTTGCCACAAAAAAGTTCGAGTTATCAAGACTTCGGGTTATTAAATAAAATGCATATGTATAAATATTATTTATGTACGTATGTATTTATTTGAGTAAAAATCACTTACATTATGATATATATATATATATATATATATATATATATATATATATATATATATATATATATATATATATATATATATATATATATATATTTTCATATTAAATGGATATAGAGTTATAAAATTATAAAGAAATTAATTTTCATAAATTAGCCAGCTATGCTAGAAACAGCTACTATATTAAGAAAATTCTGATTGAAAGATGTCAGTGTCAAGTGCAATGACATATTCGTAGTATATTTGTATTAGGATCTTTTTGCTCGAAATTTTCTGTATGAAATTTGTATAAAATACATACAACTGTCGAAAGGTAATGTACATACAAGAAATTTATAATCTTTTGCAAGGAACTTTATGTATGGATTTTATAGAGAATACATACGCATTTACGAAAATTCTACCGGTAGATACCGCATCTACCGACTGTGTTCGAAAACACAAGTGGTAAAAAGTTACCGTATTCGAAAATTGTTCAATATCTTCCAAATCCATCTACTGGATTCATGAAGAATCTAATCTCAAAAAAGGTAGTGATGCAAAGCGAAGCGTGCGCGGTAAAAGTGGAAATGTGTTCAAAGTAGGACTCTGCTCATTTTGTTAACTACGTTAAATTTCTAACCTGTTTTAAATTTTCAAATTTTTTCGTAGGTTATGGATCTACCTTGTTTACCACTTGCGTTCTTATAATATCGATTCCGGTAGCTATAAACTGATAAAAGCTGTTTACCGGTAACAGTTCACCGGTAGAATTTTCGTAAATACCTCATATAACTGACGGAAGGTAATGTGCTGGCCACATCAGATTTTTTCTCTAGATGCCATGCCTCACCAAAGTTTTGATGCACGAGCCGCCACTGTTCCACTTTGATTTATAGTGGATCGTCAAATGTCTTATCGTCTTTTATTATGGTTTGCACTATGTTATTATAAAATTTGCGATCACTAGAGTTTTCTTCCAGAGATTCTTCTTTTATTAAAACATCTTCAAAGTTCACAAAACTCTCTTCTTGTACCGCACATTTATCATTCGTATCAGACGCATTTGTGCTGCATTGGGTTTTATTTTTATCTGACTGACTCTTCGTATGTGTTTTAATATGTTTGTTCATATTACTACAATCAGTTGATGTTTTTGCGCAGAAATGGCATTGATAAATCCTTTTTGGTATTTGTTTTTCTTTGGCTTTATTGTGAGTTTGGATATGTCTCTTCATGTTGCTATTGTCTGCAGAGACTTTACTGCAAACAGGACATTGATAAGTTTTTGTGGATATTGTCTTATTTTTTACTTCGCTATGTGTCTGCATGTGCATGTTAAGGTTTCTTTTTGTTATAAATGTTTTGCTGCATATTTCACATTTAAAGTCACGTCGGCCACTGTGTAAATTCAAATGATAATCCAAACTGGCTTTTTCGGTAAAATACTTATCACATAGACTACAATGGAAATCTTTGATTCCGGAATGTTTTTTCATGTGTTTTTTCATATTACTGCTATCAGTAGAGACTTTGTTGCAAATTGTACATTTGTAAGTTTTTTTAGGTACATCTTTATAACTTTTGTCGTGCGTTCTAATGTGTCTTCTCAAGTTGCTATAATTTGTAAAGGTTTTATCGCAAATTGGACATTTATAGGCTTTTTTCGATTCGTGTGAAGTCTTTTGTTCATTGTGTGTTTTGATATGATCATTCAAATTTTTATTCGTCAAAAATGTTTTACTGCAAGTTAAACATTGGAAATCTTTTTGCCCTAAATGTATTTTTATATGATATTCCAGATTAGCTTTTTCGGTAAATGATTTGTAACATAAATGGCAATCAAAATCCTTGATACCAATATGCTTTTTAATATGTTTGTTTAAATTGGTACGATCTGTAAATCTGCTACAAATTGGACATTCCAGTCTCTTTTCATCATACTTAACAAAATGAGTCCGCATGTGTCGTATCAAATTTTGACTGTCTGCAAAATATGCAGGACATATTAAACACTCAAACCTGGTAATATTATCGTCGCTTGTAGTTTCGACTTTTGATGTGGCTTGTACATCATCGCTACTCTCAGAATCTGTAAAATTTTCTTGTTTAATATAAAATTCTTCGAAATTTTTATTGCCCGATTCTTCTTGCACAATATTGTTGGATTCTACGGATTTTTCACCGAAACTCGACGAGCCGGCGTCCATTTTGTCAGCGATGTCTCTGCCTTCCGGATCAGATGACGCATGCGCAATGTTGTCCGTGTTTCTCTGCGCAATCTCGTTCGCTTTTCCGTGTATATTGCTGTCCATTTTATTTTGTTTAAAATTACTAAACGTGTTCAGGAACTGTCCACATTTAGAGCAGATGCATAATGGATTTTTCGACTTGATGATTGCCTGAAAATAAATTTTCATTCAACGGGGTAATAAAAGATCCAATAATCGTAATAAAGAATTTATTTATATAAAAAATACAAAAAAGATAAAAAGGAAAATAACAAAAATATTCGTTTTTTAAGCTACAAGGAATGTATAAGTATGTCTTATGCATAGACGCCCACAGGGGGGGTCGAAAGGGTCGACTGACCCCCCTTTCATTTATGAACCGTATCCATTTTAAAAAATAAAATTATAATTTTATTTTTTCATTTCAATGTATCATTGCATTTTTTAATAATTATTGGTAATATTTTCTTATATTTTAATCAAAAATTTATTACATACTATCTATTACTAAGTAAGAAATAGCTGAAGTGTCAGAATGAATAAATTGTTATGTACTGTTATTATATTACATTATCTTCGGTGTTGTATTTTCTTTAATATGCCGTAGATTATTCTAATAATTTTATGATCACGTTCTTCTCAAAACTTTCACAATTATCGATTTTACTGTTATATAGAAATAAAGAAATAGAAAAGTAAATAATGAATAGACATTGCATATTTATTTATATTAAAATACCTACGTATGATTAGGGTTGCCGTATTTTGTGAGGAGCGCGATTTAATTAACATTTAATTATTATACATTTTATTTTGAGCAGTTCAATAGAATAATTATATTGTTACTCAGTAATATATTTTAATTTAATGCAACATTGTATTTTCAGATTGTCTGTTTCTGTAGTTATTGCTTATGCTCGCATGTCGCATCATAAATCCTAGTAGAAGGGGCAATTCTACGCTTTTAGAGCGTACATACGCATTTTCGTCATAAAATATTGATTTTAATATTTCAAGAATTTGTTAAATTTGCTTCAATGTAAAGACTTTGCATTAAAACTCGTTTGACCTTGAAAATTATTAAAAATTCGCCTGCGGCGCATTTTTTTACAACAAAAATTTCGACCCACCTTATAAAAAAGTCTGCGGGCGTCCATGGTCTTATGCTTGATTTACATTAGCAATAAAATCGCAGTACGACAAATATACGTTGACGATACGATACTTCTTCATATTCCACGGTAAAGGTTTTTTTTCACTACTATAGCTACACAAAGGTACTTTATTGTCCGAATAGAGTGCCGTGAAATTGAATTTCTCAACCCGTCCATGGTTATCGGTATATAATTTTTCATTATTAACTAATAATAAGTTAATAAAGAATAAATTTACATTTTTTGACAATTCTGAATATTTGTTTTTCGCGCCGAGAACATATTAAATACTTGACATTTCTTTCATGTCAATTTCGCTTATACAATGTAAAAAAAACCATTTAAAAATAATACTTTTAAATAATATTTGTGATTTAACAATAAATAATACAAATGCTTGAACCGTGCAACCAAAAACTGTGCAATCACAATCAGATGATACAACCTGTCAATGAGCACATATGTGTGCGCATAGCATTCGGAGAGTGACGAGCCCAGAGTCGAATAAAGTTTGTTAAATTATGTGATGCTTTTTAATGTAAACCTGTCCCGAAAAAAAAAGAAAAAAAAATTCATTATATACCGTTCATATTATTTATAACTTAAAGTCCATAAACGATGATCGGATTATAATGAGGGCATAATGAACTATTATGCCCTCATATAATGCCCCGGTTGTTGTAGATATGGTTATATACACTGTATTCTAGCAATAAACATTCATAATACTTTAGTGAGACATAAAATAATATAAACGTCAACTTTCATTCGCTATAGTCATAAATACTCGGGAAAATTAAGCTCTCCGCTACGCGTCGAGCTTTAAACATTCCGCCGTGCTATAATTATGCCCTTAATACATAAATAACTATTATAATGTATAATACATAATCAATATTATTTAAACCCGTTTCTCGAATAAAAATTTCAATTAAAAATTATTAATAAACTGAAGAAACTGCTACAAATCATGTACTACTCTTGATGTATTTTTTGCATTATTTTTAGACAATATACAGTGTAAAAATTTCGTTTCTTATTTTAGTTAACGTAAACCAATAGAACTTCTCAATTTAAAGAGATAAAAGATATGCGCAATGAGAATCTGCGCATAGTAAGAACATCTAAGATCTATGGCGCTTGTTTCTAAAAAAATCAGACGTAAAATGCGAGAAAAATCTTTGACAACTACAAAATACTTCTCGAAAGAAGTTACAAAAGCTTTTATTGGAGCTAAAAAGTCTAACGATGCAAATTTTCACCGAGAATACAGGTATTTTAATGACTGCAATATTTTTGACTTTTCGTTTGACAACCCAACTGGCAGTTGTTCGCGCCATTGTACTTACTATTTGTAGCGATAGAAAGAGATAGCCGTTAAATTGAAAAGGTCCATTGTTACTTTTGTAGAATTAAATAATGACGATACGATGAAAATAAAAACGAATCTACTGCAAATATTGAAGAATGTTAATTGTTGTAGCTAGATATTTTAAATATTTTATACGTTATTGTATTCGTAAATAAATTATTAAATATAACTACCTTATTTACATCACAACTACTTATTTATTTAATTCAAATCATTAAATTTATTTTACTAATACTTAAACAATAGAATTACTTTAAAATAATCTGGACAAAGTTATCAACTTTTGTCGGGCGTCCCGAAACGCACACTTTCTTTTCATCAATGATCTCGATAATGATTATTAATAATGAACTAAATAGACATCCTTTCCACTTTCGATGAGAGCTTAAAACAACGTTCATATTCAATGAATCATTGAAAATGATTCATCAGAAATAATCTGTGGAAATTCCGCTTGGCTGCGTTTATGGCGATGTCAAATATTATGATTATCAAGGAAACTCTTCAACATATCAACATAGCACTGTTTCTCACTTGAGACAAGGCATAGTCACGCGATGTTTCCAAATCATCTGAGCGATTTTGGACCTTATTGCAATGTCAGAATCAGCCGCAAAAGGCTAGTCGATCAGTTAAATACTGTTATGTTACAGTTGATCAAATCTAAATAAATACTTGATTATCTATAACTACAAATAATATTGATTTTGTTTTATAAAACTATAATAAATACGAAAGAATATTCATAAAAAAGTAATGTATGTAAATACCGTGCAGGTTAAAACCAGGCCCGATCCTAGCGGGTGTTCATTTTGTTCCCAGAACAAAGGCGGTCAAACATGGGGGCGGCAAAACCATCCAATTTTTTATAGAAAAAAAAATATTTAAGAATTTTAAAAATATCAACAATTTATGAAATAAACATATTAATAAAGAATTATTCTTTTAAATACTTGGTTTGGCTGACTGGTAATATATCTATCCTAATAGGTATATAGTTTATTTTATTAAAAGCCTGAGTATACTTCAGAGGTTATTCTAAGAATTTTTTTCCACTGCACAAGAAAATAAATCCCTGTATATTCTATTCCCTTTAAGCCATTCAGCAGATGTCGCTCGCATCAACGCCAATTTTAAGTAGCCGAAATTATATTGGATAAACTTGTCTCTTGTCTCCAATTTCAGCCAATCAGAAAAGTTAAACCTATTCCCTATTCTCTACAATACTGAATGGCTTAAATGGAACAGAGTATAGGTTTATAAAATTTGGGAAAACATCTTTGTTTAATTCAAGTTGGATTATAACGAAATACTAGAACATCCACAAATAGAAAAGTTGCGGAAACTGGCGCTTCCAGAGTTAGTTTAACTATTTCTTCGGAATTAAATTTAAAAAATATAAAATCGTGTCTAGGAATAGCTTGTCGGTAGATTCCGAAAAGGCGGTTTTGTATATTTATTACAACATGCCTTCTCTGTTAGAGTGAGATCCCCGGAAAGCCACAATGATAAGCGTGAGCACATAGTCAAGGAATCAAGGCAACCTCTAATGGTATTTAGCTGAGGCCAATGTTAATGATGAGAATAAGACAAGCGAAGAGTGAGGGAAAAGCTAGTAGAATTTTGGTGCTTACACAGGATGTTTCTAAATCTATGTCACTAATTTTAAGTGTATATAGTACTGACTAATATGTTTAGTTCATGTTTTTTTTTAAAAAAATTATTTGGTTTATTCGAAATAAATGAAAAATAACTGCACAGATTTTAGTTTCCCACTGCACAATTTGCTTTTCCTACTGCACATTTTGTGTCCAACTGCACGTTAGAATAACCTCTGGTATACTTATGATGTCAATCAGTGGCGTAAATAGAATTCTTGCGCCCCTATGAGAAAATTTTCTGGGGCGCCTTGATTTTCAACGCTCCAAGAAAAAATTTAAAAGAAAAGAAAATATTAATTTTTACTTCATACGGTGACAGTAATATAATCAATTTTTTAACGTAATTATTAATTAAACTTTTTCATTATTGTAATCAAATTTTCTTTGTTTTAATCAAGCTTTTCTTTGTTGTAATCAAAAATCTTTAGAAAAAACCTAAGGAATATAATCAGAGTAATATATTTTCATAAAATTACCCAACTCTTGATACAGATACAGGGTGTTAATCAAAAAGCGGGCCATAGGCGTTTAACAAAGGAAATCAGTTTTACTTTGCGTAAAAGTTCCCAATTAATTTTAGACAAAAATGTTCGCTAATTCACTAAACTTGTTTTTTAACATAGTATTAGGTACATGATTTTATATCTAATTCATTCTGTGCTATTGTCTAGAAGTATGCTCTGGTCCATTTCAGCAGATGGTGCTCGCATCAGCGCCAGTTTTAAGTAAACTTGCCTCCAATTTCAGCCAATCAGAGAGGTCAAAACTGTTCCCTATTCTCTGCAATATGAATGGCTTAAATACATGAAAAAATTATATGGGGAGGGGGGCATTTTTATATAAGAACAAAGGCGGCTGACGTTGGAAACGTATTCGTTCGACTGCACACTTATGTAACACATCTGGCCGACTAGCCTTATGCAGCTGATTCTAACGGTAGCGGTGTAATAAGGTCGAAAATCGCTAGGATGATTTGGAAAGTCGTCTTACGGCGAAATACATAGCATGCCCTGCGATGCCCTGTCTCTCTTTTATTCCTGGTCTAAGGTTTCTCAGCATTAAACACTATCTACAGAAGGGATGCTCAAACAAAAAGTTCCTATAAATTCATTCTTGCAGTTTATCTGTTTGAAACATATTGTACCCGCTATGGGCACACACAAAAGGGGCGGGCAGAACACTCCGCTGCCACGCGAAGGTAAAAATATTAGGATCAGTTAAATTGTATAATAATAATAATAAACATAAACGCAGACTTATATAATTTCGAAAAGGTTATTAATGTTAAAAGACAAATACAAAATGCGACTGTTTACATTGATGGATATAAAACAACTAAACTCATATCATACATAACAACGTAAACCAAAATAAAAATTAACATAACAATAACAATGAAAATATAAATACAAGGAATAAAGTGGGCCTGTGCCGATGAAGGCGGCGCGATCGTAACTCATGGACGCGCCGCCTGCGTCGGTCCAATATGAACAAACAAATTAGCTCTAATGGAAACAAAATAAAAAATATATTGTTCACTTCTACCACGTTAATTTGTAAGTTGCATACTAATTTTGTCTTTACGGATAAGAGCATTTTATAAAAAAATACTATTTTTGCTTTACTGTCTTGAAACAGCGCCCCTTAGTCAGGCGCCTTGGCGCGGGGCGCAACCTGGCCACCTGCACGGAGCGGCCCTGTACGTAGTCGATAGCTCACCCAGTGGCGTACCTAGGGTGGGGCAAACAGGGCAAGTGCCCTGGGCGCCAGAACCAAGGGGACGCCGCTTGTAGCCCTTGGTATCCGTATATAACTTGGGTGCCAGAATTTGAAGTGTAAAAACTGTTGATTACTGTACATATTAACATTTTTTGGAACTGTTGAAGCTCTCAATCTGTGTTTTCATCGTCTACTCAACACTGGGAAATACAAAAAATGCTGTGCCCATAGTTTTTAAATCTGAGTCTAAAACAAGATGGAGTGCAAAAGTGGAAGCTGTGAAGCCCATAAAAAACTACCTTGACGGCATACTCCAAGTTCTCAAGACTATAATGGATGATGCAAATGAAACGAGTTAAACAAGAAGTGATGCTGGGCAATTGTACAACCGTATGTAGACACTCGATTTTCTGACTCTACTTGGATTTTGGACAAGAGTACCTACTCATTCCTGTTGATAGAGTTCAGGAAAGACTGTAAGATATAAATATGAACTTTCATATTTATTTTCGCAATGAAAGAGAAGCTTTGGTAACTTTTAAAATCAAAAATTTACGGCCATTATGAATTGACCACTTTAGAAGACCTGAAAGCGGCAATAAGGAATGAATGTAGGCTTATTTCTAATCGACAGCTAAGCAACGTGAGACAGCAATGTTACGATCGTCTCGGATTTTGCTTAGCGCAAAACGGCGGCCATTTTGAATATTTATTATAATTTTTAAATTTTAATGTTGTAATTAGTAGGTACGATTTAATATTTTTTAAATAAATAAATCTTGTTACGTACAATGTATCCACTTTATTAAATTAAATATTAATAAAAGATTAAAAACATACTAATAATAAAAATTATTTTGAAAAGAAAAAATTAAAAAATAAATATTGCTGTCGGTTGGTTTCGAACCCGACTCTCTAAATTGTGAAGCGCGCACGTTACCCCTACTCTATCAGAGCTGTTGCTTAGATACTATTATTTTCAAGATATGAATAACATTCATGGTACTTCTACAATTTTTCTTAATTTATTCTAATATTACACTTGTAAATTGACTGATTTGAATTGAAATCCATAGAAATAGTATCCCCGGATAAGCATGCAAAATTTCATCTTAATATCTTGCACTGGGGAGATACTATTCACAATTATCTAATTTTACATGTTAATCGCCCATGTGTCGGTCGGCCTAAGACACCCGGTATAGATATTCTTAAGTAATTTCAACAACAATACAAATGCCACATATCTCGCTACACTAAAGCCAGAAAGAAGTAATCTTGATTTTACATTGTTGACAGGGGGCGCAATTACGACCCTTGCCCTGGGCACCATTTCACTTAGGTACGCCACTGAGCTCACCGCTAAAAAGTTTTACGGTCGATCCGACATGCGATAGCAAAAGTTTGAGCATCCCTGATCTACAGTCTTAAAGTAGTTCGTTTTCCATCTTGCCTGTTGGCTGCCTAAATTTTATTATCATGATTAGGAACGCGAATCTAAGATTACACTTACGCATTATAATAGTTTTGTAATAGAAGAAATATGTAGCAAATGTCTAAGAATCTCTTTAGCTAGTAACTCATTAGGTACTAAATTAATTGAGGTTAAAAGAAAAATATTGCATCAAGGGACACCCACATTTAGAAAAATTTAATAGGTACAAATTTACTTACGATTTCAGGCAGAAGAAACTCCACTTGACTAACAATTTTATTGTCAACAACTGCACAATTGTTCACACTTTTACACATAAAACAAGCGTCAGTCGTGGACGACATGTTGATGTTCAATAAATTCACTAATCACTACTTTCTTCAAACACCGTCAAATACATTAACTAGTACCACACGTTTATGAAGTTATAACAAATATACATTACGACAGAAAATTAGTAACTTTATTGTGATGCCAAAATAACAGACGACTACAGAAACCAAACGCCTTTCTTCTGTATTTTTGATTATTCTGAATAGCTTTATACTTTACATTCCCTGATGAACATAGTATAGAAATTGTGTAATAGATGGTACTCATCGTAGAAGAGTCATAGTGCAACCTTTGTAACCAGGATATGGCCAGGGACTAAGGTCGCCGCCATTAGCGGTCCCCATGTCAAACATACTAAGAATTCATTTCGCTATTTATTTGTAAAATATGTGATATTAAATTATAATAGTTATTTGTATCACTAGGCCAGAAACTGAACATTAGCGAGAACGAGTTTATTTTTCAAATACGAGATCTCGCAAAACAATTTCTGGGCGTGTGATACACAACATTTTTTTTAAATTTGTTCGTACATTTCTCTACACTTTCATCTATTAAAATTCGTAAATTGCGTAATTATTTTATATTTATTGAAAATATATCATACAAATTAAATTTTTCTACAATATACAAAGTAGCCAATCTGACACATAACTGCTCTGTCGGTTTATTATGGCAGTAAAATACTATAAGGCCGAACAAACGGATATGTTACTGTTACTAGTTTTAAAATATGGCAAGAAAATTTTTTGACAATCCATAAACAATTGCTACTGTCATTAAAAATTAGTTGTTTCACATTTGTATAGACTGCTAGATAAATTTTATTTTAAAAATTACATGGCGCAGACACATTTTATTTTTTTCTGACTAAATCGTTACAGATATCACAAGTTACGAAGAGACATGAAAGTTTACTATTGAATGTATCTTTCTGACAAATAATAATTTTACGTTATTGACGTTGCCATTAAAAAGTTATGGTCTAATCATGATCGTGACACCCAACACCCAAGTTTCATACACTAGTGGTTCACTAACAATAACAAATACCATCTTAAAAGATGAACTATATCCATATAGATTGTCATACCAAATTTCACTTAAATCGAACTAAGCGTTTCGTTTTTATAAACATTTTTTTTAGAAGGACTTTGAAGCAGAACACTAGCTAAATGGTGCACTGTCGGATATAGGCAAGTTTAGTTATATCGTCTTATTTTGGGCCCAGGAATCTGTGGTTAAACCAAGTCCCCCTTTTTCCAAGACACCCTGTATATATAAATATATACAGGGTGATTCATCGGCCTGTCCTCTCTTTATAACTCTTTTATTTTAAGTCAGATAGAAAAACTCTTCAAATATAATTTATATGATATAGTATTATCTATCTACGTACCACATCCATTTGTATACAGGGTGCTCCATTTAAGCGCAACAATATGTAACTTTATATTTCTTAATGGAACACCCTATATTTATTTATTTATTTTGATAGTAAATTAGATTCCCTTTAAAAAGTATTAAGTAATAAGGGGTCTAAAATTATAAATTAAGAAGTTATTTACCTTTATTCGTTGAATATGTTTCTATCATGTTATTATTAACAAAGTAAGCTATGGATAATTTGATCAATTGTTTCGAATTTAAACAAACAAGTTGTCCAAATACTCTTAGTTTATCATTGTTGATGTTGATGTGGAAATGAATAATACAAATTTTAGTAAAGATGAGATGGTTAATATAATATTTATAATAGAAAAATCTATTGAAGTTGAAGGACAAGTTTTCGAGCATTTATTATAATTTTGCATTATTTAGTCTGTCACTAAATTTTAAAAGCATCTTTGGAATTAGTGTAATGTTTAAAATAAGTATTAATAAAAAAGAATCTAAATTTTGTATTATATTATGGTTTTTTCCACTCTGAAATACTATTTTATATGAACGTAAATAACTTCTTAATTTATAATTTTAGACCCCTTATTAATTAATACTTTTTTAAAGGGAATCTAATTTACTATCAAAATAAATAAATAAATATAGGCTGTTCCATTAAGAAATATAAAGTTACATATTGTTGCGCTTAAACGGAGCACCTTGTATACAAGTGCATATGGTACGTAGATAGACAATAATATATAATATAAATTATATTTGAAGTGTTTTTCTATCTGACTTAAAATAAAAGAGTTATAAAGAGAGGACAGACCGATGAATCACCCTGTATATATATATATATATATATATATATATATATATATATACAGGGTGTTCATTTCAAATGGGCCACCATTGCTATCTCGAGAACTATAAGAGCTAAAAAGATGGTTAAATCTAAAAAAAAATCATTATGTAAGGGAATAAAAATATTATATCGCTGAATTCAGAAATAAATTCTCTAACTCTAACTAAATTCTTTAACAAATATATATTTGTACAGAACTTTTTCAAAACATTTCGCAACATTAGAGATAATAGAGATAGGTCTGTAGTTAGTTACATTGCTGGGATAACCCAATTTGAAAATTGGACAAATTAATAACATAGGTATATATCTAGTAAGCATACGATGTAGTGTATACATTTATAAGTTTCCAACAGTTGACGATATAACGTAGCAGTGACTGTACGATCTTACTAGAGTACCTTTATAACCAGGGTATGACCATGGCGTGGCATAGGTTTCGTCCGCCATAGTCGGACCCTCTGTCATATGTGTTGTTCTTGGGCAAATTATTATGTATTTTCGAAACTGTTTTATTTTAATGAAAAACACATTTACATATCAATTTAATATGTATTTAAAGTGTAAGTAATATTTTTATTCTATTTACTTGTGTAGTTCGTTAAGATACTGACAACTAAAAATTACCAATATTAAGCACAATCATTTAAATTATTTAAAGGTAAAATTAATATATATATATATATATATATATATATATATATATATATATATATATATATATATATATATATAATTATTATGTAAATAAGAACTAAAGATATTAAATTAGATGTTATAATAACAACCCATATCATATATTCTACATAACCTCTAAATATATGTTATAGTAATAATTGTGTATCTCTTAAATAAATTAATTTTTATTACCTTTATAAATACATAGTGTGATTATTTAATATTCTTTTATAATATAATATCACATTTCTTAAAAATAAATCGGGAAATTAATTCTCAGTATGTTTGACATGAGCCCGACAATGGCGGCGTTATAAAGGTACCCTAGATCTTACGAATGTGCCCATTGATTGTTCACTTCTTTTTTGTAATTTACTCTGAGTTACTGCAAGGTGTGCCATCTATTATCGATCTACCGTATTATAGTATATCATCCTCACCAAGAAATGCAAAGATATTAAGAATAAACCATTGTGTGTCAAATAAAATACAGAAGAGTATTGTCGAAATTGTGTTATCTGTTATTTTGGCATATAGCAATTATTAAAGTAAAGTCACTAGCTTTTTGGAGACAATTAGTGATACTAGTTATTGTGTGAAACTAGTGATTATAAACTTTATTGAATTATGCCTCCCATACTTGATGCTTGTTTCATGTGCAAAAATTTAAACAATTGTGCTGTTGTTGACGATAAAATTGTTCGCCAAGTGGAATATCTTCTACCTGAAATTGTAAGTATATTTATATTATACTTTTCTTAAGGATAAGGGTATCTCCTGATGCATTGATATTAATATCCTCATTATATTTGTGTACTTAAAGTAAAAACTTATTCTGATCTGAAGTTATTTATTTATTTAAATAAATGTACAAATATTATTTAATGCAATTTACGTTATAAATAAGGAAAATGGTCGTAAAGGAAAACTAAGAATCATGTGGACACTTTTCTGGCGTAATTGGCGTTGCCATGTTCGGGTATAACCTTTATTTACCTTTATAACTAGAGTATGGCCATGGGCCAAGATCGCCGCCATTTTCGGCCATATGTCAAACATACTGGAATTCATTTCCCTACTTATTTGTAAGAAATGTGGTATTATATTACAAAAGAATATTAAATAATCACACTATGAATTTATAAAGGTAATACAAATTAATTTATTTAAGAGATACACATTGGGCCCGTCCAAGTCTTCGATTTTTTAGAAATTATATGTCGCAGATGAATTTTGAATATAAATAAATGAAAACGAAATAAAAATTGCTATATATTTTGTATTTTTATACCTATAATAATGTAATTAAAGTTTTTAGCGTAAAATGATCGCCATGTTGTGACGTCAGCGTCATTACAGTCGTCCAGTTACGCTGTGAAATTATCACTATACAGTGGACTATGCATACTCATAAATTCGCGATTGGCTTTACACATACTCTAACATACACATATAATATATCCGAGTAATTTTTTATTAAGATCAATAGAAAATTTAGTTATTAAATAAATTTATATTATACTTTATGCTTTAATTATTGTAATCTCAATACTTGTCATTGTTGTAATCATTTAATAAATAGGAATGTAAATGTTTGATTACTTTTTATTATGAACTATGCTTTGATTATTGTAATCAATACTGTCATTGTTGTATTAAATTATAAATAGAAAATACTATTTTAATTATAATAATGGCACTTGGTGAGTATAATAACCTTCAATATTATATTTAAAAAGTCTTAAAGTCGCATTAGTTAATACGTACTATCGAAGTTTTACATAAATTAACATTTAACACTACTCCTATACCTATTCATGTAAGTAAATCAAACAAATATATATATTGAAATGATATAATAAATATCTGGCTTACTTTATTACCATTAGCTCTAAAGATTTTTGATCACAGTTTGTAATGGATACGTATTTTTATTCATGCAACATTTATTGTATATTGCCATATTAATGGTAACGTATGTCGGTTCTCTCTACTTATGACGAAGCGACGCTATCGTCAGAACTTTCGCGCCAAAATTTTAATAATTTCAAGAAAACAAAAAATATGGAATTTCTATTTTTAAATTCTTCGTAACATATAAAAAATTCAAAAAAGTTGGACGGGCCCATTATTACTATGACATATATTTAGAGGTTATGTAGAATCGAGGGGTAAACCACTTCGTTATAAAGCGTACAAAGACTTTACAACAGTAAAGATTTTACAGATTTTAAATATTTTTTTTTATAGATTTTACAGACTTTATGAGATTTTAAGCAAAATTTGCAGGATTTTAAATGATTATAAGTAATTAGGTAATGATTCTAAGATTTTGTAATGATTTTAAGGATTTTAAATAAAATAACGATGTTGTAGATATTTTCTTCTTTTACAAATACTATATACAGATTGTTTCACGAAAACCGACCACCGTCATTATTTTCTTTATTATTATAGTTATAAAAAAAAATACTATAGAACAAAGTTGTAGGAGACCAAGGGGGACATCCCATGAGAGATGAGAATATTTTTTAAACCAGTGGTTCTCAAGTTATAACACAAAGTTATATTTTTTCAAATGGGATCCTACATATTTTTTATTCCTATTCGATAGCGTATTTTTTTCTGAATTCAACCATGTATTAGTTTTATATTCTTACATAATAAAAATATTGAAAAAAATGAGATTGAAATTTAATAAAAAAATTATTTTTAATATTTATGTACCAGGCTATGGATACAAAACAAGAGTGAAAAAAATTTAATTAAAAAATTAATAATTGTTAATTACTTTTCATAAGTAATGTTCTATTTGATTTCCATTTTGTTCTTTTATTATTGTTTTTCATCCATAGCCTACTGTACATAAATATTAAAAATAATTTTTTTATTAAATTTCAATCTAATTTTTTTCAATATTTTTATTATGTAAAGATATAAAACTAATACATGTTTGAATTCAGAAAAAAATACGCTATCGAATAGGAATAAAAAATATGTAGGATCCCATTTGAAAAAATATAACTTTGTGTTATAACTTGAGAACCACTGGTTTAAAAAAACATTTTCATCTCTCATGGGATGTCCCCCTTGGTCTCCATCAACTTTGTTCTATAGTATTTTTTTGTAACTATAATAATAAAGAAAATAATGACGGTGGTCGGTTTTCGTGAAACACCCTGTATATAAGGTTATGTATAACTAAAGATATGTATAAAAATAAAAAAACGCAATATTTATATCCAATTTTTTTAATACTAGTAAATTACGTAATTCCCTCTTATTATTTTGTAAATTTGTTGTTTTAATTTTTTTCTACACGTATCACGAGGTGTATCATAATCTAAATATCTCTTAGATTTTTATAATATTTTTGTACTTGTGGACTCAGTTGAACAATCATTTAAATTTTAAATTTTCTCTAATTAATTTTTTGTGGCCCTTCACTATTTCAAAATGTTCTGGTTTATTATAAAAAACACTGAAAAAATCTTGCGTTCTCTCCAACTAATTTCGGGAGTTGTATTTTTCCGAATTGTTCGATGTAATTTCAATCTTCATCATTAATATTCATTAATGACAAATTTGAATCAAATCCAGTATAGGTTAACAAATTTTTGATAATTTTTTTTTTCAATTAAATCAAATGATTTTTCCGTTTTTCCTTGGCTCCCCGATATTTTATCTACAAACAAGTTTTGAGAATTTTAACAATAGATACGAAAATTATTAAGATTTAAATATATAATGTGTGTATAATTTAAATATTTTAAGATATTTTAACGACTTTACAAAGATTTTATAGAGATTTTAAGCGAAGTGTACAAAGATTTTAATAGTGGTTTACCCCTCGTGTAGAATATAGGATATGGGTTGTTATTATCACATCTAATTTAATATATGCAATTATTTACAAACTACCTTTTAAAAATTTAAATGTTTGTGCTTAATATTGGTAATTTTTAGTTGTTTTCAATATTGCCAGTAATCGTGGTATCTTAAAAAACTACGCAAGTAAATAAAATAAAAATATTACTTATACTTTAAATACATATTATAAATGTGTTTTTTTCATTAAAATAAAACAAATGGCCACGAAAATAGATAATAATTTACGCAAAAACAACACATATGACAGTTGGGCCGACAATGGCGGACAAAATGTCAGCCAAGCCATCATAGATCATATAGCTTACGAATTAGATGTAAGAATCCCTATGCCTACACAATGCATTTGTAGGGAACGCTTAAGAGTAAGCAAGATAGATTTATACATTGTCGTAAATAGGAGAAAGAAAGAGCACTGTTCATAGCGCGAGGTAACTGCGCAACCGCCAATATATGGCATAGGCGTAGTTATGCTTTTTACCTCTTGCCATATCGACGATATTTCCGTCCACGATAACTCTTATATCAAACTTCCAAAAATTTATATTTTCTGTATTTAAGCTTTCTGCATTTATATAAAGAGTTGATTAGAGTTTGGGTAAAATTGGACAACCGGAAGTAGTACTTTACTTGAAGCCCATAACAGTTTTTAATGAAAAACTATATTAAAATAGAATCCGAGGGGTGAATCACTCCTACAATCATTGTACAAATCGCTTATAATCATAGATACATTCATTACAATCGCTGCCTACAATCACTACATTCATTTAAAATCATTACAATCACGTTACAGTCAGTTACAATCCTTACAATCATATACAATCACGCTACAATCAGTTACAGTCATCATTACAATCATGTACAGTCTATACAATCACATATTATGCGCAATGAAAATGCGTAAAGCCATAAGCCGTAGTGGATAGTTTTTGCCATAGTGAGGTGAATATATTCACTATTTTCGTTAGTATTTTTAACTCAGTTTTAACTGTATAATTGTAAAAAAATATTTTTTCGGATCGGTCCTGTTAATATAAAGTCAAACATGTATACAGATACAGGGTGTCCTGGATAACTTGACCAACATGGGGATCTCGAGAAATATAAAAGATACGATACGATAAGTCGATTAAATTAAACAAAAAATTTGCCCGTTTAGGAGGACATTTTTTGTGATTTGAGCAAAAATGCATAGATTACTGTCATTAAATATATGCAATTTATAAATTTTACAATTTTTAATTTTTATAAGTATATTTCAAATATGTAATATTTGATTTTGATATGCACATCTTTGGGGGACTAAAACAATGTTTATTACATAGAACAATTGAAAAACAATATTAAAAATGATAATGTAAATATTTTCATTAATAATTTCTTTACTCAGTTCTCAAAATTTATAAAATCTTGTACTTCAATTAATTTTAATATTTTTATATCGACGTCATAAGGACGCGAGCAAACATGTGACTCGAGCGTCCTTGACGTGCTAGTCGATTTGTGTACGCTTGTCATTTTGACAAGAACAATGTCATTTTGACAAGACCAATGGTTTGACTTTAATTTTGAATTGTTGAGAAGTTATTATTTTTAATATCATATGTTTTACTGTCTGAAAATTGTATTATTAATAACATTTTAGCAGTTCAAAATCAAAATAATTCAAAATATTGGTCTTGTGAAAGTGACACTTTTGTTGTCAAAAAGACATGTGCGTACAAATCAGCTGATTCCAAGCACGTCAAGGACGCCCGAATCTCGTGTCTGCTCGCGGCCTATAGGCAATGACATATTTATAACGAAATTGAAGACATGTTCAGCGCTATGTATGTTAAAAATAATGTTTATAAATTTAATAATTGTTATATATTTGCTGTTTGAAAAAAATGAACGTAAAAATGAAAAAAAATTATATTTTGCCTACATCTAGTGACCTATGGATTATTTCTCAAATAACGAAACACCATTAAAATGGCCTCCTAATAGGTCAACATTTTTTTTTTCTTAAAGGAGATTTGGTTTAATTTAGAATATCAAGAAATATAAAGAATTTGAGTGTAGTCAAATATATTAAAAATTGTAAAATTAAGTATTACCGATTAATAAAATAAATATTACAACATTCCAATCTTCGCAAATATTGTACATTCTTGCATACAATCATTACAATCGTCTTACAATCCCATGATTGTACAATCTTTTGTACAAAATTGAAGGAGTGATTCACCCCTCGATAGAATCCAAAACTTTTCAATTTTAGTATTTAAGACTTTTATATCAAGGGGAATAATATATTAGATTTTGGCTGAAATTGATAAACCGGAAGTGGTACTTTACTTAAAGCTATGAACAGATTTTTCGTGAAAAATATATTGATATATTTTTAAACTTTTCAAATTTGGTATTTAAGCCTTTTATATTTATGAGTACGACATACTAGATCTTTTCTAAAATTGATAAGCCGTAAACAGTATTTTACTGAAAGCTATAAACCGATTTTCATGAAAAAATATATTAAAATATGATCCAAAACATTTCGACACAGAATAAACGAAAACAATTTAAACCCCCGTATTTGAGCGTAATGCTCGCGCTGTATGTGAATCTATCTCTCTCACTCATGAGCGTTCCCAACTCCTTACATCTAGTTCGTAATCTAATCTAATACAGGTGAGTCTGGGAAGACGCCCCCCCCCCTTAACTTTTATATTATAAGTAATAGAAAAAAATGGCTCATATAAAAGTTTTATTATTTTACATATACTATTTGATGGCAGATGTAGATATTTTTTATAAAGTCAGGTTTACAAAATACGACTATCAACTTTTATTTTTCAAATGGCAACCTATAATTATTTTAATAAAATAGAAACCGCCATTTTTTTCTCTTTTCATCGATGTATTAATTTTTATTAATGTATTTGAAAAATTTCGAGAAAAATGAGATAATTTAGAAATATTAGAAATAATTTTTAAACAAATATTATAGGTGGCTATGTGAAAATGTATTTATGATTGTTATCACGTTGTTATTTGACATGTGACAGGTTATTATATCAATAAAATGGTATTAATATTGACCTTTCTGCCAAATATTGGTGTCTTTATATTTTAGCAGGATGCAGTTTAGTATACGTATAGATTCTGCTTCGAATTGAATAATGATCATAACAACGATAAAGACTGTGGTGGAAGAAAGTTACTTTAGACATTCTGTGGTAATCTTGAAAACTCTATGTGATGTATGATGTTTTTGTACATATTCAGTTAAAATAAAAAATTTAAATCTTCCCATAAATTTTCAATCACGTTGATCATTTGTAGGAATTAACAAACCTGTTCTAAATAATATAAAAGTTTCCAAATATGACATAAATATCATAATGTTCTTTAGTTGTTTTGGGAAAATGTTTGCGTACTAAATACAGGCTGTCTCACAATTCGCGCCCCAGAGCGAATGAGGAAACACGAGACTGCACTCGGATGTGTAATTTCGAAGAAAAAAAATCTAGCTTAAAAGATATTCGAGAAAAGACGTCTTAAAATTGACCAATCAGCGACCTAGACCTTTAACGTGTGTTTGCCGTAATTTTACGTTACTAGGGTTTTATACAAATCAAATCTTCTTTAAAGTGAGTGGGCGACTGTAGTTTTAGAAAAATGTCAGTGTCAAATTAAATTTGACAAGGTGAATAAAAAAAGCAAATTCTTACCATGTATTCAGCCGCTGATTAATAATATTTTCGTTTAACACATTTTACACAGCTGCTACAACACGTTGCACTGTACGATATAAATGATGATCTCGGATGACACCTTCGCTAACCTAAATTTGTTAACAGTGAAAAGTCAACTCTAAAGTGTCAAAATATACAGTAAGTCAAACAAATTTTGTGACTCACTAGTAGTATTTTTAAAACCTAGCAACCAATTTTATTTTGTAATAATGGGTGGTATTAATAAAAATAAGTAAATACTTATAAGTATGTACTTATAAGTACTAGCATTTACTTATCAGTATCAGCAAGAAGTAAAAGTAAATACTTATTTTCATATTAATAACCAGATGCTGATACTTACAGTAAATACTTACTTACTTATAAGTACTTACATATGAAATTCAGAAGTAAGCCGTGTGTTTGTAAAAAAATAAAATTTTGACATTTGTTGACAGTTCATTTTTATATTTATTTATTGGAAGTTGACAAACTAATCTGGAATTCAGTTCTATATCAATTTTTGAAATTTTAAAAATGTTTAATTTTGAAAGCAGCGACATGGACTAAAATATTAATGAAAAAAGTGTTATTTCACGGTCTTCACCAACACCAATTTGAAAACCTTATGTAATATAACTTTTCGGCTTTTTAAAATAAGGACCCGCAGTTATAATTTTTTTAGATGTTTATTTATCAAGGCCGGAACAGTGGCGTATTATCGCAGGGGGCGCAAAAATCGTACGTACTCAGGGTATCAGGGTGCAAAATTATAAATGGTCACCAGGAGCTAAAAAAAACAACGCAGCAAACGGCGTATGGGCTTGTGACACAAACAAGGTTTATTCGTCACTGGTCGGCAACATATCTTAAAAATAATTTCATTTAATAAATGAACACAGAGCACCATCTCTGGATTCATTGTTAACGCCAAGAAAGAGTTCTGTTAGCCATTCCACACTTTCGGGTGTAACGCGATATAATTTGACAAAATTTTGTTCACTGGGATTTTTCCTACGAATTTTATAATTTTTACGGACTCATACGGCGTAGAACATGTTTTTTAAATTAATATAATCTTTTAAATTTTTGTTCGGTCCCCCATAAGCATGATAAATATCATACTTATAAATTTATAAGTAAATACTTAATTCCATAAGAATCAATTCCATTTTATTAATGCAGTTTTAAGTAATTACTTATTTTGATTATAAGTATAAGTACATACTTTTGTCAAATAAGTATTTTCTTATAGCATCAGCTTTTACTGACACTTTATTAATACGGATATAAGTACTTACTTAAAAAACTGTCAGTATAAGCATTTACTTATTTTTATTAATACCACCCATCATCACACCTCAGGATACCCTTCCGGGATTGGTGGATTAAAAAGTCTTGTAACTCCGTTATGGAAGCAGCCGCAAATTATTTTTTTCTATTTGTTGGCAACTTATTGTCGTCGGCAAGTTTCAGTTTCGTCTGGGGCGCTAGTTGTGAGACACCCTGTATAATTGGCAACTCATTATTTAAAAAAAAATTAAAGCATTGACAGATTAAATTAAGGTTAGATTAGGTTCATATATGTATAATGAAGTTAGCTATTGTCAAATAATCTGATTGTTAATAATACCAAAGTAGGTTCTGAATTGACAAATTCATATAGATTGTTACAGTACGGGACTACAGCGCAATAAGAGAATAAGACAAGAAGAAAAAATATTGAAAGTATATGGCTAATAATGCATATTAATAAAGAAATAAAATGATATAATTGAAATACTTCGGAAATAAGGGCATTTGTTATAGCAGCTCGTCACTCATATGAATTCCATATATATTATTTTAATTGGCGGCCCAAAGATGGCCTATAAATATATAACTAATACCAAGTTAGGGAAGGATCCTAATACCAATGGAAGTAGAGAAATTCAATTAGCGGAGGCGTGACTATCAGTCCAGTACTGCAATTCTCAAACAGTTTTTATTTGAATATAAATGTTTTGCATTAAAGTTAATAATTTAAATACACTTCCAATTATAAATCATGTAGACTTGTACAGTATAATAATATTCATTTATGTTTTATAAATATAATTTAGAAATAGCATATACAGGTGTCTCACAACTCGCGCTCCAGACGAAACTGACACTTGCCGACGATAATAGGTTGCCAACAGATAGAAGAAAATAATTTGCAGCTGCTTGCATAACGGACTTATAAGAATTTTTAATCTACCAATCCCGGAAGGATATCTTGAGGTGTGATGATATTACAAAATAAAACTGGTTGCTAGGTTTTAAAAATACTACTAGTGAGTTACAAAATTTGTTTGACTTACTGTAATTTTGACACTTTAGAGTTGACTTTGCACTGTCAACAAATTTAGTTTAGCGAAGGTGCCATCCGAGATCATCATTTATATCGTATAGTGCAACGTGTTGTAGCAGCTGTGTAAAATGTGTTAAACGAAAATATTATTGTCATTTGAATTCTTTGAGATTAAAACAACAAATGGTTGAATACATGGTAAGAATTTGCCTTTTTTTATTCACTTTGTCAAATTTAATTTGACACTGACATTTTTCAAAAATACAGTCGCCCACACATTTTAAAGAAGATTTGATTTGTATAAAACCCTAATAACGTAAAATTACGGCAAACACACGTTAAAGGTGTAGGTCTCTGATTGGTCAATTTTAAGACATCTTTTCTCGAATATCTTTTAAGCTAGATTTTTTTTCTTCGAAATTACACATCCGAGTGCTGTCTCGTGTTTCCTCATTCGCTCTGGGGTGCGAGTTGTTAGACAGCCTGTATTTTAAGAACATTTAGAACATGAAGAAAACGGTTTGATATAAAAACTTATATTCGTGACGTCACATTTATAATTTCAAATTTTGGGGGACTATATCTCGCTTATTAATAGGAATTTTTTCACCGTATTTCACTGACAGTCTTAGTTTTACTTATATGTTCAGATGAAATTATATTTAAAAAATGGTGGAATCCCCTATTGTAATTTGATCAGAAGATGTTACAGGCCTTACAGATTTGCTTACAGGTCTTACAGATTTGCTCAGATTTGGCCTATAAATCAGTAAACATCATCATCGTGTCATTGAAGCAAGAAATATCGTATCGTCATCGTATCAAATATTTTTGTAATTTTCGTTTATATCTTTTTTTGTATTTTTTTAATATAAACAGATCCTTTATTGATGACTATTGGGTCTATTAATATCCCGTTGAATGAGAATTTATTTTCAGGCAATCATCAAGTCGGACAATCCCCTATGCATCTGCTTCAATTGTAAATAGTTCCTGGATAAATTTAATAATTTTAAACAAACAATATGGACAACAATTTTCACGGAGAAGCGAGCGAGGATGCGCAGAATAACAGGGTCACCATTGCGCATGCGCCAACTGATCCGCAAAGAGACAACGCTGACAAAATGGACGCTAATACGTCAGGTCACAATGAAAAATATCTAAAATCCAACAATATTGTGCAAGAATATTCCGAGAATAGCAATGATCACAAAGTCACATCAAATGTCGGAAACGACAATAATATTACCAGGTTTCAGTGTCTCATATGTCCCACATATTTTGCAGATAGTCAAGATTTGATACGACACATGCGGACTCATTTTGTTGACTCTGGTGAGAAGAAACTCGAATGTCCATTTTGTAACGGATTTGTGGATCGTAAAAAATTGAACAAGCATTTAAAAACGCATGTTGGAATCAAAGATTTTTATTGCCATATATGTGATAAATCATTTGCGGTTAAAACTACTTTGGTAAAACACATAAAAATTCATATTGGACGAAAAGATTTTCAATGTACAATTTGCAATAAAACATTTATGACAAATAATAAGCTGAATAAACATGTCAAAACGCACAATGAACCGAAAGCGAAAAAGCTATATAAATGTTCAATTTGCAATGAAAACTTTTCAAGCAGAAGCTGCATGATGAAACACAAGAAAAGGCACGAGGAAAGTTATAAACAAATACCTAAAAAGACTTACAAGTGTAAAATTTGCAACACAATTTCTGGGAATATAAAATTACACATGAAAAGTCATTATGGAATCAACGATTTACATTGTAGTTTTTGTAATAAGTATTTTGTAAAAAAAGAGAGTTTGGATTACCATATGAAAATACACATACGTCGAAACTTTACGGGTCACAGGAAGACATGCAGCAAAGTAATAACTTATCAATGTCCTTCAGATAAAAATAAAGTACAATGTGAAATATGTAATAAGTTTGGAAACAGACATTTCCGCTGTACTATTTGCAATGGATTGTTTATAAATAAGACCTGCTTAATAAATCATACAAAAATACATAATGACCGAAAGATTTCATGTAATGAGTACAACAAAACATTCAGAGGTAATAAATTTCCAGATAAATATATGAAAACCTTCAATGTATATAACCATGCTGAACCAAGTTGCATAAATACAAATGATAAAAGTTTAGCGCAAGAAAAGAATGATGTGATCTTTGAAGATATTGAAGAATCTACGCAATACATTTCTACTGATTGTATAGATTATAGTAATAAACATAAAGATATTTCAATAAAAGAAGAATCTCTGGAGCACACTGGCACTAAGCCATTTACAGAAAAGGCCAGCGTAATCAATCATACAAAAATATATAACGACCGTAAGAATGTTTCATGTGACAAGTGCAAAAAAACATCCAAAGGCAATAAATTTCTATATGAATATCTGAAAACCTTCAATATACATAACCATGCTGAATCAAGTGCAACTACCAATGATAGAAGTGTAGAGCAAAAAAATAATGATGTGAATTTTGAAGATATTAAAGAAGAACCTATGGAATACACTTCTACTGATTGTGCAGAATACAGTGATAAACATAACGAAGATATTTCTATAAAAGAAGAATCTCTTACAGAAAAAATCAGCCTAATGAATCATACAAAAGAACATGACCGAAAAGATTTTACATGTAAGGAGTACAACAAAACATTCGCAACTGATAATTATCTAAATGAACATAACTATGCTAAAATAAGCGTAACAGATACGAATGATAAAACTGAAGTAAAATTTGAAGATATTAAAGAAGAACCAAAGTCCAGCGTAATAAACCATAACAAAATGTATAACGACGGAAAGGATTTTACATGTAACGAGTGCGAAAAAACATTCAAAGATAGTAAATATCTATTAGAACATATTAAAACCCACCACATACATAACCATATTGAATCAAGTGGAGCAGGTACAAATGATAAAAGTGCGGTACAAAAAAAGAGTGAAGTGAAGTTTCAAGATATTAAAGAACCTAAGGAGTACATTTCCACTGATTTTGCAGATTACTATGATAAACACAACGAAGATATTTCAATAAAAGAAGAATCTCTGGAGCACACGGGTAATAAGTCGTTTAAAGAAAAGGCCAGAAAGGGTGTTTCATGTAACGACTGCTACATAATATTCAAAAGTAATAAATTTCTACATGAATATATGAAGACCTTTAATATACATGACCATGCTGACTCAAGTGCAATAAATGCGAATGATAAAAGTGCGCAAGAAAAGAGTGATGTGAACTTTGAAGAAATTAAAGAAGAACCTACCGAGCACATTTTTGCTGATTGTGAAGATTACAGTGATAAAAATAACGAAGATATTTTAATAAAAGAAGAATCTCTGGAACTAAACTCCAATGATCGTATATTGTATAACAACATAGTACAAACCATAATAAAAGACGATCGACTATAAAGCAAAGTGGAATACACCAAGTGTACGTGACATCTGTTATACAGGGGACCTGCAGAAAAAATGCATGTACAGGAAGGGGCAGAATGCAGTCCCTGATTTCAGGAGTTAATTTTAAGAAAACGGTTCAAGATACTTAAAAAAGGTTTTTTTATTATACCTGCATCATAATCACTGATCATCGTACTAAAAAGCGTGCTTAATCTCAAGATTAAAACACGCCGTGCTTTAAAGTCGCTAAGCAACAACAAACGTTAACAATTTGTTTATTTATAATTGTCAATGAAAATAAGCAATACCTACTGATTTACTTCAATTATTCATATAAATGTGTGATGAATTTTAAATAATATATTTTCTATTCCACCATTTGTACACTATTAAAATGTAACACATTTCACATCATATGCTTGGCACATGCGCAGTATTTTTGAACAAAATTCACCAGGCGTGAAGCCACTGTTTGTAGGTTAGAATATAATTAATCATGTATAACACCTACAAAGGAAATTGTCTTCATAAATTGGAATAATTATTCATTTATTGGTAACATAGGAATAACCACGTTCTATTTTGGCCTGATTTAGCATCGTGCCTCTTTGCCAGAATCACTCAACAATGGCTACGGGACATATGAGAATGAGAACAAGACAATACAAGAAATATTCCATTGCCCAAATGAACAATTTTGGGATTTATTAATGGGGAAAGTATACGATGAAGAATAGGAAGCCACTAGCAGAAAGTTCTTTGGTATTTCGCTAACAGTACATCATTTTACATATGGAGTTATAGACAGCATAGAAATATGTTTGTAAGTTTTTTATTTATGGTATTTAATACTCTTTTAAATAAAAATTGAAAGTACAATTTGTGTTATTAGATATTTTTATATTCGGCAGTTGAAGTTCATTGCTTTCATTTAGTGTTTGTACATTCGCAACATTTACTGTTTGCATATTCGTCCATCCAATCTCAGCTTGTTCAGCCAATTCTTGTATACTAGATGAATGCTTCTCCATTTTATCCTTGTTTTCCGTCTAAATTAAGAAGGATCTTGATAGTTTTGATGTTTATAATCTTGTTTATAATAAATAAACAACAAATTGCGAAATGGCAAATCCGCATAGTAACGTAAACAACAAATGCTAAACAATCTCCGTGTAAACGATGTTATGTCATATATCATAAACAATTATAAAACGTCAAAATCAAAATTTTAGATTCTTTTTTCCAACATATTGTGCAGGTATAATAAAAAATAGCGTATGATACATGTGTATAAGAGCCATTAAAGCACTCGTGCCTTTAAAAGCGCTCCGCTTCGCGTCGCGCTTTTAAACTTGTCACGCGTGCTTTAATGGCCGGCTTATACACTTATATCATAATATACTATTATTGCTCAAAAGTACATAAATACCATTTTTTACACGATGTTTTGAAAATGATATTGTCCAAGTGGCGACCTTGGCGAGCAATGCACATATTGAGCCTTTCAAAGAAGTTTGCGGCCACTCTTCTCAGTATATCTTGCGAAATTCCAGCGATGACGCCCTCAATCGCCTCCTTCAGAGCTTCAAGGGTTCGAGGTCCAACTTTGTATACCTCAGCTTTGACGTATCCCCACAGAAAAAAGTCACACGGGCTCAAACCGGGGGAGCGAAGGGGTCATGGAACATCCTCCCGGTAAGAAATCAGGCGACCGGTAAGGAGCTATTGCAGAATTTCTCGTGAACGACGGGCAGTATGGGCCGTGGCTCCATCTTGTTGCAACCAGAAGGCTTCTGTGTCGTGTTCCTCGCCATACTCTTCCATTTTGGGGCGCAAAAAGCTCTCCAACATGTTACAATAGCGAGCCAAATTCACGGTAACAGTTAATCCTTCGGATTCCAAAAATAAGGCCCAATAATGCCTATAGAGGACACAGCGCACCAAATTGTTACTTTGGGCTGTGAAGAGGTCTTTGATGCAGTACACGAGGGTTCCCAGATGCCCAGTAACGAAAAGTTTGTTTATTTACTATGCCACAAAGATGAAAATGCTCTCGTCGCTTGTCCACACAACAGTGTCGGAGGGTTCAGCAGTTAAGATTGCATTTCAAGCATCTCTACGTTTCACAAAGTCTTGTGGGCTCAATTTCTGTGCACACATCATCTTGTAGGGGTGCAGGTGAAGGTCTGAGTGTAAGATTCGCCTTACAGTTCTGGACTATATTCGAAGCGCAGCGGCATGTTTCCGTGCAGATCGGGTTGGAAAATGTTCAATTGATGCTCTTAGTGCCGTGATGTTTTCAGGTGTTCGCACAATTTAGGTCGCCCAACTGGTTTTTTAGGAACTGCATATACTGTCGTCCTTACACTACTGATCTATTTCCGAATGGTTTTAGGATAAGGAACACTGTCATTACGATTTAACCCGAACCGGATCCGAAAAGCTCTCTGCGTCGCCACAACGCTTTCCCCGTTTTTAAAGAACGTCTCTACAACAAAGCCCCGTTGCTCACCTGACCACGGCATGGTGACTACTGAGAACGGTATTGTTCCTGGGCGCCCTTCGGTGATTTTTTGAAACTAGGGACTGCATTCTGCCCCACCTGTATTTCATCGTTATTTTTTTACATTAAATAGTTATTTTTATTTTGCTACACATGTATTAATTTTGGGGGTAGTAGTAAATACAAAACTTGTGCATATATAAAAAAGTTTCCTTTTATTTTACCAAATCAACTCTAAATAAAATTTGTTATGTCCTATTTGTTTGCCAGATCTAATAATCAACAAATCACCACTTGTTGTATACCACTCTGAAATATGCTGTAAATTATTGTGAATTTAATTTTCGTTTTTATTTCCTACTCTCATGTTTACAACAAAATCTGTAAAGTGTATAATAATTGTTCAGAAATAAAAATTAACATACAAAACTGGTTTTACATTTTATTATATATTTGGCGAGGGGTGAATCACTCTTTAAATTTTTTACAAAAGGTTGTACAATCATGGGTTTGTAAGACGATTGTAATGAGAATTTAACGCACATACGTGGCAACCAATAAAATCACGAATTTGTTTCAAATTAAGCCAATGAACGACAAGCTTTACCGATTGTAATCACTAGTGAAAATTAATAAGCGATTATACTTCACTGTAAATAAAAATCCTAGTTGTCATGTAAATGAAAGCTATATTGACAATTGTTTTTTAAACGTCAGAAAGAAAAACTGTGTAAACTCGTGTAAAATGGAAAATTGCAGATGGGGAAATGTATCTACAATAGAGATAACTAACAAAATTGAAGAAAATATCCCAAAAAATACTAAAAAGGCGAAGAAATATGCTTGGGGACAATTTATGGATTTCTGCAAACAAAGAAATTATACATTAGAAGAAGGTACAACCCGTATTCAGCTTTGCAACATGCTTAGAGATTATGCTTATAACATGAAGAAGAAGGATGGTACAGAATATAAAGAAAATGTAATTAAGTTTAATTGGAAAGTCACTGCAAAAATGTTGCAAGAAAAATTTTTCAAGGATTATAATGTAAAAATAGATCCTTTTTCGGATTTGGAATTTTTACCTGCCCGTCAAGCTAGAGATACAAAACGAAAAGAACTTCAACGAGATATTGATAATAGAAAAAAAAGTTCTGATGCTTTCACTCCTGAAGAACATTTTCAGTTACAAACCTATTGGTCGGAAGACAATCCGGAAGGCCTACAAAAAAATTCTATTTCATTGCAGCTAAAGAGTTAGCGTGGAGGGGCAACGAAGGTGTTAATGCAAAGGTTCAATATTTTGTTATTGAAAAAGATAATTTTGGAAACCAAACGGGCCGTATAGAATATAACCCTATCTTTACGAAAACGAAACAAGGAGGATCAAAATCATGTTCAGAAAGTAAGTGGTTAATTAGTAATAAAACAAATTCAGATATTTGTCCTGTGCGATTATTTTATAAAATGCTGGATAAACGTCCTAACCATATAACAACTGATCGTCTGTTTTTAACGCCAAATCACAAGTGGAAGTTAACTCATGATGCAGGCTGGTATAAAAATTGCCCCATTGGTATTAATACAATGTCAAAATGGACACAGCAAACTGCAACACAAATTGGTTTAGACACTAAAAACAAGAAATTTACCAATCATAGTCATCGATCTTCAGCAGTTACGCACCTTGCCCAATCTGAAATTACTGAACAGGAACTTATGAAAATAACAGGACACACTAGTTCAAATTCTCTCAAGCCATATTTAAACATGCAATCCAAAAGACATGAAGAAATCCTAAGCAGAATCAGAAACAGCAGCAATACCACTAACGTGAATTCTGCATCTAATATCAACACCACCAATATGAGATCTGAATCAAGTGAACAATCGATGTTCTTCCAATGTACTTTCAATGTACAAAATTTTAATTGTGGTAATCTTTAATTTGTAGTAGCTATGTATGTTGTAATAAATAAATACTATTTTTATTGAGTATCATTTGCTTGTTAAATTCTCACGCAAAATACAACTCGTGACATGACCATTGCCAAATTATTTTTTTGACATAATTTTGAATCGTTGTTATGTCAATGGGAAATACAACTCGTGCTGCGTACTCGTTATATTTCCATTTCCATAACAACTCATTAAAATTAATGTCAAAAAATAATCGGCAATGTCCATATCACTTGTTATATTACTTATGATTGTATGCAAGAATGTACAATATTAGCAAAGATTAGAATGTTGTAATATTATTTATTTTATTAATCAGTATTATTTAATTTTACAATGTTTAATATAATATTTGACTACAGAATTCAATCAAATTCTTTGTATTTCTTGATAATCTAAATTAAACCATATCTTCTTTAAGAAAATAGCTATTTGTGTATTAAGAGCGCAAAATGGGACATTGCCGATTGAGAGGTTGTCGACGCGCGACGCAGGAGCGCGGCATTCTCTCGAAATCGACAATGTCCATTTGCGCTCGAAACACACACAAGATTTTTTCTACACTCCTCCACCATAAAAAAATAATAAAGTGTACACTTTGTACTTACAGTACTACTCAACAGTTTTGCAGTGAAGATAGGAACGTATTCAAATATGACTTCAAGATATTGTTTCAGCTCTCGTTTTTACAAAAACTTAATACCAATTTTGTAATGAATATTATAAGTTTTGTATAATTTATTTGTTTCAAGTACATTGATCTAGTGCAGTGGAAAAGTGGATGACCACTGGGATTGTTCACGCCAAACTTTTGCAGGTGGCAGCACAACTGTACACACAATTTATTTTATATTTAATTTTAATTTATCGTTACTTCCCATTCTTCTTGAGCTATAGCTTCAATCTAATCTAAGCATTTTATACTTTCGTTTTTGTAATTAAATGCCATATTTTATTTTCATAGCAGTGAGGTATTTTGTTTGGTTATGTAATATACCGACAGAGCAGTTGAATGTCTAATTGACTTGTGAAGGTGGTAAATGTATAACTACAGTGTCATTAGTTCCTGAATAAACGTTTCTATTAAGAATGTAGACAAGTGACATTTCTCAACATTGTATAGTAAGAAATTTGGACAGCGAGAGTTTGTCCTACTTTGTCGCGCATAAGCGGCAAAGTGACATTTTGCGTTGACAAAAGAGAGCGCAAATGGCTACTTTGTATATAGACTGTAGAAAAACAATTTTTTTTGACCTATTAGGAAGCCATTTGAATGGTTTCGTTATTGAGAAATAATCAATAGGTCACTAGATATAGGCGAAAATATAAATTTTATATTTTATTTATTTTTACGTTCATTTGTTTCAAACAGCAAAAATATAACAATTATTAAATTTATAAACATTATTATTAACATACATAGCACTGAACATTTCTTAAATGTCGTTATAAATATGTCATTGCCTATTCTGACGTCCATATCAAAATATTAAAATTTAAAATTAATTGAAGCCCAAGATTTTATAAATTTTGAGAACTGAATAAAGAAATTATCATATATAATATAAGTGGTAAATTTTTGCCGGAAAAATTTTCAGATTGTTACGAGAGCCGATTGCCTAGCAATTTATTGAGTGACATTGACAAAAAAATCACGAGTATTCATAAATAATAAAAATTGTAAAATTTACAATTTGCCTGTCAGACAAATGACAGTAATCTATGCATTTTTGCTCAAATCACAAAATATCTAACATTAAAATGTCCTCCAAATGGGCAAAATTTTGGTTTAATGTAATCGACTTCGTATCATTTATATTTCTCGAGATCCCCATGTTGGTCAAGTTATTCTGGGCACCCTGTTTACATATTTGATTTTATACTAACACTAACCGATCCGGAATCAATAATTTTTTACCATTATACAGTTAAAATTGAGTTAAATCAAAAATACTAGAAAAAATAGTGAATATGTTCAAATTTCTAACTATACAATGTTGAGAAATATCACTTGTCTACATTCTTTAATAGAAACTGCACTGTCTGTATATTACATAACCAAACAAATGATGTGAAAATAAAATAAGGCATTCATTTACAAAAACGAAAGTATAAAATGCTTAGATTAGATTGAAGCAATAGCTCAAGAAGAATGGAAAATAACGATAAATTAAAATTAAATATAAAATAAATTGTGTGAACAGTTGTGCTGCAACCTGCACAAGTTTGGTGTGAACGCTCCCAATGGACATCCACTTTTTCACTGCACTAGTTTAATGTACTTAAAACAAATTTTTGTTATGGTGCAGGGCCCCATTGTGGCGACTATAGAAAAAATCGTGTGTGTTTCGAGCGCAAATGGACATTTACTGAGTTTACATGCAGTTTTGAAACCGTTTTTAAAACGCTTTTAGTTTTGAAAACGCCATGTATACAGTGTCAAACCGGTTTTGAATTATCTCAAACCAAAACTAAAATTCATGGGTTGGACTTGAAAACTAGTTTCGAAACTACTCATGTAAACACTTAAAATTCAGTTTCGATACTGCGCATGCGTACAGAGCATAACGTTTCTGTCGCTTTGTGTTACTAACCTTCAAATATACTGACAGTTATGTAGTTTTAGTGCGTAGTGGTATGAAGTGTAAAAAATAATTGAAATAATAGCAAAATGAAGTATTTGGAATGAAGAGGATCTGTCACTTACATCAGCTAAATGCGCATGCGCCGAAACTGGTTTCAAATCCATTTTTAAACTTGTTTTGAAAACTGCATGTAAACACTTTTGCATAATTTTGACTGAAAACTAAAACCATTTTCAAAACTGCATGTAAACGTAGTAATTGTCGATTTCGAGAGAGTGCCGCGCGACAATGTCCCATTTTGCGCTCTTAATACACAAATAGCTATTACATCAAACGGCACCAAATTTAATATTTAATTATTAAATTTATTCAACTTTTTATTAATATCGATATAGCCATGATGACATTTAAACAAAATAACAATCAAATGTTTGACATTTTATCTGTCAGCATTCGTTAGCTAAAATTATTTTAATTTCTTGTTCATCTTTTGTAACATTAGAAATGGCTTGAAAGGTCGGGAATGTTTTCTCGATTTTTTCCGACTTGCCTTAATCGGTATCCACTCCCGTTACCTTTCCAAGTTGGGATACAATGGACCTTTTCAATTTAACGGCTATCTCTTTCTATCGCTGCAAATAGTAAGAAAATAGCGCGAACAACTGCCAGTTGGGCTGTCAAACGAAACGTCAAAAATATTACAGTCATTAAAATATTTGTATTTTCAGTGACAATTTGCATCGTTAGACATTTTAGCTCCAATAATAGTTATTTACATTATACGTGCGGTAGGTGTTATTTTACAACGCGAGGTTTAATATTGAAGCACGACGCGCAGCGGAGTGCTGCAATAAAACCGAGCGTTGTACAAATACCTAACGCACACATTATGTATTAAATTTTTTGGCCGAGATATCTACTAAAATATGTATTTTCTATAAATTTTGCTTGTTAACCTTAAACCATTGTTGTCATCAAGCGAGCTGCTATCAAAACAATTTATTGTAGGCTCAGTATCAAGGCGCTTTGAAAACCAACGAAACGTCAAAATAATCAAAATATTGCATTTCTTGTTATATTTGTAATCATATCTATCAAAGAGAAAAATGTCAGACAGTGACGAATCTATAACATCTACTCCGCCAGAGTTACGTGAACAAGCAAAAAATGTTTCATCGGAATTACTCCCTGAAAAATCAAATGCCCGTTACAAGAGATATTATCAAGTTTTCATACGGTGATGTGACGAAAAAAAGTCAACAATTGAGAGGTTGGGTTGGGACAAGACCAAGAATTTGCACTTTGATTATTTTATTTATTAGGGATGTCTATTGTCTATGCTGCTATGCTGGAAGGAAATTAAGGTTAGGTAGATTAGTTCCTACAGACTACATGAATGATTCTAATGTTACCTACCCTTTTCGACATTCTTCATTAAAATTAATTTCAAACATTTGAAATAAAATAAATAATTCTCATCAATCATTCCACTTATTTTATCATTTGACAATTTTGATATATTGACATTGCCGACTGAGACTTATGCCAAAAGATGGAGCTGGCGGATTAAATTAAAAGAAATTCAGTTTTATTTATTTATTTATATACTATTATTGTACGAAAATTGCGGTAGCTAGCGTTTTTGTAGGCACTCTTTATTATTACAAAGTAGATTTCTTTATTAGTGGCCTATTAAAACTTAAAAATATGGGTGTGTATTATTTTATTCGGTGCGGTAAAGTCATGGCATGTGTAAAATCGCAACTACCATGGACGCCAACGATGTGTGATTGTTATGTTTACACTTTAGGAGGCCAAAAAAGCTTTTGTAACTTTTCCGAGAAGTAATTTTTTTAGTTTAAGATACATTAAAACTTACATTTTTTCATATAATAAACAGTTGCATGTTTAACGCCTTTTTATGTAAAGATATAAATCAAAATTAATTTGATTAATAGTATCTGTCCACATTATTTACATTCAAAAGAATAGGTACATTTAAGCAGCGACAAAAGCAGAAAACTTAAAACTATGAACTAGAAGACAACTACAATAGGTACCTACCTAGATGTGTTGAGCGTTATAATAATTAATAGTATGTTCCGTAACGCAACCGTTTCGACCAGGTTTACGGTTTTGTGCTCCGTAAGTCCTGAAATTATTTACCGGTTTCTTCTTAGAATGCGGTTCTTGTAAAAAATTGGTAAAAAGTCGGACCACGACAACCACGAAATAATCCTGGTTTCTCTGGTATTTTTACTCCCACTACCGCTACTTTCAAACATCATCATAACAAAATCAAACGATATGCGTCAATATCAAATTTCTAAACCGCATTAGTGGTATTACTAATAATTATTATAGATGTATGTATGAAAACATTATTTATATTTGATATATTGTTGGTTGTGTTATGTTTATTGGCATTAAATGTAACAGAATGTTCAATTTCGTTGACATATTCAAAGTTATCATTCATTTGGTTAATTTTTATTTTTGTTGTTGTGTCAATTTTAAATGTCCTATGATTCAATGTCAATCTGTCCCGAAATAGATGAAAATGTTCAGGAACCATGGTGTACCCGGAATCAAGATGGCGTTTTTGGTTGACTTAGGGGCTGTCCTTAAATTACGTAACGCTTCAGGGGGGGGGGGGTCAAGAGTAGCGTTACGCAGCGTTACGAGGGGGTGGGGGAGGGTTAATGTGTGCGTTACGTAACGATAAATTATAAAAAATATTGCTAAACTTGCTTTAATAATTTTGAAACATTTAAATTTCGCGGTGCTAATTCGTATATGCAGGCCGTCGTTTGTTTTCAATAACAGTCAACATAATATGTCGGGCACAGTTCAAATTCGGGCCAGTGGTCTTTCATTCGTGCAATGCAATTCATAAAACATGAATTCAAGTAGTGTTGATAAGGAAAAACTTTTCAATAGTTTGTTAAAAGCATATGGAAATGCATATGCTTTTAATTTCTGTGCTGTTATTTTTTCATACTTATGTACATTAATTTAATTAGTTTCTGTTTCAAATTTTAACTGAATATTAAGGAGGCCATTTACTTTTATATACAGTAAAAAAATTGGGGTGACAAGCCGTAGGGCAAGAGTAGTACGTTATTTTTTATCTTTGTGTACATAAATTTAAATAGTTTCTGTTCTGTTATTTTTCATCTTTATGTACATTAATTTAAATAGTTTCTATTTCAAATTTTAACTGAATATTAAGGCCATATACTTTTATATCCAGTAAAAAATTGGGGGGGGGGGGTCAAGTACTGCCTTACGTAATATATGGGGTGGGGTTCATGTTTACGTTACGGGTGCGTTACAAAGGGGGGGAGGGGGTATCAATAATTGCCCCTTACGGAACATACTATAAAAATATATTTTGTAATTCTTGTTTCATATACACTTTTGAATAATAAATAATACAGAGAGAAGTGAGAGCAATTGCAAAATTTTAAATTAGGGCTGCATTTTTCAAATTTAGAACTGTAGAAACAAGCCAGAGCTGCACCCAATCATATCCCCTGCCCAAAATTATAAGTACTTTTTGAAATACTTGGTACTTTCAAGTACTTTAGAAACTAAAAAAGCACTTGTACTTCAAGTACATTTAGAAACATTAAGATACTTGGTACTTTCCGGTACTTTGCCCAGCTCTGGCTATCAGGCACCGGCTAGTGGCTGTAACATGGGCCTGCGCAGGGTGGCTCCCAACCAGAGCTGGGCAATACTTGCAAGAAAAGTACTTTATTAGGCTTGCAAGTACTTCAAGTACTGTACTTGAAGTACTTTCTATTTATAGTACTTTGTACTTGACAAAGTAAATCTATTCACATGTACTTGGTACTTAGTACTTGGAAAAATACTTGAAGTACAATGAAAAATAATTGAAGTACTTTAAATGTACTTGAAGTATTTTAAATGTACTTGAAGTATTTTAAATGTACTTGAAGTATTTTAAATGTACTTGAAGTATTTTAAATGTACTTGAATTACTTTACGGGGTGTCGTGGCCGCGTGCCTGAGTGTCAGGTCGAGAATCTGGGGAATCGGGTTCGATCCCGACCGACGCCAATTATTTCCAATTTTAAATGGCACAAAATTGACCCCTGTGGTGCACTCTCCAGCAATAAGTGCCCGAGAGGTGACGCCTGGTAAGTGCCCGTATGGTGCAAATATATCGTCTTTACCGATATCTGCTTACAAAGCAGATTGGTACACCCAGCAATGGGTAAAGCCGTGATGATATATTTATTTTATTTTTATTTTATTTGAATTGCTTTAAATGTACTTGAATTACTTTGTTTGTCTGTCAGTGTTTCTTTTGCAGAGGTGTGGTGTTATGTGAATTTCATTAATAAATATATTTTCAGCGATAATATGAAAGTAAAGATATATTTGCAAATTTTTTGGCATAAATAAATTAATTCTAATCTGCGCATATTGCATATACATAAATGTTTGTATTACCTAACTACAGTGCTAGGACTTTGCGTATCGCCTGGCGATCGCATTACGTAAAAATGACGTCATTCTAACATCTCGGTACAGCTGCTCGCATCACATGGCGATCATATGACGTCAATTTTACGTCATGAGATCGCTAGGTGATACGGCAGTCCCAGCGAGGAACTCTTGTTTTAAATAACCAAATAAATATCGCATATTGAAATTTTTGTCAACAATCACCTTCTAAGGTCCATATAATCAGAAAAATATCAATTATCTGAAAAAGTACTTGCACCCAAATTTACAAGTACTTTTTTAAGTACTTGGTACTTTCAAGTACTTTAGAAACTAAAAAAGTACTTGTACTTCAAGTACTTTTAAAAACATCAAGATACTTGGTACTTGTACTTCAAGTACTACTTTCCGGTACTTTGCCCAGCTCTGCTCCCAACACATGGTATTTACAAAAAATCCCTGACAAAGTAAAAATAAAAGTCACCCTAGGGACATAACTCATTTGAGTTCTAATCCCGGCTTTACATAAAAATTATAAATTATTCCGTTGAAAGAAGATTTTATTTCAGGCCATCGTCAAGTCGGACAATCCCCTATGCATCTGCTCCAACTGTGAACAGTACCTGGACACGTTTAGTATTCATAAATCTCTACAAGACAATGGAGGCAACAATTTCCACGGTGAAGAGGCCGAGGATGCGCAGAGAAACAGGGTCACCATTGCGTATGCGTCAACGGATCCAGAAGCCAGAGACAACGCTGACAAAATGGACGCCAGTACGTCGGGTCACAATGAAAAATCCGTAGAATCCTACAATATTGTGCAAGAAGAAGAGAATAATAAAAATCTCGAACAATTTTGTATTACAGTGGAAGATTCTACAGATTCTGAAAGTAGCAATGATATTCAAGAAATGGACGCCAGTACGTCGGGTCACAATGAAAAATCCGTAGAATCCTACAATAAAGTGCAAGAAGAAGAGAATAATAAAAATCTCGAACAATTTTGTATTACAGTGGAAGATTCTACAGATTCTGAGAGTAGCAATGATATTCAAGAAATGGACGCCAGTACGTCGGGTCACAATGAAAAATCCGTAGAATCCTACAATATTGTGCAAGAAGAAGAGAATAATAAAAATCTCGAACAATTTTGTATTACAGTGGAAGATTCTACAGATTCTGAGAGTAGCAATGATCTTCAAGCCACATCAAAAGTCAAAACTACAAACGACAATAATATTACCAGGTTTGATTGTCCAATATGTCCCGTATATTTTGTAGATAGTCAAAATTTGTTACAACACATGAGGACTCATTTTGTTAAATCTGATGAAAGGAAACTAGAATGTCCATTTTGTACCAGATTTGTAGATCGTAACAGATTAAACACACATTTAAAAACACATGTTGGTATCAAAGATTTTTATTGTCATATATGTGATACATCATTTATGAAAAAATCTAGTCTGGTAAATCACATAAAAATACATATCGGACAAAAAGATTTCCAATGTGTAATTTGCAAAAAAACATTTTTGACCAATAAGAATTTGATTAATCATGTAAAATCGCACAATGAACAGAAGATAACCCAACCAGAAGAACGAGCGAAAAAACTAAATAAATGCCCAATTTGTAATAAATTTTTAAAAAATAGTATGTATATGAAAAGACACTTAAAGAAACATTTCGGAATCAGAAATTTTCAGTGCGAATTATGTAATAAATATTTTACAGAAAGGCATAGTTTAAATTACCACTTGAAAATACACAGTGGACAACGAGACTTTCAATGTGAAATATGCAACAAAACATTCAGAGGAAAAAGCGTCCTCAACAAACACGTGCAAACACACAGCGAAGGAAAAAAGAAATCTACAAAAACTGTAAGCAATAAAGTCTCTCCATACAAAAGCACAATGGAAAATAATATTAACACACATACGAAAAATCATTCAGATGAAAATAAAACAAAATGCGAAATATGTAAGAAGTTTGTGGTTCGTTCCTATTTACTGAAACATTTAAAAAAACACTCTGGAAGCAAGAATTTCCACTGTACTACTTGCAATAAGTCGTTTACAGTAAAGACCAGCCTACAAAAACATTCGAAAATACATAACGACCGAAAAGATTTTACATGTAACGAATGCAAAAAAATATTCACATCTAATGAATATCTAAATGAACACATGAAATCTCACAATAAACAAAACCATACTGAAATAAGTGCAACAGATACGAATGATAAAAGTGCGGTAAACTCTGAAGATAATGAAAAAGAACCAAAGTCCAACTTAATAAATCATAGAAAAATACAAAACGATCGCAAGGATTTTACATGTAACATATGCAACAAAACATTCAAAGGCAGTAAATATTTATTAGAATATATTAAAACCCACCATATACATGACCATACTGAACCAAGTGGAACAGATACGAATGATAAAAGTGCGGTGCAAGAAAAGAGTGATATGAAATTTGAAGATATTAAAGAAGAAACTCAGGAATACATTTCCACTGATTGTGCAGTTTACAGTGATAAGCATAACGAAGATATTTCAGTAAAAGAAGAATCACTAGAATTAAATGTCAGTGATCGTATATTTTATAATAACGTAGTGCAAACCATAACAAAAGATGAAAAGACATTTGACGATCGAACATAAATCAAAGGGGATATGTGACATTTTTCAGAGAACACATTGATTTTTATTTTTTTACAATTTTTTTACTATGAAGTAATTGGGTCCTGCACTATAACAAAAAAATAATAAAATGTAAACTTTATACTTAAAGAATTACTCAATAAATAACGATTAAAATGAAAAAAATATTTTTTATTAATTACTTTGCGAGATATTTGAGGTTTGTTGTCAGTGTCACTGTGACGTCACATTAGTGCTACCGGGGTCTATTCTAATTCATATAGCATGAGGCTATCATAGCCCAATCCCGCTATCCGACTCTGACTCCATCTGTTGGCCAGTAGTGGAATTTATAGTAATATAGCCACATGTGGCTAACCGTAGCGAGAGCTCCAGTGGTACCGCTACGAGCAAAATGTCACGCTATAATTTGAATGTTTGTTTTGAAAGTGATTGATAACTCTGAATGACAAGTTGACAAGCAGTTCGGTTTTTCAATTTTGTGTTAAAATACGTTTGTTATATCATAATAATATTTGATTTATATCTATATGTTGTAAGTACATATTTAAATTATAATAATTATTTATAGTTCTAACAACCTTTGTTTAAAAATAATTTTAGATTATGGCATATATTTATAGGGTTTTATTAGCCGCAGATATGATTGAAGAAGAGGAAAGACGGGAAGATATTCGATTGAATAGACGAACGATTAGGGATGCGCAAGATCCATTCTGTTTAACTGAAAGGGAATTTATTTTAAATTTTAAACAAACTAAAATTGCTACAGTAGAAACTAAATCTATCAAGAATTTAAAAATGTAGTATATAAATAAAACTATTAACTAAACAATGTAATCTAACACACTATTACTAATAAAAAATTAAGAACTATAACAAAACTACTAAATTCATCCTAGAACAAACCCAAATAAAGATCCACACCAAGAATTAACACAAATTAAACACAAATAGGTACTATAAGAACAAAGCCACGATCATCCACAGTCAAACTAGAGTGATAGCTATCAGCACGTTTGACATGTCATTATAGCAGGTAGCACATGTTGCTATTAGGGTACCTTTATAACCAGGGTATGGCCATGGGCCAAGATCACCGCTGTTATCGGTAATTCATTTTCTTATTTATTTGTAATAAATGATATTATATTATAAAATAATATTAAATTATCACACTGTGAATTTATAAAGGTAATAAAAATTTATTAATTTAAGAGATACACAATTATTATTAAGGCATACATTTAGAGGTTATGTAGAATATATGACATGGGTTGTTATTATGACATCTAATTTAATATCTGTAGTTCATATTTACATAAGAATTGTATATTCTAAACTTACCTTTTAAAAATTTAAATGATTGTGCTTAATATTGGTAAAATATAGTTGTTTTCAATATGCCTGCAATCGTGGTGGGGTATCTCAACAAACTACACAAGTAAATAAAATATATTACTTACACTTTAAATACATGTTAAAATGATAAATAAATGTGTTTTTCATTAAAATAAAACAAATAGCTACGAAAATACATAATAATTTGCGCAAGAACAACACATATAACAGATGGCCCGGTAATGGCGGACGAAACGTGAGCCACGCCATGGCCATACCCTGGTTATAAAGGTACCATACTATTCGCTAGTGCAACATGACGTCTAGCGACGAAAATATGAACTAGTGCAAGGTAGTAAGTCATAGCCGAAGTAGCGGCGAAATGTTATGCAAACGCAACATTTCTGTTACTCATTTGGAAAATACAACATGAGTGAAATGAAATATCCAGCAGACAGACAGATGTCCAAAAATTAGTTTTCATAATATCCAGGAAACAGGAACTAAAATTCGATGGAAAAATTTATTAGGCAGGTTGAAATTGTTGATGAACGAAAGTTGTAGATCCATCTGTTAAAAATCTGATGTGGCCAGCACATAACCTCTCGCCAGATATTTTACCTGGTTGTACACATAAAACGAAAAATATTTTTAAATACAAATACATATATTCATGTCTCACTACAAAATAATTCTTACATATATTTGCAAAATCTATGGGATATTTTAATATAAATTATGTACAATACATACATTTTCTTTATATTCAATATCCTGAATTTTTTTTTACTTTCCTTTTCTTTTTCTTTATATTCGTCATTTTTTCGCAAATTCCTCTTATATTCTTTTTTACGTATATTCTTTTGTTGACTTTTTATTTATTTTCATAATCTTGATAATGATGTACAAATATTTTTCACAGTGGCATACACATATTTTTGACAGTGACATTTATGTGTCACAAACATTTGAATTTCTTGCCTTGAAGTAGTTTGATCTGAGAATTTTTACATCAAATTATTTTATATGCATTTCTTTATCTCTAAATCTATAGAAGATAAAATAATGAATTTATATTTATCGAATAAAGAATTTAACGTCCTTTAATATAAGTATTTACGTAAATTTTCGATAAATAATATTTAGATGATTTTTTTCTTGTAACTACTACTTCCGGTTGTCCAATTGTTACCAAAACTTAATCAACTTTACCCATTATTGTTAGATTGAGGAATCCGTAGTTAAAAATGTCTTAAGTTTTATAGTGTTTGAGAAATCGTGGATCCAACATCCACACACACACCTACGGACATCGTAAAAATGTTATAATCGGATTCTAGGGACCTTAAAACGTGCTTATTCACTAAAATCTGGATATGCGATTTTTAGCATGAATTCAATACCTCTCTTAGCGAGAGGTAAACATGGGAAAGGAACCCAGCAAAAATATGCATATGTACTCCTTACACTTTGAGAAGCAAGATTATATTTTTCCCAAGTATAAATTATCTAATATTTTCTAACAACATTCTATTGGTGGTGCATAAAAAGTGTAAACATTTCATGGTTTTCAGCAAGATTAAACAAATTTTGGAGAAATGTAGATTCAGCGTCGTCAATCAGATTAACGGCAGTTTCAGTTGCAATGCTATAAATAAAAAAATCTGATGTGGCCAGCACATTACCTTCCGTCAGTTCTATGTATTTTGTACAAATTTCATACGGAAATTTCCTTGCTAAATTAAATATTCTATTTCTTGTACATTACCTTCCGGCAGTTGCATGTATTTTATGCAAATTTCATACAGAAAATTATTATTTTGTGACGTTTTCTATATACAGTGTAATGTATGTGCAGAAATAAAATATTTATTATTATTATTTCTTGTACATTACCTTCAAGCAGTTGTATGTATTTTATACAAATTCCATACAGAAAGTAAAAGATCCTATATTTCCAGTAAATTATAAGACAAACACACTATGTCAATTTCACTTGACACTGACATCTTTCAATCATAATTTTCTTAATATAGTAGCTGTTTCTATAGCTATGGCTACTTTATGAAATTTAATTTATAATTTTTTAACTCTATATCCATTTAATATTAAGTACAAAATGCAGTCAAATCGTATAGAGAATAAAATATTCTTTAATATTTATAATAACATCAAATGTGAAAAAATTATATTTAACATAGTTTTTTCAAGAAAAACTGTTAAAATCCGCAAATGAGGGTACTTCCGGTTGACCAATTACAGTAGAACGCCGATTATCCGAACGCCGATTAACCGAATCGCCAATTATCCGAATCGGTCCTAAGCGTAATATAAAAAATTAAAACCAAGTATGTATGTATGTAATTTTTGTTTTGTTTTGTTGTAACAAGTTGGAACTCGCTGGAGTCCAGATATATTTCAACTTTTACGGTTAAAAGCTCGAGGCAAGACACTACATGTTTTGCGTCGTGAATTTTTATACTTTGTATTTTTGTTAAGGCCTGATGGGGTTGCAACTTACTCTGATCGAGATGTTCAACTGAGCGTTATTGTAGAACTGTGTTTGTTAAACTTAATAAAGTTTATTCTATGTGTGACAGTTCGTTTTTCTTTATTACCAGTCTATGTCCGATTATCCGAATCGACCCCGGTCCCAATTAATTAGGATAATCGGCGTTCTACTGTATAACCAAAATCTAATCAGCTCTTCATATGCATGCAACGAAGAGGAATACGAAAGAATTATAATTTTTGGAATTGTAGTTTTAGAGTTATCGTAGACGAAAATTTTGTTACACACACACACACACACACACACACACACACACATACACACACACAGACACACATACATACATATACACACATACAGACATCATCGTAAAAATAGTGAAATCGTATTCTAGGGACCTTAAAACGTGCTTATTCATTAAAAACTCACCACCGAAATTTTTGACCAAAGACAATACCTTCCTTACCTAAAGGTGACGGAAGGTAAAAATATATTCATCTTTAATTTCTAAATTCAAATTATCAAGTAATTTCTTAGTTTCTCATTCATACTTATAAGGTATGATTAATGAATATAATAAGTATAAAAGTACCTGTGAGATTGATAAGAAGAAGTACTTGAATAACTTCTCAGTATATTATTATCCTGTATTTAATTTGTAACAGTCTTTTAAAATGTACGTTCTTTTATTTTATAACAATTGTATTCTAATAAAGGTTTACTGTCATATTTTTCTAAGGCTAAATGTTTCTCTTGTGCCCATGCACTTGAAATCAGTTTGAGATCATTCTTTTAACACTTTTATGCCCGGTTGCTGACGTTTAAATTTTAAATGTTCCTTAAACTGGCAATATCGAATCGAAACGAAACCTCAAATGAGTAATAGCGTAGGCTTCCACAGTCTGAGTCATGAGAAATATTCGTTTTCCGGGAATGGACTGTGTCATATTTAGAGTCAGAGCTCAACGTTTCTCCCGCAGCCGCAGTCGTATGGGGTATCTTTAGGAGCAAGGGGGGATAGTACTGTCTTAAACAAGGTTACCCGACGTGTCAACCACGCTAGAGGCCGAGTTTAAGCAACAAGGGGGGGAGACTCAGTTTACAAGATTGCCCGACGTGTAAACCACGCTAGAGGCCAAATAAACCAAGTGACGAAAGGAAGGCCGAGAAGACAGTTATATACTAATCTAAAGATACGGTAGATGAGCAAAGCTAATGAGGACCAATGGGAATCGAGTTCGTAATGGTAGATTGGGCGTGTCGTGTTCCGAGAATCGCCGGTTTCCACATGTGGCTCAAGAAATAGCCATTATCCCGATTGATGTTATTAGGATGTTTCCATATTTCTAAAGTTTCCCTGTATTTACGTCTGTAAAACTCAGGGACGGAAGCTAAAATGCGGGAATTTTCAAATAAGATGTTATGTCCTGTGTTGTGTTGGTGTTCTGCGACCGCAGATGTTAATACCATACCATTACGCAGACAGTGTTTGTGTTCTGACAATCTAGTGTGAACACTCCTTCCTGTTTCACCTATGTATACTGTGCCGCAAGAACAAGGAATACTATAAACACCGGGTGACGACAAGGGTTCGCGTTTATCTTTAGTTTGGGGGAGTATTTCTGAGATTTTTTGTGGAGGTTTAAAAAAGACCTTAATATTGTTTTTATTAAGAATTCTACCTATTTTATCCGAGAATCCTTTAATGTAAGGGATAGATGCAAATGTTTCGAACGAGGTATCCACGGGTTTTTTGGGTAAAGGGTTTAATTGTCTATGAATTACATTATTGATTAATTTTACGTCATAGTTGTTCTGTATTAAACTATGTCTGATGTGGTCAAGCTGCTGCTGTAGGTATCAGGTTCAGAGATTTTGATGGCACGGTGTACGAGAGCGTTGACTACTGAGAGTTTCTGCGAGGGATGGTGGTGAGAATAAAAATTGAGATACCTATCAGTGTGGGTGGGTTTTCTATAAACAGCGTGTCCTAACTGTCCGTTGGGTTTACGATTAACCAGAACATCAAGGAAGGGGAGAATTCTGTTATTTTCTACCTCCATGGTGAATTGAATATCCGGATGTATGCTGTTTAAGTGTTCGTGGAACAAAGTGAGTTTTTCCGGACCATGTGGCCAAATGACAAACGTGTCATCTACATAGCGAAACCATACCTTGAAAATTCTACCGGTGAACTGTTACCGGTAAACAGCTTTTTATCAGGTTATAGCTACCGGAATCGATATTTTAAGAACGCAAGTGGTAAACAGGGTAGATCCATAACCTATGAAAAAATTTGAAACAGGTTAGAAATTTGACGTAGTTAACAAACTGAGCAGAGTCCTATTTTGAACACATTTTCACTTTTAACGCGCGCGCTTCGCTTTGCATCAGTACTTTTTTTTGAGATTAGATCCCTCATGAATCCGGTAGATGGATCTGATAGCTATTGAACAATTTTCGAACACGGTGACCTTTTACCACTCGTGTTTTCGAACACAGTCGGTAGATGCGGTATCTACCGGTAGAATTTTCGTAAATGCGTATGTATTTTCTATAAAATCCATACAGAAAGTTCCTTGCAAAAGATTCTAAATTTCTTGTATGTACATTACCTTTCGACAGTTGTATGTATTTTATACAAATTCCATACAGAAAGTTTCGAGCAAAAAGATCCTATATTTCGAGAAAAATTATAACACAAATATACTACGAATATGTCATTGCACTTGACACTGACATCTTTCAATCAGAATTTTCTTAATATAGTAGCTGTTTCTAGCATAGCTGGCTAATTTATGAAATTTAATTTCTTTATAATTTTATAACTCTATATCCATTTAATATGAACACTATGAATACAATGTTCTTTAATATATATATATATATATATATATATATATATATATATATATATATATATATATATATATATATATATACAGTGGACCCCCGGTAATCCGGCCCCTGTCTAATCCGGCACCCCCTGTAATCCGACATGACCCCACCACTAATGTGCTCTACGCGTAGGTATTGTTTTGATTCTGATTGCTTAGTTTGAATTTGACTACATGTGATATTGAATTGATGAATATTTTCATGCTTCATAGTATGATGATGATTGATTCATAGTATGATTTTTATTCATAATTTTTGATTATTTTAGTATGTACATTTGTTTGTACACAATTACATATTTCCTGATGTAAAGTTATTATTGTTTGTAAGTTCTATAGCATTAATGACGTTAATTTCATAATAAAACGTAAGCTCTCTATTGTGTTGTTTAATTTACTAAATTTGACACACATAATGAACTATGATTTGTACTTCAGAGTATAACATATAGAATCTTATCAGTGGATCTGTAATTTGTCGGATTACAAGGTACTCGTTTGTAAAAAAATTCGGGACTATAGGGGGTCTTAGGTAGTACTCTATAATCCGACAAATTCGATAGTCCGACACTGCCCTGCAAAACGTTTGTCGGATTACCGGGGGTATATATATATATATATATATATATATATATATATATATATATATATATATATATATATATATATATATATATATAATAACATTAAATGTAAAAAAATTATATTTAACATCGTTTTTTCAAGAAAAACTGTTAAAATTTTCATATGAGGGTACTTCCGGTTGACCAATTATAGCCAAAATCTAATCAGCTCTTCATATGGATGCAACGAAGAGGAATGCGAAAGAATTATATTTTTTGGAATTGTAGTATTAGTAGACGAAAATTTTGTTACACACACACACGCACGCACACACACACGCACACACACACACACACACACACACACACACACACACACACACACACACACACACACACACACACACACACACACACACACACACATACATCATCGTAAAAATAGTAAAATCGTATTCTAGGGACCTTAAAACGTAGGACTGTTAACAGATTGCCTTATGAAGCTTGTTTCTTAATTACATTTTTTTTGTATTTTTTCTTTCCATTTAATGTTTGTATTTTTTTGTATGAATCAATTCTTTATTAATGGCTTTTGAGTCTATCGCGTTGAATGAAAATTTATTTTCAGGCAATCGCCGAGTCGGACAATCCTCTACGCATCTGCTCCAATTGTGAAAAGTACCTGGACACGATTACTAATAAACAAAACAACATGGACACCAATTTGCACGGAGAAGCGAGTGAAGATGCGCAGAGAAACATGGACACCAGTGCGCATGCGTCATCTGATTCGGAAGACAGAGACAACGCTGATAAAATGGACGCCAGTACGTCGAATTTCGGTGAAAATTCCGTAGAAACCAATATTGTGCAAGAAGAATCGGGCAATAAAAATTTCGAAGAAGTTTTTATTAAACAGGAAAATTTTACAGATTCCGAGAGTAGTAGTGATCACCAAGCCACATCAAAAGTCGAAACTACAAGCGACAATATTACTAGGTTTCAGTGTTTAATATGTCCTGTATATTTTGCAGGCAGTAAAAATTTGATATTACACATGAGAAATCATGTTGTTGAGTCGGATGAAAAAAAATTGGAATGTCCAATTTGCAGCAAAGTTACAGACCGCACCAATATGAACAAACATTTAAAAAAGCATGTTGGTATCAAGGATTTTCATTGCTATTTATGTAAAAAATCATTTGCGGAAAAGACTAGTCTGGAATATCACATAAAAATACATAAAGGGCAAAAAGATTTCCAATGTTTAATTTGCAGTAAAACATTTTTGACAAATAAGAATTTGAATAATCACGTCAAAACGCACAGTGAACCTAAACAGAAGATTAAAAACAAACGAGAGAAAATACCATACTCATATAAATGTCCATTTTGTAATATAATGTCTGCAGACAATAGCGACATGTTGAGACACGTTAAAACGCATGACGAAAATTCTAAACTACTACCTAGAAAAATTTTCAGCTGTACAATTTGCAACAAAAATTTTACTGATGGTGGTACCATGAAAAGACACATTAAAACACATAGCGAAATCAAAGATTTCCATTGCAGTGTATGTAATAAATATTTTACACGAAAGACCAGTTTAGATAACCACTTGCAAATACACAGTGGACGTCCTGACTTTCAATGCGATATATGTAGCAAAACATTCACAAGAAAAAGAAACCTGAATCAGCATATGCAAACACACAGCGAAGTAAAAAATAAATCTCACAATCAACATATTGAAACAAGTGGAACAGAGACAAATGATAACAGAGCGGTGCAAGAAAATATTGGTGTGAATTTTGTAGATATTAAAGAAGAACCGAAGGAATGCATTTCTACTGATTGTGAAGATTACAGTGTTGAACATAACGAAGATATTTCAATAAAAGAAGAATCGCTGGAGCCAAACTTCAGTGATCGTACAATTTACAATGACATAGTGCAAACCATAAAAAACGATAAGGAAAATTAGGGGATTCCAGCATTTTTTTTTATAATTTCATCAGAAAGTAAAAGTAAAGCGAAGATTATTGGTGTAAATCCGGTGAAAAAATTCCTATTAATAAGCGAGTTATGGTTCCCCGAAGTTTGAAAATATAGTTGTGACGTCACGAATATAAGTTTTTATATAAAACTGTTTTCTTCGTGTATCTAAAAAAAATCTTGAAGTGTATACTATTTTTAAATTATATTTATAAAAAACAAATTAATATTGTAACACTATACAAGTCTACATGCTTTATAAGTACAAGTGTATCAAAATTATTAAGTTTAACGCAAGAAATTTATATTCAAATAAAAACTGTTTGAGAATAGCAGTACTGGACTGGTAGTCACGTGTCCGCTATTTGAATTTGTCTACTTCCATTGGTACACTCCACCCCCTAACTCGGTATTCGTTATATATTTATAGATGGTCTTTGAATCGCCAATCAAAATAATATATATGGAATTCATATGTGACGAGCTGCTAAAACAAAAACCCCTTTATTTCCGAAGTATTTCAATTATATCATTTTATTTCTTTATTAATATTCATTATTAAGTGCATACTTTCAATATTTTTTCTTAATTTCTCTTAATTCTATTGAGCTGTAATCCCCTGTAAATGAAATAAGTGCATTAAATTTAACCAGTAATATAACTCGTCGAAAGCAACCATAATTCTTAATAACTTTTTCTCGAAATCGCATATTTTTTTAGCATTTTTACCACCCCGTAAATTGACGAGTCGTTCCAAATATTTTTGTGATAATTGAATGCAGTAGCAATAGCTATGAAAAATTTTGTTTTAGCAATTGACAGTCCTGTCAATTGTTCCAATTAAATTTTGACATTAGTAATAAACTTGGTTTATAAGGTAAAATTCTGCCAAAATGCGAGTACACAGACATTGTAATTACTTACCTATGGTTTATTTATTTATTTTTTTACTCGTATCTGTACTACATTTTACTTGACATCACGGTTGACATAAAGGCAGTGTCATGGAGTTGCCAACGCATTTACACGGAGCGTTTCCAAATCATTCTGTTCTTAATATTCGCACATTTGTTAATCTTGTACATCTTTATCACATCACAACACGGAGTGTCACATATGACAATTTTAAAAAAAAGCAACAGTTATATCCATAACATGTGCAAAAAGTTCTATGTTTTCAGCACATAACAGACTTCAATTTTGGGAATGGCTCATAATGTTCAGTAATGAGACTGAATTTACTTGGGAAGGTGTATTTATTATGCACAATACACATCTCGACAGACGAAAATGCTGTAAAAATTTTCATTAAAAAATGTTTGGGCGGGAACAATAAATGGACGACTAATTATTGGTACTCATGTACCTCTTTTAAATGGACAAAAGTTTGTAGTTACATTTTTTGAATAACGTATTTAAACTATTATGATTTGTCGACGATAAATAGTCATCTCATAATCTAATAACTAAATAACTATGCTTTTGCTCTTCCTCTCGTTACCTTGTTCCTCCTTGTCATCCTCTATTCACAGGTGATTAAAAACCTGGTTTAATACACAACTTTATAATTTTGTTATCCAAAATTTAAATTTATTTATTTTAAAAATTGTACTATTACGTATTAATTAATAATAATGTTATTTCCCTTGATTCGGTTATTAATTACTGTGACTGTAAGTGTAACCGATAACCGACAATTTTTGAGCTGTTTGTACCCCACTTGAATACGGCAGCAGCCATTTGTTCTCCATGGGCGGGTAACGAAATATGCAGCAAATCTTTAAAAAAATAACTCAGAATCTAAAAGACTTAGAAAAAAAAGTTATTAATAAATATTGTTCCTTTCATCGAGTTACATTACTGGTTAAATTTAATGCACTTATTTCATTTACATCCTGTATATTTAACTTGAGTTTTCTAGTAATTTATTTTGGCGTCAAAAAGATATCATGTGGTTTCTTCCAAACTTTGTGTATAAACGAGTAACTATACCATTAACAAGAAACACTTTTTCTGCCACTGACAGACTGTCAGTTGTCTTGTTCATCTTAGTAGAGCTGGGCGCGGGCCGTGATTTTGTCGGGTCACGATGGGTCACGACGTGACCCGCGTGATTGTGAGTATAATTTAAATTTTGCGTCGTGATCGGACGTGAGCGTGAGGCACTAAAAAATTATCGTGCGTAATCAGGCGTGATTGAAATTTAATTGGGCGTGTGTACAAGTTTTCTTCTATTTTTTATTTAAAAAATTGTCAATTTCCATCTTTTACTTTACATTCTTTTTATCATTATTATGTCCAAATATGTCATCAACAGTATTTTTTTGCAAAAAAATAGTGTTATTGTTGTACCCAAAATTGTATACACAATTGCTCCGATTTCACTAAAGATATACAAATCTTTAAGCCCGTTTGACATGATCATAATTTTGTTAACAAATTTGTTACTAAATTTATAATGATATTTGTGAAGGAATAAAACAACCTATTTGTACATAAACATTCGTTTCCAATGAAACCAATCTGTTACCTAGCTTATTACCAATTTGTTAACAAATTTGATAACTTATGACTGTGTTAAGCAGGCTTAAATGTACATAGAAACAATTACGTGACACGAACGTGACCAGCCGGGCATGAGCGGGCGTGAGTGCCAAAATAAAATCGTGAGCGTGAATCAAACATAAAAAGTCGTGCGTGATTGGTCGTGATTACATTCTTAGTTCCGTGAGCGTGCGTGGTCGTGAACAAAAAGTTACTCACGCGCCCACCTCTACATCTTAGTTTTATTATGATTTAAGCCAGGGCCACAACGGAGCACCGATCCTAGGCCCAGACCCTTGCACCCTAACACCAACCATAGATCTAAAAGCATCGCATCTAGCCTCGCCATAGGCGTGCCGACGGTGGGTGCCACGGCGCCCCCTAATATATTAATAATATTGAAAATATTAAGTTTTTATATTATTATTTTGTTCATGTTATATGGTGCTGGGGTCGGTGTGAGGCTCTGGGCTCCAATATGTCCAGGTTCACTAGAATACACGTAATCATTTTTATTACTTCCTTGTACGAAGTAAAGGGAGTATTGTATTCGCGAAAAATTTCGGTTTCCAGATTTCAACGGAAATATCCATTTTGACCATCCCTGAATCCATTCTGACTAATTTCGTCGTGACGTTTGTACGTACGTACGTACGTATCTCGCATAACTCAAAAACGGTAAGCCGTAGAAAGTTGAAATTTTGTATTTAGGACTTCTATAACATCTAGTTGTGCACCTCTCTTTTTGGTCATTACATAATTTCCAGAAATGGTACTTTATTTGAAGCCTATAATAGATTTTAATGAAAAACTATACTAAAATAAAATTCAAAACTTATCAAATTTAGTATATAAGACTTTTAAATCAATTGGAATAACATAGCAGATTTTGGTTAAAACATGCTAATCGGAAGTGATATATTACCTGAAGTTGTTAACAGTTTTTCTTGAATAAAATGGCTTCATTTTGATTTTAGAAATAAATGCTTCAAATAAGAGTTTTAGATTCTGCGTCTAGCACATCAAGTATTATTAAATTAGCCCTTTGTATAAGCGAGATATGTAAATTTAAAACTTATATACTTTTTGGTTTTTGTAATGAAGCTTGCTATGGATTAGGACAAAAATAAAAAATGTTAATGTCAAATACGTGCATTTTTATAATTGAGTCTATACTTCATATTAGTCTTGCGTACAAGGAAGTCGTGTGGTGTCCACATCAGATTTTTTTTCTGTTCGTGCTGTGTGACGGTCTGTACGCCGTTGTGACCCTGGTCTTATGTGGTTATAAGTTTTCTATTTGTGTATTATTTCTAAAAGTCCTCCTACGTACATAAATAAAAAAATAAATATAAAACATTGAGTTACGATTTTTTTCTCCTCGATAACTCTTATATCAAACTTCCAAATATTTCTATTTTCCGTATTTAAGCTTCCTGCATTCTTATAAAGAGTTGATTAGATTTTGGGTAAAATTGGATAACCGGAAGTGATACTTTACTTGAAGCCCATAACAGTTTTTAATGAAAAACTATATTACAATATAATCCAAAACTTTTCAATTTTAGAATTTAAGACTTTTATATCAAGGGAAGTAACATATTAGATTTTGGCTAAAATTAATAATCCGGAAGTGATACTTTACTTGAAGCTCTCAACATATTTTCGTGAAAAATATATTATGATATATTCCAAAACTCGTCAAATTTAGTATTTAAGACTTTTATACGAAGGGGAGCAACATATTAGGTTTTGGTTACAATTGATATTTGAAGTTCTGAACAGATATATATATATATATATATATATATATATATATATATATATATATATATATATATATATATATATATATATATATATATATATATATATATATATATACGAGGGGGTATTGATATATAGTTAGCCTAGGATGGTTCCAATATCTGAAAGTGAATATGGTTGTTATGGTTACAACTATGATGTTTTATAAATAAGTTGACAAAGTTTGACATCTATAAGTTGAACGGTGATTAAACTGTGAATTTTTGAAAACGGCATGTTTGCGAAAAAGCTAGAATTTGAAAAAGTTGAGTTGCGGTCAGTTATTAAATATTTATTTTTGAAAGGATTATCCGGCAAAGAAATTTTTGCTGATATAACAGACACTTTAGGTGATCAGTGTCCTTCATATGCAACTATTAAAAACTGGGTTGCGGAATTTAAGAGAGGAAGATCAGATGTTAAAGATGAGCACCGCGCTGGAAGACCAATTTCTGTGACCACTTCGGAAAACATTGATTCTGTCCATGATATGATTTTAGCAGATCGACGAATTGGGCTGAAACGTATAGCGGAAGCATTGAACATTTCCTATGAACGTGTATTTCATATTGTTCATCACGACTTGGATATGAGAAAACTTTCGGCCAAATGGATTCCAAGATGCTTGAATGCTGATCAGAAGCGTTTTCGTTTGACAACGTCGAAGGAAATTTGCCGTCGTTTTGAAGCAGACTCCTCAACATTTTTGGATCGGCTTGTTACTATGGATGAAACGTGGATTCATCATTATGACCCAGAGACTAAAGAGCAATCGAAAGAGTGGAAGCATTCCGGTTCTCCACGACCAAAAAAATTCCGTGTTCAAAAATCCGCTGGTAAGATTCTTGCTTCAGTTTTCTGGGACAAAGATGGGATAATTCTGACAGATTATTTGGAACAGGGCAGAACTATCACGGGAACATATTATGCTGAGTTGCTATCTAAATTACGCAAGAAAATTGTGGAAAAGCGCCGCGGAAAACTTACCAAAGGTGTTCTCTTTTTGCAAGACAATGCTCCTGCTCACAAGTCCTTGATTGCAATGCGCAAAATTCATGAAATTGGTTTTGAATTGGTTGACCATCCGCCCTATTCTCCGGATTTAGCACCATCAGATTATTATTTATTCCCAAATCTTAAAAAACACTTGAAAGGTAAAAGATTTTCCACAAATGATGAAGCCATACATGCCGCTGAGGAGTGGTTTGCAGACCAAGACAAAGAATTTTTTTTAGAGGGTTTACAATTATTTTATAAACGTTGTGTTAAATGTGTAAGTCTTAAAGGAGATTATGTTGAATAAATAAAATTTTGTTTTGAATTATTGTGGCGTTTTATATGGTAGGCTAAGTATTTATCAACACCCCCTCGTATATATATTAAAACATGATCCAAAACTTCTCAAATTTGGTATTTAAAACTCGTGTATAATTTGAAACAACATTAGATTATGACTATACCTATATGATAAATTGGAAGTGGTGCTTAATTTGGAGCTCTCAACAGATTTTCGAAGAAAAACATTATAAAATATAATCCAAAAATTGGTATTACAGACTTTTCTATTTATTGGAACAACAAATTAGATTTTGTTTACAAATGATCAACCGGAAGTGATACTTTACTTAAAGCTCATTGCTATTTTTAACATGAAAAAAATAAAAATCAATGTGTTTTCTGGAAAAAAAAATCACAGCTGTCACAATTGACATATAAGATTATTTCAAACTTTACTTACATAATGAAAAACTACATGTTTATCAATACTGTTGCATGTCTGCATACTCTTGAATGGTGAATGCAAAGAACATTTAACGTCCGTTTTTACAATAATAAAATAGTAATAGGGTGTTATAAGGACAATAACAGTGTACTTTTCGAGGGCCTCTGGCCAGTGGCGTAACTAAGAGTCCGGGGGCCCGCCCGCAAAAAGTTTTTGAGGCCCGTTTTAATTGTAGCGTTTATCATGAGGAACTACACACCACAAGAACTTGTGGAAATTGTAACTAGGCTCACTTTCATCTAAGTTGACATGTTAAGAAGCAAAATAACCAATATGGGAGGCCTGAAAATCCAAGATTAGGCACCTTTACATCCCATCAAAGTCATTGTATGTTGTGGCATTTACTAGAAAAATGTGATTGGGCCGTATTTGGTATTAGCAAGATGGACCAGTATCATACAGTTTAAATAGTAGCAAATTTGCGAAAATAATTCTCGTATCGTTATTTAATCCCACGTTTTGGTAATACACATTGGCCGCCAGGTGTCCTGATTTGACAGACCCAGACTTCTTTTTATGGGGTTATTTTAAAGGACAACTCTAGATCAGTTGCAGGAAAATATTTGCTAAGAAATCGAAATTCTACCGGCCGAAATGTGATAGAAAATAAAGAGCTTGATTTTGCATAGCGGATAAGGAGCCCCTTAGCCATATTATTTTTGGAAATTGACATTTAAAAAAAT
>OY720466.1:17966832-17994332 GCA_963082715.1 Harpalus rubripes | reverse complement strand
AACGCTGACAAAATAGCCGCCAGTACATCGAGTTTGGGTGAAAAATTCGTAGAATCCAACATTACTGTGCAGGAAGAAGCAGATAATAAAAATTTAGAAGAAATTTGTATTAAAGTGGAAGATTCTACAGATTCCGAAAGTAGCAATGATCTACAAGCCACATCAAAAGTTGAAACTAAAAGCGACAATAATATTACCAAGTTTGAGTGTTTAATATGTCCCGCATATTTTGCAGACTGTCAAAATTTGATACGACACATGCGGACTCATTTTGTTGAGTATGATGAAAAGAAACTGAAATGTCCAGTTTGTAGCACTTTTGTACATCGTGCCAATTTGTACAGGCATTTACAAAAGCATATTGGTATTAAAGATTTTAGTTGCCATTTATGTGAAAAATCATTTACTGAAACATCTAGTCTGGAATATCATATCAAAACGCACAGTGATCAAAACATTTCACACGAATCGGAAAAAACTTATAAATGTCCAATATGCAACAAAACCTCTTCAGACAATAGTAACATGAAGAGACACATCCAAACTCACAAAGGTGCCAAAGAAAAACAAATCTCTCGAAAAACACCAAAAAAGATTTATCAATGCCATTTTTGTGATAAAACATCAACTGATAGTAGTAATATGAAAAGGCATATCCAAACACATGACAAAAGTAATAAACGTGTACGTACAAAAACTTACAAGTGTACAATTTGCAACAAAATATCTAATGATAGTAGTAATATGAAAAGACACTTGAAAAAACATTCTGGAATTAAGGATTTTCATTGCAATTTATGTAATAAATCATTTACACATAAGACCACTTTAGATTATCACTTGAAAACGCACAGTGGTCGCCGAGATTTTCTTTGTGAAATATGTAAAAAAACATTTATAGAAAAAAAAGACCTCAACAAGCATATGCGAATACACAGCGAAAATAAGTCCAAAATTTATAAATGTCCTGTATGTTATAAAGTCTCTTCAGACAATAGCAACATGAAGAGACATATTAAAACACATGACGAAAACAAAGATTTTCATTGCAATTTATGTAATAAATATTTTACCCGAAAAATAAATTTGGATAGCCATATGAAATTACACAATGGACATCGTGATTTTCTATGCGAAATATGCAGTAAAACATTCGCAACAAAAAGAAATCTTAACTATCACATGCAATCACATAGCGAAGTAAAAAATGATCAGATATCTACAAAAACATATAAATGTCCAATTTGCAGTAAAACCTCTACAGACAATAGTAATATGAAAAGACACATAAGAACGCATGACAAAAATTATAAACGTGTATCTAAAAAAACTTATCCGTGTACAATTTGCAAGAAAAATTTCCCTGATAATAGTAGTATGAAACGACATTTGAAAACACATTTTGGAATCAGAAATTTTCATTGCAGTTTATGTAATAAATATTTTACAGAAAAGGGCAGTTTGGATTACCACATGAAAATACACAGTGGGCAACGAGATTTTCAATGTGAAATATGCAACAAAACATTCATAGCAAAAAGCGACCTCACCAAGCACATGCGAACACATGGAAAATATAAACCAAACACAAAAACTTATCAATGCCATTTTTGTGACAAAACATCAACTGATAGCAGCAATATGAAAAGGCATATTAAAACTCATGCAAAAAATCAATCTGATGAAAAAAATACGAATGATAAAAGTGCGGTGCAAGACAAGAGTGATGTGAACTTTGAAGATATTAAAGAAGAACCGAAGGAGTATATTTCTACCGATATTTCAATAAAAGAAGAATCTCTGGAACTAAATTCGGATGATCTTATATTTTATAATAACATAGTGCAAACCATAACAAAAGACGATAAGACATTTGATGATTGTTCATAAATTAAACGCGAATACAAGTGATAGAAAAAGAAATCTGATGTGGCCAGCACATAACCTCTCGCCAGATATTTTACCTGGTTGTACGCACAAAACGAAAAATATTTTTAAATACAAATACATATATTCACGTCTCACTACAAAATAATTCTCACATATATTTGCAAAATCTATGGGATCTTTTAATATAAATTATGTACAATACATACATTTTCTTCATATTCAATATCCTGAAATTTTCTTTTTCTACTTTCCTTTTCTTTTTCTTTATATTTGTCATTTTTTCGCAAATTCCTTTTATATTCTTTTTAACGTATATTCTTTTGCGTTGTTGACTTTTTTTATTTTCGTAATCTTCATAATAATGTACAAATATTTTTGACAGAGGCATACAAATATTTTTGACAGTGACATTTATGTGTCAATTACAAACATTTGAATTTCTTGCCTTGTAGTAGTTTGATCTGAGATTTTTTACATCAAATTATTTTATATGCATTTCTTTATCTCTACATCTATAGAATATATAATAATGAATTTATATTTATCGAATAAAGAATTTAACGTTCTTTAATATAAGTATTTACATAAATTTTCGATAAATAATATTTAAATGATTTTTTTCTTGTAACTACTACTTCCGGTTGTCCAATTGTTACCAAAACTTAATCAACTCTTCCCATTATTGTTAGATGGAGGAATCCCTAGTTAAAAATGTCTTAAGTGTTATAGTATTTGAGAAATCGTGAATCCAACATCCACACACACATCCACACCCACACACACACACATCCATACACACATACGGACATCATCGTAAAAATGTTATAATCGGATTCTAGGGACATTAAAACGTGCTTATTCACTAAAATCTGGATATTCGATTTTTAGCATGAATACAATACCTCTCTTAGCGAGAGGTAATAAGGAGCAAAACCTTTTTCATTTTTATTAATTTTAGATCTATACTATATTTCAGATAAGAACAGACTTGGTGGCGCTGAGGAGCCAACCTGTTTTACACCCATAAAACTTATGAATTAGTTTTGTTTCGTTTATGACATACTTGACACCTCGAAACGTCAAAATTTGATCATTTTTAATTCTTTAGTAAGTATACAGTTACTTAAAGTTGTTAAATAGATTAAAAAGTCAAAATGAAATAAATAATATACATACTTATATAATGCTATTGTAAACTTGGTTTGCGTTTAGACCAATCAGAAGCTGGAATCGTAAGCCCTATATTGCACCCAAGTCTATTCTTATCTGAATTTAACATACACAGGTACATACATACAGACATCATCGTGAAAATGTTAAAATTGGATTCTAAGGACCTTACATCGTGGTCATTTACCAAAATCTCGATATGCGATTTTTAGCATGATCCCTATACCTGCCATACCAAGGGTAGCGGGAAGTAAAGATTACTAGTTGTTCCATGGCACCCTACAATAAGCCGTAAATTGCGAATTTTATTTAGGTATAGTTCTTTTTTTCGAACACAAATAAATAAATATATACATATATATTCATACCCTCACATAACGATTTTTTAAAGAAATAAGCACATAAAGTTTTATAATATGATTATAATGAGAGTGCCACGGATGACAAAAATGGATACATGTTAATTTTTTACCTTCCGTCACCTTTAGGTAAGGAAGGTATTGTCTTTGGTCAAAAAATTCGGTGGTGAGTTTTTGATGAATAACCACGTTTTAGGGTCCCTACAATACGATTTTACTATTTTTACGATGATGTCTGTGTGTGCGTGTGTGTGTGTGTGTGTGTGTGTGTGTGTGTGTGTGTGTGTGTGTGTGTGTGTGTATGTATGTGTGTCCGTGTGTGTGTATGTAACAAAATTTTCGTCTACGATAACTTCCATACTACAATTCTAAAAATTATAATTCTTTCGTATTTCTCTTCGTTACATCCATGTGAAGAGCTGATTAGATTTTGGTTAGAATTGGACAACCGGAAGTACCATCATTTGAAGATTTTAACAATTTTTCTTGAAAAAACTACGTTAAATATAATTTTTTCGCATTTGATGTTATTATAAATATTAAAGAATATTTTATTCTCTATACGATTTGACTGCATTTTATACTTAATATTAAATGGATATAGAGTTAAAAAATTATAAAGAAATTAAATTTCATAAAGTAGCCATAGCTGTGGTAACAGCTACTATATTAAAAAAATTCTGATTGAAAGATGTCAGTGTCAAGTGAAATTGACATAGTGTGTCTGTCTTATAATTTTACTGGAAATATAGGATTTTTTGCTTTCTGTATGGAATTTGTATAAAATACATACAACTGCTTTAAGGTAATGTACAAGAAATAATAATAATAAATCTTTTATTTCTGCAGATACATTACACTGTATATAGAAAACGTCACAAAATAATAATTTTCTGTATGAAATTTGCATAAAATAGATGCAACTGCCGGAAGGTAATGTACAAGAAATAGAATATGTATTTAATTTAACAAGGAACTTTCCGTATGAAATTTGTACAAAATACATAGAACTGACGGAAGGTAATGTTCTTGCCACATCAGATTTTTTTACATAGAATTAAAGTGCCCTGGCAGAAAGTAGTGAATATTTTCTTCTGTCAAATGATTATAAATGTCAACATGTTCACGTATTTCTATCATGGCATTCTAATTATATGTAAGAAAAATAAAATATATTCATTTTTTCTATTCGTGGATCCCTTAGTATAGTGATATTTTAATCATATTAATAGAAAATTTTATATGCATATTTCTCAAATAATCACGTGAGAGTATGAAAATATTATATCATATATATATATATATATATATATATATATATATATATATATATATATATATATATATATATATATATATATGTATATATATATATATATATATATATATATATATATATATATATATATATATATATATATAGGCTATGAACAGGGAAACGTATGTCTGTATGTCTGATCATTATTAAATTCAAAAGTCAAGTATTCAAACTTGTAGTATATTCCGAAATTAGCTTTTAGCAGATTTTCGAGGAAAAACGTAATAAAATATAATCCAAAATTTGGTATTATAGACTTTTCTATTTATTCGAACAACAAATTAGATTTTGTTTACAAACGATCAACCGGAAGTGATAATTAAAGCTCATTGCTATTTTAAACATGGAATTGACGGGAGGTCATCTGCTGGCCACATCAGATTTTTACCTTCCGTCACCTTCAGGTAAGGAAGGTATTGTCTTTGGTCAAAAAATTCGGTGGTGAGTTTTTAATGAATAAGCACGTGTTAAGGTCCCTAGATAACGATTTTACTATTTTTACGATGATGTCTGTATGTGTGTGTGTGTGTGTGTGTGTGTGTGTGTGTGTGTGTGTGTGTGTGTGTGTGTGTGTGTGTGTGTGTGTGTGTGTGTGTGTGTGTGTGTGTGTGTGTGTGTGTGTGTGTGTGTGTGTGTGTGTGTGTGTGTGTGTGTGTGTGTGTGTGTGTGTGTGTGTGTGTGTGTGTGTGTGTGTGTGTGTGTGTGTGTGTGTGTGTGTGTGTGTGTGTGTGTGTGTGTGTGTGTGTGTGTGTGTGTGTGTGTGTGTGTGTGTGTGTGTGTGTGTGTGTGTGTGTGTGTGTGTGTGTGTGTGTGTGTGTGTGTGTGTGTGTGTGTGTGTGTGTGTGTGTGTGTGTGTGTGTGTGTGTGTGTGTGTGTGTGTGTGTGTGTGTGTGTGTGTGTGTGTGTGTGTGTGTGTGTGTGTGTGTGTGTGTGTGTGTGTGTGTGTGTGTGTGTGTGTGTGTGTGTGTGTGTGTGTGTGTGTGTGTGTGTGTGTGTGTGTGTGTGTGTGTGTGTGTGTGTGTGTGTGTGTGTGTGTGTGTGTGTGTGTGTGTGTGTGTGTGTGTGTGTGTGTGTGTGTGTGTGTGTGTGTGTGTGTGTGTGTGTGTGTGTGTGTGTGTGTGTGTGTGTGTGTGTGTGTGTGTGTGTGTGTGTGTGTGTGTGTGTGTGTGTGTGTGTGTGTGTGTGTGTGTGTGTGTGTGTGTGTGTGTGTGTGTGTGTGTGTGTGTGTGTGTGTGTGTGTGTGTGTGTGTGTGTGTGTGTGTGTGTGTGTGTGTGTGTGTGTGTGTGTGTGTGTGTGTGTGTGTGTGTGTGTGTGTGTGTGTGTGTGTGTGTGTGTGTGTGTGTGTGTGTGTGTGTGTGTGTGTGTGTGTGTGTGTGTGTGTGTGTGTGTGTGTGTGTGTGTGTGTGTGTGTGTGTGTGTGTGTGTGTGTGTGTGTGTGTGTGTGTGTGTGTGTGTGTGTGTGTGTGTGTGTGTGTGTGTGTGTGTGTGTGTGTGTGTGTGTGTGTGTGTGTGTGTGTGTGTGTGTGTGTGTGTGTGTGTGTGTGTGTGTGTGTGTGTGTGTGTGTGTGTGTGTGTGTGTGTGTGTGTGTGTGTGTGTGTGTGTGTGTGTGTGTGTGTGTGTGTGTGTGTGTGTGTGTGTGTGTGTGTGTGTGTGTGTGTGTGTGTGTGTGTGTGTGTGTGTGTGTGTGTGTGTGTGTGTGTGTGTGTGTGTGTGTGTGTGTGTGTGTGTGTGTGTGTGTGTGTGTGTGTGTGTGTGTGTGTGTGTGTGTGTGTGTGTGTGTGTGTGTGTGTGTGTGTGTGTGTGTGTGTGTGTGTGTGTGTGTGTGTGTGTGTGTGTGTGTGTGTGTGTGTGTGTGTGTGTGTGTGTGTGTGTGTGTGTGTGTGTGTGTGTGTGTGTGTGTGTGTGTGTGTGTGTGTGTGTGTGTGTGTGTGTGTGTGTGTGTGTGTGTGTGTGTGTGTGTGTGTGTGTGTGTGTGTGTGTGTGTGTGTGTGTGTGTGTGTGTGTGTGTGTGTGTGTGTGTGTGTGTGTGTGTGTGTGTGTGTGTGTGTGTGTGTGTGTGTGTGTGTGTGTGTGTGTGTGTGTGTGTGTGTGTGTGTGTGTGTGTGTGTGTGTGTGTGTGTGTGTGTGTGTGTGTGTGTGTGTGTGTGTGTGTGTGTGTGTGTGTGTGTGTGTGTGTGTGTGTGTGTGTGTGTGTGTGTGTGTGTGTGTGTGTGTGTGTGTGTGTGTGTGTGTGTGTGTGTGTGTGTGTGTGTGTGTGTGTGTGTGTGTGTGTGTGTGTGTGTGTGTGTGTGTGTGTGTGTGTGTGTGTGTGTGTGTGTGTGTGTGTGTGTGTGTGTGTGTGTGTGTGTGTGTGTGTGTGTGTGTGTGTGTGTGTGTGTGTGTGTGTGTGTGTGTGTGTGTGTGTGTGTGTGTGTGTGTGTGTGTGTGTGTGTGTGTGTGTGTGTGTGTGTGTGTGTGTGTGTGTGTGTGTGTGTGTGTGTGTGTGTGTGTGTGTGTGTGTGTGTGTGTGTGTGTGTGTGTGTGTGTGTGTGTGTGTGTGTGTGTGTGTGTGTGTGTGTGTGTGTGTGTGTGTGTGTGTGTGTGTGTGTGTGTGTGTAACAAAATTTTCGTCTGCGATAACTCTAATACTACAGTTACAAAAATTATAATTTTTTCGTATACTTCTTCGTTACATCCATATGAAGACCTGATTAGATTTTGGTTACAATTGGTCAACCGGAAGTACCATCATTTGCAGATTTTAACAGTTTTTCTTGAAAAAACTATGTTAAATATAATTTTTTCACATTTGATGTTATTATAAATATTAAAGAATATTTTATTCTCTATACGATTTGACTGCATTTTATACTTAATATTAAATGAATATAGAGTTAGAAAATTATAAAGAAATTAAATTTCGTAAAGTAGCCATAGCTATGGAAACAGCTACTATATTAAGAAAATTCTGATTGAAAGATGTCAGTGTCAAGTGAAATTGACATAGTGTGTTTGTCTTATAATTTTACTGTAAATATAGGATCTTTTGCTTTCTGTATGGAATTTGTATAAAATACTCGTGCGTACAACTGCTTTAAGGTAATGTACTAGAAATAATAATAATAATAATAATAAATCTTTTATTTCTGCAGATACATTACACTGTATATAGAAAACGTCACAAAATAATAATTTTCTGTATGAAATTTGCATAAAATACATGCAACTGCCGGAAGGTAATGTACAAGAAATAGAATATTTAATTTAGCAAGGAATTTTCCGTATGAAATTTGTACAAAATACATAGAACTGACGGAAGGTAATGTGCTGGCCACATCAGATTTTTTTATAAGAAATAAAACCCTTTAAAACTGGCCACTTACGTAAAATTGCGTAAAAAATAAAAATCAACGTGTTCTCTGGAAAAAATATCACAGCTGTTACAATTGGCATATAAGATCATTTCAGACTTGACTTACATAATGAAAAAACAACATGTTTATCAACACTGTTGCATGTCTGCATACTCTTAAATGCAAAGAACATTTAACGTCCGTTTTTACAATAATAAAAAAAATATTTAACATCAGTTTTTACAATCAAATTTTTTTCCAGAGAACACAATGACCGGTAGTATTTATTCTTAAACAGGGGTGATTAAGCGTTGGCTAAAGTTACAAATTCTGTTGTTTTTTTAACCACCTCAATGTATTTCTAAATGGTAGTCATGGTAATTAGTTAGTCAAGGCACGTAGATCAAAAATTATTGCCAGATTTACTGTCTATGAAGTTAGTTCTGCCAGTTGTACGCGAGTAAACACGTACCCCGGGCAACCTGGAAGGGCTTGGTATCAGCTGATATGTGTACGTGTCACTTTGACAAGACTAATGTTTTGACATTTTAATTTTGAACTGTTAAAAGTTTATTATTTTTAATTTCATGTGTTTACTGCCCGAATATTGTAATTTATAACATTTTAGCAGTTCAAAATCAAAATATTGGTATTGTCAAAGTGACATTGTTGTCAAAGTGACACGCGCGCACAAACAGCTGATTAAAAGCACTTCAAGGTTGCTCCAGTCACGTGTCTGCTCACGCCCTATAGTAATTGTGAATAAAATTATTTTTTAATAACTATTGGGTCTATTATTATTGCGTTGAATGAAAATTTACTTTCAGGCTATCCTCAAGTCGGGGAATCCCCTACGCATCTGCTCCATGTGTCAAAAGTATCTGGACACGTTTAGTAAATTTAAACAAGACAATATGGGCAACAATTTGCACGGAGAAGCAAGCGGGGATGCGCAGAGAAACAAGGACACCATTACGCATGCGTCAACTGAGCCGGAAGACGGAAACAACGCTGACAAAATAGCCGCCAGTACATCGAGTTTGGGTGAAAAATCCGTAGAATCCAACATTACTGTGCAGGAAAAAGCAGATAATAAAAATTTCGAAGAAGTTTGTATTAAAGTGGAAGATTCTACAGATTCCGAAAGTAGCAATGATTTACAAGCCACATCAAAAGTCGAAACTACAAGCGACAATAATATTACCAAGTTTGAGTGTTTAATATGTCCCGAATATTTTGCAGACAGTCAAAATTTGATACGACACATGCGGACTCATTTTGTTGAGTATGATGAAAAGAAACTGAAATGTCCAGTTTGTAGCAGATTTGTCCATCGTGCCAATTTGCACAGGCATTTGCAAAAGCATATTGGTATTAAAGATTTTAGTTGCCATTTATGTGAAAAATCATTTACTGAAAAATCTAGTCTGGAATATCATATCAAAACGCACAGTGATCAAAACATTTCTCACGAAGCGAAAAAAACTTATAAATGTCCAATATGCAACAAAACCTTTTCAAACAATAGTAACATGAAGAGACACGTCCAGACTCACAAAGATACCAAAGAAAAACAAATCTCTCGAAAAACACCAAAAAAGATTTATCAATGCCATTTTTGTGATAAAACATCAACTGATAGTAGTAATATGAAAAGACACATGAAAAAACATTCCGGAATTAAGGATTTTCATTGCAATTTATGTAATAAATCATTTACACATAAGACCACTTTAGATTATCACTTGAAAATTCACAGTGGTCGCCGAGATTTTCTCTGCGAAATATGTAAAAAAACATTTATAGAAAAAAAAGACCTCAACAAGCATATGCGAATACACAGCGAAAATAAGTCCAAAATTTATAAATGTCCTGTATGTAATAAAGTCTATTCAGACAATGGCAACATGAAGAGACACATTAAAACACATGACGAAAACAAAAATTTTCATTGCAATTTATGTAATAAATATTTTAGAGAAAAGGGCAGTTTGAATTACCACATGAAAGTACACAGTGGGCAACGAGATTTTCAATGTGAAATATGCAACAAAACATTCATAGCAAACAACGACCTCACCAAGCACATGCGAAGACATGGAATATATAAACCAAACGCAAAACCTTATCAATGCCATTTTTGTGACAAAACATCAGCTGATAGCAGCAATATGAAAAAGCATATTAAAACTCATACAAAAAATCAATCTGATGAAAAAAATACGAATGATAAAAGTGCGGTGCAAAACAAGAGTGATGTGAACTTTGAAGATATTAAAGAAGAACCGAAGGAGTATATTTCTACCGATATTTCAATAAAAGAAGAATCTCTGGAACTAAATTCAGATGATCTTACATTTTATAATAACATAGTGCAAACCATAACAAAAGACGATAAGACATTTGATGATTGTACATAAATTAAAGGGGAATACAAGTAATAGAAAAATAAGAAGAAATAGCTATTTTCTTTTTTATTAATTTTAGATCTATACTGTATTTCAAATAAGAACAGACTTGGTGGTGCTGAGGAGTCAGCCTGTTTTACACCCATAAAACTTATGAATTAGTTTTATTTGTGTATGACATACTTGACAGGCCGAAACGTCAAAATTTGATCATTTTTAATTCTTTAAGGCGTTTTTTATTCAGGTAACCGGCTTATATAAGGTTAACCGAACGTAACCGGTGTGAATAAAATATGCCCGGTTACTACAGACGTTTCTGTTGAATTAATTATTTAACATTTGTCCAATATTTATCTTGTTGATAGTGTGGTACATTTAATTTAAAGCGTAATGATGTAATACAACATATCGCTGGCTCAATATTACAAGGTTCTATGATGAGTGATCATAGTTTTGAGAAAACAGCATTTGAAAATTTTGACATCTAGAATTCATATTATAAATACGCTCATAATTGAAATATGTACTGCATACGTATATGTGAGCATTTTTAATGACTTAATAGAAAATTCGGTTAAAAAATATTTTCGTGGCAGTAATTATTTACAAAAATAAAAATAACATACAACTTTGTTACTGAAAAGCTGATATTATTATTAACTTTTAGGATCATACAACTATGTTACATTAATATTATTCAACAAAAAAGTTAAATTCATAACATTAGAAAGTGTGTAACATCTATTTAGCTTTTATATAATTACATATTTATATTAATTTACAAATTTAATTAATAACTACACATTTTTTGGTAAAATTACTGTGAAGTAATCTCTGTCTACAGCGGGCATCCATGGCATTATTGATGTGAGAGATGCCACCTTACTATCTGGCCATTTATACGCTGAAGCATTTATTTTTGCGTCAAATATCTTTCCGATATTTCCAGGCTTACGTAATGATTTTTTTAACTGCATGGTTTCAAAATTTTCATCCTGGTAAGAAATTTTATATTTTATTTCGTAGTAAGATGTGCTAAACTGCAGTATTTTGACTTTACTAAATGGAACTAAGTTGTAATTTAAATTTTGGGATTGTTATTGATAATTAAGAAAATGTGACGAAATCATTTGCATAATTATGTAAGGTTTTTTACGATTCATTTTTAAAAACAAGCGCATACACTTACAGGTGAATAATATCTGTTCTATTTGACGCCCTTTCAATACAACTATATACCGCATCGAATTCTTGAACTGCAGAATGTCAGGGTGTTGAATATTTCATAGTTATTTTCTGTAAATTACGATTTTGTTTCATAATTCTTACTATCGAAAATGACATCACACTATTACGATTTTGTGGTACGCAGCTGTCGCTCCATAACGTAAGTTCTTTGCTATCATTTAAAACGCGTTGTACGATTTTATGTAGTTCACTGGCAATATCATTACCTTTTCTTCCCATTGTCGCTTCTGTCCATATAGCACAATACACTTGTTTTGTAGTTGATAAGTGAGCAGTTAAATTATAGACAGAAAATTTAGTTTTATAGTAAAATTGACTAATTTCTGCTTTAGGGCAAGTTAACACATTTTCTAAGTCGAAAGTTATTAGTGCTTTATTTTTATTATCTCTGTTTTTCTGCCTTTTTCACGCATAGCTACTTTCTCAGCAATGTGCTCTTCATATTGTTTATTTTCTCCTTTATCTAATCTATTTTCTTCTTTCATTAGTTTGTACCGTTCAGAAATATTGCATCTGTCTTTCTTTGGCTTATGAAATGATATATTAAATTCGTTATAGAATATATTTCTATAAGCTGACTCCTTCACTGGTTGTTTATCCAGATAAAGTCAGAAGAAAAATCTTTGTCTTTAACAGAATCATCACAGCTTTCATCGTCCGACATCTCTTCATTATTTAACATTTCAATTATGATACATTCAACGTCACTCTATTCTAAAATAAACTGTAGCTGACAGATCATATACAAAATTTTACAGGGTTGTATGCATCTCTACTACCGCACACAAAATTCTTTTAAAGAATTACAAGGTTGTATGTGTAAACATACACCTATGAGACTGAAAATGTGTTATTTCAAAACATACACCCATGATATTTTATACCTTGCTTAGCAACAGCGCACCAGAGTCATCTGTCGACAAAGTTTAAAACTAAGTCAATGTATCATACAACCTTATTATACCAAAATCAGAAAATCATAAAAAATGTTACATAGAACCTTGTAATATTAAGCCAGCGATATGTTGACAAAAAAAATCACAGATTCCATTTTTACTCTTACTGAAAATTGCCTAACTGCCAAAATTTCAACGTTTTGACAGCTAGAAAAGGATAGCAATACTAACCTGACATGTAACCGCCCATACCGCGAAGGTAACCGGTCTGAATAAAAAACGCCTTTAGTAAGTAAACAGTTAAAGTTGTTAAATAAATTATAAAGTCAGAATGGAATAAATAAATACCAGCTTACATATTGGTATTGTAAGCTTGGTTTGCGTTTAGATCAATCAGAAAGCTGGAATAGTAAGCCCTATATTACACCTAAGTCTAGCCTTATCTGAAATACAGAATAGTTTATTATAAAAAGTTGTGGCGAAGTTAAAAAAAATGAGTTACCCATGGAATTTAATATACACACGTAAATACACACAGACATCATCGTGAAAATGTTAAGATTGGATTCTAATTAAATTAATATGTACTTAATAATGTTTATTTACACAACGTTAATAAATCATATTTGCATGTTTTAAACACATACTTATTTGAACACTCCTATGTCTATTTCGTTGGAAAAACTTTTAAACTTTTTTCTTTTTATCGAAATTCATATTTTTTATATGGAATAAATAGTACATGCACAGAAAAAGAAATATTTATAAGTAAGCAAAAGTAACCATCCGCTACTTGCGCATAATATTCTGTAGTATACTACAAAGTTAGGGAGAAACAAACACGAACATATTCAAATTAATTACCGAAATAAACGAACAATTAAAATCTCTGGAGTCTCACAGACTCCACACTACCATAGTAGGGATAAAGGTAGAACAGACGTAATATACACTTGAGAGCAAAAGTATTCGGCCACCCATTACTTTTCAGTAAAAAGTGATTTTTGATATTAAACTGCATCTTGTACAATACTAACTAATAACTCATATTATATGGTAGCGATAGAAGAGCTAGAGTCTACCGTCGTCCAGGAGAACGATTTTCACAGTGCTGCATAGTGGAGCAACTCGCTTTTGGGGGAGGTTCATGCATGTTTTGGGGGGGCATTTCTCTTTGTGCAAAAACCGAACTGGCCTGTATCCCCACAGGTAACCTAGGCGGTTTAACTGCTCTGCGCTATATTTCTGAAGTCTTAGAGGAGCATGTTGTCCCATATGCTGGCTTCATTGGCGATAATTTCGTACTTATGCAAGATAATGCAAGGCCTCATGCAGCTGAGATTGTTCAAAATTACCTCAACGAAGTTGGTGTACGAGTCATGAAGTGGCCAGCCAAAAGTCCGGACATGAATCCGATTGAGCACATGTGGGATGAACTCAAGAGAAGAATTCGGTCACGGGTTCCAGCTCCAACAACGCTTCAGGAACTGACAAGGGCTGCTCAAGAAGAGTGGGATAATATTCCACAGGATGTTGTTGAAGGGCTGATCAGATCCATGCCAAACCGAATGCAATCTATTATACGAGCAAGAGGGGGTCATACAAAATATTGAAAAAACCTCATTTGTTCAAACTTGTTTTTGTTTCTGTTATTAATAAACAAATTTAAATTTTTTTCATCTTACTTATTCTGACTATTATAATAAAAATTTTGTTAACATGATAAACAAAAGCTAACCAGAGATTAATTTGGTATCATTTGAGAGAACACTAATCGGGCTTCGAAATGATACCAATGTGCTATTTCACAAATGTAAGGAAGCATGCTATTTATTCTTTTAAAATTAAGGTTGTTAGGTGGCCGAATACTTTTGCTCTCAAGTGTAAATAATGCAAAGAGATTACTATAGTAAAAAATTTTAGGCAGAGGAGTCACGTCATCAAACTTTGTAACTAGATAATGACGTATAATGACGTCACGAAAATAGTAGATTTACATGGTACACTAATTTAATTTTAGAAAATAATTGTATGTACCTGCGATGCAATTTATGTGATCAAGTTAATTTATTTAATAGTCGAATAATAATTGAATATTATTGTAAAATTTAATATATTTCCAATTTATGGTATTGAAAATTCGGTGTAGGGCACACCGAATCGGAGGATAATGCTTTCGGCATTGTAAAATGACAAAAAAACACCAATAAAATGAAAGAGATAAAACGAAAATCACAACTGAACACAGAAAGAAATGAACAGTCAGTACAGTACTGTACAGAGGTTATGAATAAATAAAAAAACAAAGAAACATAACTCGAAAAACAGTTACTGTTTGTATTGAAAAATACAGATTTGATACGCAACAAGGCAACAGTAATGGAATTCTGAGAAAACACAACAAACAACGTAGACAAAAATGTTAATTATACGAAAAAGTAACGAATAACTAATGACAGTCGACGGTTGACAATTCCGGGAGAAACATGTCATGTAAACGTTTAAATATTGAAATCCAATAGTACCAACATGTGGTGAAAAAATGAACTACAATTATTTTAAATAAATTAAAACTCATTCAAAACATTATGTTCGACTTTAAAATAATTGTAAATTTAATTAAAATGTACTTTACTTATAGTATGCAAAAAATAGTATTTATTTTCTTCGTTTTCCTAAACATATACATCACTCGGCCAATACTACAGTGATTTTTCATTTTGTAATGAAATGATGACGTGACTCCTCTGCCTAAAATTTTTCCCTATATTGTAAAGACGCATACGTATATTCTGCGTTACTGCCAATGCTGGTTCGGCCGGCTGATGTCGGTATGACGTCACAAGCGGCGGACGCGTTGTTTAAAATCTTAGGCTCGGGCCACACTATGCGTTTTGGCGGGACCGGTTTAACGGGACCGGTTGACCGGGAAGACAACAACTTATTGTTTTAAATGAATGCGTCCACACCTATGCGGTTGCGGTCCGGTTGCCGGATACTACCGCAGCATGTTGCGGTTTGACCGGACGGTCAATTTGCCGCATGACAACTACAACATATTGGAAATAATGCGAGCGTTCACAAGGGTCTGGTTTTGTTTTTTAATAGACAACGTATACTATTTGGGCTCTGCACTAATCAGACATTAGTCAGACTGTGTCAGAATCGGGTTGTCAATGCTGCCACACTATGCGTTTTGGCGGGACCGGTAAAACCGCATCCGGTTGAACGGGATGGATCGTACAGCGTCCACATATATCCCGCTAAACCGGACGGCATCAATGACAACCCGATTCGGACACAGTCGGAGCAACATGTGATCAGTGCAGAGCCCAAAATAGTATACACCGTCTATTAAAAAACAAAACTAGACCTTTGTGAAAGCTCGCATTATTTCCAATGTGTTGTAGATGACATGCGGCAAATTGACCGTCCGGTCAAACCGCAACATGCTGCGGTAGTATCCGGCGACCGGACCGCAACCGCATCAGTGTGGACGCATTCATTTAAAACAATAGGTCGTTGTCTTCCCGGTCAACCGGTCCCGTTAAACCGCTCCCGTCAAAACGCATAGTGTGGCCCGAGCCTTATAGTTCTTCTATCTTTAACAATAGATATATGCGGTTTGAAAATTTGTTCTTAGAATCTTTCATGCTACAATTTAGATTTTTGGTGTACACCCCCTTTAACAGTTTTTGTATCTCTCAAAATAAACGAAATATTTTTGGTGCCTTTTCAACTTCTATTTCAGAAAAAATATTTTCAATTACAGAAAAAGTAACTTCAATTTTAGAAAATAAAATACTGTAAAATAGGGTTACTGTGATTTCGCGGGGTGGCTTTGATTTTTCTAGGGGAACTTTTGTTTTGCATGTAGCACTACTGTAAAGAATCGTAGGGACTTTTTGAATACGGCAAGTTGTAACACTGACTCGATCATGTGTGAATGGTGTATACCACTCGGAAAGAATAATCGTAAGTACTATTGTTTTTAATTAAAAAATATTTAAGTAATAGGCGAAATATTGCAATTTTTCTAGTATAATAAACTTGACACGTGAAAGTATGCAATGCAATCTTAAATAATATTTACAGTGTTTAAAGATCGACTGTTGGGATGACGAATTTCCAACCTATCTTTTTTTAAATCATTGTATGTGTTACCTACAACAAGCTTTTCCCAAAGGGGCTACTTTGACTTAATTTTGGGGATAATTTGATTTTATTTTTTACGAGATATTTTTTGAGGTTAAACTATACTTCATCTCACGTACGAAAATAGTGATGGGAAGATAGGCGCATTGTAATCCTGTAGTTTGATTGGATAATATCGGGATATTATCCAATCAAAAAACAAGATCAAACTGTACCTATCTTTCCGTCGCTATTTTCTTACGTGAAATGAAGTATAAAAACGTTATTAGTAATATTTTTAACATAGTAAGAAATAAGGATCTATAGGCGCTCAGTCGGAAGAAGAAATTTCCGAAATATTCAAATATTACCGACGCCAAATGTTAGTGAGAAGAGTAAACAAGTATTATATAAATTTGAAGCACCAATTGTGTATAAAAAGTAAAATACGTATTATTTTCTATTAAAATATTATTCACGAAACATGACTATTCAAGATCATTTATGAGCCGTCTGGTATAATATTACTTGCAGATAACTTCACTGCATTTCATATCCATAGGCGTGCGCCGCGAAATATTTATGGGTACATTTTAAATGAAAAAAATAATTTATTTTATTTGAAATTTTTTTATCTTCTTCATCTATGTTTATATATAAAACAAAAATATAGACTTGACGTAAACCATAAAATAATAATTTGATTTCAATGTCAACGCCACTCGATAAACATTAGTATAGAGGGCCGTATAGTAGATATATATTCATATATTTTGAATTGTATTTTATTCACCTATGCGCACATATATATTTTTTAATTTTCCTCGGCGTTGTCAAGTTATTCCGTTTTTTCTCTAAAAATGACATAATACACGCATTGCTTTATATAGGCATAATATAGTATATTAAAGAACGTGTTTTATAACACATGTTTTTTTCGCACGCGTCAAAATTTGACAAGTGCGACAGAAAGTTTTATAAAATGAGTTCTTTATACTATTTTTTATATTTTGCGCCTTCTACAATAACATTTACTTACTCAATTTGTGATTATATTTGTAACCATTTGTACATTTTCATGTAAATAATCTTCCCTAAATAAAAAATAATAATAATAATAATTTCGACATTATATTATTAAAATGAATTGTCAATTAACTAAAAATAAATTAGGTATAAATGGGTTAAAGAAACGTCATCTAGTACCAACCGTCTAAAACAAAAAATTGCGTATCGAAATGAAGGTCATTACGATACGCAATTGCGTATCGTAATGACTTCATTATGAACGCAAAATATAAAAAAGATATTTTAATAGTAGAAATTAAAAAAAAAGATATTTTAATAGTAGAAATTTAAAAAAAATTCTGTACAACTATAACTATACTCTATGTTCTCATATAATTTTCTTTAAATATAATTATACAGACTGTTCAATAAAGCGAATCAAATTTACACAATTTCAAATGACTATAACTCGTCATTTTCAATTGGAACACCCTATATTTTATTATTTAGTTGGATTTCTTTTTTTGTTATCTTTCTATATTATTAAGGGTATCCTATGCCAAAAACCAATAATTTCGGAGTTATTCATCAGTTTTGTCCAAATTTATTTAAATAAAATCTAGCATCCTATGGAAATTGTGTTTTTATTAAGAAACAATTGCAATAATGGACAGTAGTTTGCATTAACCAATAAATAAAACTGTTTATTATTAATATTAATGCGATTAGGTAATAATAACTTATTCATATGAATTTTGCGCAAGAACTATATACCGTGTGTGTGTCTTAAAGGTGTACATAGGAGATTAACATGGGAAATCAGTTTTTTGCAATTTCCTGCTCGCCTAATTATTTTAAGCAAAAATGCGTCAAATAAAAGTTTTAGGACATAAAATTCTGCATCTAAACCAATACACAGAATTAACTTTACATGCTTTGTAACGATAGAAATTAAATATGAAAATGTCGAAAATTACATTGAAAATATCGACAGCCATGGAACTGAACAAAAAATAAATAAATGCTTGACGTTTTATGAAATTGTCATAAACCTCAAATAAGTTAACTTACGTTGTGACGTCAAGCATTTATTTATTTTTTGTTCAGTTCCATGGCTGTTGATATTTTCAACGTAATTTTCAACATTTTCATAATTAATTTCTGTCGTTACAAAGCATGTAAAGGTAATTCTATTTATTGATTTAGATGCAGAAATTTATGCCCTATAACTTTTATTTGACGCGTTTTTTCTTAAAATAATTAAGCGAACAATTGTAAAAAAATGATTTTCCATGTTAATCTCCTATGTACACCTTTAAGACAGACACACGGTATATAATTTTAAATTTTAGTATTTAAGATTTTATCAAGGGGAATACCATACATTAGATTCTGGCTAAAATTAATAAACCGGAAGTGATAGTTTACTTGAAGCTCTGAATAGAGTTTCGTGAAAAATATATTGATATATTCAAAAACTTTTTAAATCCAGTATTTAAGACTTTTATATGAAAGGGAACAACGTATTAGATTATGGCTAAAATTGATAAACCGGAAGTGTTACTATATTTGAAGCTCTGAACATATTTTCCTGAAAAATATATTGATACAATCCAAAACTTTTCAAATTTGGTATTTAAGCCTTTTATATTAATGAGAACGACGTATTAGATATTTAGCAAAGATTGATAAACCGGAAGTAGTACTTTACAGAAAGCTATAAACAGATTTCTTGAGAAAATATATTAAAACATGACCCAAAACTTCTTTAATTTAATATTTAAAACACGTGTATAATTTGAAACAACATACTAGATTTTGACTATACTTATATGATAAACCGGAAGTGGTACTTAATTTGGAGTTCTTAACAGATTTTCGAGGAAAAACAATAAAATATAATCCAAAATTTGGTATTACAGACTATTCTATTTATTGGAACAACAAATTAGATTTTGTTTACAAACGATCAATCGAAAGTGATACTTTACTTAAAGCTCATTGCTATTTTAAACATGGAATTGACGGGAGGTTATATGCTGGCCACATCAGATTTTTTATGAGAAATATTTCCGGGAATGGACTGTGTCATATTTTGAGTCATAGCTCAATGTTTCGCCCGCAATCGTATGGGGCATCTTCAGGAGCAAGGGGGATAGTACTGTCTTAAACAAGGTTACCCGACGTGTCAACCACGCTAGAGGCCGAGTTTAAGCAACAAGAGGGGAAGACTCAGTTTACAAGGTTACCCGACGTGTAAACCACGCTAGAGGCCAAATAAACCAAGTGACGAAAGGAAGGCCGAGAAGACAGTTATATACTAATCTAAAGGTACGGTAGATGAGCAAAGCTAATGAGGACCAATGGGAATCAAGTTCGTAATGGTAGACTAGGCGTGTCGTGTTCCGAGAATCACCGGTTTCCACATGTGGCTCAAGAAATAGCCATCATCCCGATTGATGTTATTAGGATGTTTCCATATTTCTAAAGTTTCCCTGTATTTACGTCTGTAAAACTCAGGGACAGGAGCTAAAATGCGGGAAATTTCAAATAAGATGTTATGTCCTGTGTTGTGTTGGTGTTCTGCGACCGCAGATGTTAATATCATACCATTACGCAGACAGCGTTTGTGTTCTGACAATCTAGTGTGAACACTCCTTCCTGTTTCACCTATGTATACTGTGCCGCAAGAACAAGGAATACTATAAACACCGGGTAACGACAAGGGTTCGCGTTTATCTTTAGTTTGGGGGAGTATTTCTGAGATTTTTTGTGGAGGTTTAAAAAAGACCTTAATATTGTTTTTATTAAGAATTCTACCTATTTTATCCGAGAATCCTTTAATGTAAGGGATAGATGCGAATGTTTCGAACGAGGTATCCACGGGTTTTTTGGGTAAAGGGTTTAATTGTCTATGAATTACATTATTGATTAATTTTACGTCATAGTTGTTCTGGATTAAACTATGTCTGATGTGGTCAAGCTCCTGTTGTAGGATATCAGGTTCAGAGATTTTGATGGCACGGTGTACGAGAACGTTGACTACTGAGAGTTTCTGCGAGGGATGGTGGTGAGAATTAAAATTGAGATACCTATCAGTGTCGGTGGGTTTTCTATAAACAGTGTGCCCTAACTGTCCGTCGGGATGTATTAACATCTGCGGTCGCAGAACACCAACACAACACAGGACATGACATCTTATTTGAAAATTCCCGCATTTTAGCTTCTGTCCCTGAGTTTTACAGACGTAAATACCGGGAAACTTTAGAAATATGGAAACATCCTAATAACATCAATCGGGATGATGGCTATTTCTTGAGCCACATGTGGAAACCGGTGATTCTCGGAACACGACACGCCCAATCCACCATTACGAACTCGATTCCCATTGGTCCTCATTAGCTTTGCTCATTTACCGTATCTTTAGATTAGTATATAACTGTCTTCTCGGCCTTCCTTTCGTCACTTGGTTTATTTGGCCTCTAGCGTGGTTTACACGTCGGGTAACCTTGTAAACTGAGTCTCCCCCCCTTGTTGCTTAAACTCGGCCTCTAGCGTGGTTGACACTTCCGGTAACCTTGTTTAAGACAGTACTATCCCCCTTGCTCCTCAAGATGACTCAGACTGTGGAAGCCTACGCAATTATTTCAGATTTTTTATTTAATCCTAACACCTATTTTAAGTATTTAGCGTGTATATTTTCTAGTAGTTCTTTCATTCGAATGAAAATTTATCTTTCAGATAATCTTCAAGCGCTCTGCTCTTGTGATCTGCCTCTAAAGAGACCGTCTCCTCAGTTAAGGAAATTTGAATAAGCCTACATCCGTCAAACATCAAATTAGAACTGCTACTTCAGAATCTCGACCGTACATAAAAAGCATCAAAATGGAGGATGCCAGTACAGGACCAGTTGCAGATAACCTCAAATTTGAAGAAGTCTTCATAAAGGAAGAACCAGTGGACGATAATCCCGATGATCCGCAAATTGAAGATAATTTAATGCATAATACAGTGAAACACGAAAGCACATTCGACAATAATTGTAATGACGATATAGGTTACGTAAACATAGTACCAGTCAATAATGTCATAACCTGTAATACCGGTAACCAAATTAACATAGTCATGGTCAACAATATTTCAACACCTTTTAATTCTTCTAAATACTGTTGTTCGGTCTGTCATAAAGGGTTTGCATTAAAATCTTATTTATCGGTACATATGAAAAGACACACTGAAACAAAACTGCTTAATTGTTCGTTATGTGAAAAAACGTTTAGAGACAAACGAAACTTAAAAAAACACCTGAAAGTGCATTCTGGTGTAAGAGATTACCAATGCCCTATTTGTTATAAGATGTACACTCAAAACCATAACCTAAAAATACATTTAAAAACCCATAGTGGAGAGAAACCTTTTAAGTGTTCTATCTGCGGCAAATCATTTATACAAAAATGTAGTTTAGAGTTACATATGAAAGTCCATTATGGAATCAAAGATTTCGAGTGTGAAATATGTCACAAAAAATTTATACAGCCAAGTAATCTCAAACAACATATGAGTGTTCATATTTCTCCTAAAAAGAAAAAGTTCAGTTGCACTAACTGTGATAAAAAATTTGCTCTGAAAGGAACATTATAATATGTGTGGATTAGAATAGTATCTACTAGATATTTGAATGTTATCTACAGTGGCGTATTTACGGGGGGGGGGGGGTCCAGGGGGTCCGGACCCCAAAGATAACAGATAGAGATCCTGATCGTGAGCGTACGTAAATACAATTAAATTTTGTAAGTAGGTTCACGAGATCTACTGTACATTGCTGCAAGCCAGATTAAATGTTTGGGGTGTGTAATCTGTAATTCGTTGTGTTAATTTTAACATCCTGTTTAAATTTTTCACTACTGATAATAGTAGACATTGAATAGAAAATTTAAATGACAGATAATACATTTGTTTCTACTGGATACATCGAACATAAACATAATCTGTCTAGCATTTTTCTTGTAATGTAATGAATCGTAGGCCCTGTATAATAGTCGCGCCATATTGTGTTGTGTTTATCCAAGTCAACAATCTGTTAAATATATTCTCTTTTCTAAGATGTTGTGTGATCTGGTAATTTATTTTTGTATATAAAAGGGGGACAACATGCAGCTTCACATCCCTTGAAAAAATGTAATTTTTAATTATAAGGCATTTGACCTTGAGTGAAAAATTTTTTTTTTTTTGAATCCCTTCCCTCACCATAATTTTGGACCCCTCCCAGAAGAAAATCGTAAATACGCCACTGGTTATCTAACAGTAGTTATAAGAAGTATTAGTTGTTACAGGGATCTAAAATTAAAATTACCATAATTCTTTTTTTTTTTGTAAAACTGTAGAATGCAAAATTGTACAGGTGTCTCATTTTCGATGTTTTTTAAAGGTATCTCGGGTAATATTACTGACAGATCAAAACCGTTTGCACATTCCAGGAATTTTCTTTTGTTTCTGAGCTACAGGCAAAAACTCGTTTTTCGTTCATTTTGAAAATATATCATATCTTATTTATTATGATAGAGAAAAATTGTTTTTGCAAAATTTTTACTGTTTTTTAGATAGAATAAAATGGCGTAATTAGATTTTTTGAAAACTTGATCATTCTCGAGAAATAACACAAACTTATGATTTTTTAAATGGGAACCCATGTTAAAAATAGTCTCGTCTTTTTGCTTCATTTATAAGCTTTTCAATGATATATAACAAGTCTACATTCTTTTGTTTTAAACATTAATAAAAGACGAATTATTAATTTATTGAAGTGAAAATATTGGAAATAATTAAGAAACAAATTAAAAAATTTATTACAGATCAATATTTGTGTATTTTGATTCTATATCTATTAATTGTGTTCTCAAAATTATTCTTAACCAATTATTTTTGGGTTAGTTAAATTACTATTTATCTACGTTATTGTTGGCTGACACAATCCGAAAAAACGATTTTATATGCTTTTGAAATAAATAAATTTAAAAAATGAGTAAAACTAAAACAAATACTTTTAGAAATATGCAAATGATGATATGTAAGAGATTCTTTCATTTGTTTATTAATAATTTCCAATATTTTCACGCCAATAAATTAATAATTCGTCTTTTATTAATGGTTAAAACAAAAGAAGGTAGACTTGTTATATATAATTGAAAACCTTATAAATTAAGCAAAAAGACGAGACTATTTTCAACATAGGTTCCCATTTAAAAAATCATAAGTTTGTGTTATATCTCGAGAATTTTTAAGTTTTAAAAAATTCTAATTACGCCATTTTATTCTTTCTAAAAAATGGTAAAAAATTTGTAAAAACAATTTTTCTCTAAATATCATAATAAATAATACATTTATACAATTAGCAAAAAACGAGTTTTTGCCTGTAGCTCAGAAACAAAAGAAGATCGAAAATTCATGTGGTGACTATTAAATTTTGCTCGAAAAGTTGACCCTGCAATGTGCAAACGGTTTTGTATCGTTAATATAACACGAGATACCTTAAAAAACATCGAAAATGAGACAGCCTGTACAGAATTAAAAGTTGTATACAAAACTGTTTTTACATATTTTACTATGTTTCTAGTTTCTTTGCAATTTTAAAAAGAAATTTATAAATTTCGGTTTATTAGTAGTCTGGTAATTTGTGGTAAATAAAATTTGATAATTTAAGGTACGTAAGTTAAAAATTACGGCAATTTACACGTTTACATCCCTGGTTATATCAGTTGTAAAGATCTATATTGAGTTGTCATGTCTAATAGTTTGTCTTTTATTTTAAATAAAACTTGTGCTGTATGAAAGAAGGAAATAAATTAAAATGTAATATTTATTTTTTGTCATTTTACTTACAATATTGCTTTACTGATCCAAGTCAATCGCGAGGTTCAGCCATAGAATATTTAAAACAGTTATTAAATGATGACTGCATAATTAATATTAATAGATCACACTAACGAGAAGAATAGATTACAAAATTTAAAACACAGGATATAAAAAAAATATTAACAATGACAAGCATTGATTACAACAATGACAAGTATTGATTACAACAATGTCAAACATTGATTACCAACAAAAATCAAAACATAACGTATTTTGATTCAATAATTATATATTTCTTTTAATCTTAAACCTATATATTACATGTGTAAATCTGATGTATTTATAGAAATTAATAATTGGTGCAAAATCTTGACGAAACTATTGCTTATTCTTATGCAACTTATACATAAATATATTATGGAATATGTATCTTTGAACCAACATACCTATACCTTTTTATATAGTACGAGTATTATTTTTATATTAACAATCGGTTATATTTCATATTTTTAGAATGCCTACTAAATTACTGTCAAATATACTGTAGCATATTTGACAGCTACAGATAGGAATGAAGTTAGTTATTCTATAAGAATAACTCTGTAGCCAGACTTGTTATAGAGGGAGTTACAGAATAGGTAATTTTACTATTCTGTAAGCTGTCGTCTTATAGAGCTCTATAGCTTATAGAGTCTATAGCGTTACAGTCTTACAGAGCAAAGTTACAGAATAGCACCATTATCTTATTTTTGATAAGTATTATACAATAGTCATTTTCTTACAAGACGCAAATTATTTGTCGAATCGTTGATATGTAAGAAATTAAAATTGTCTAAGCCTTTTTAGGCACATAGCTTTAAAGTTGCTTTTAGAATATCAAGATACCCTTTGTTATTCATAATTGTTGCAATAAAAGCTAATTTTCCTACTCTCTTTGACTAAATATACCCTAAAACACCATGCTGCATTAAAAAAAAATATATATATATATTTTTGACAAACTAGCGATTAGATGGTAAATTTGTTAGCCCCGAAACAGTATTATTAACCCAGGGCCTCCAAACAGTATTAATTAGCCCAGGGCCCCCAAAGTTCATGGTCCGCCCCTGATTATAGTAAACTGATGCGAAGTCATCGGCAAAACTTTCTATCTGCCCAGAGGCATAAGCGCCGACTTTTGGATTTTCGTGTGGGGGCTAAAAAGGGGTGGTAACAGAAAATTTACCAATAAAATTGATACATAAATAGATTGTACAAAAGATGCGAATTTATCGTATGACTTAAAATATATACCTAATTTTTAAAAAATCTTGACTTTTTTAAATTTATGGCGAAACTCAACGTAAGACAGATAGAATATAAATTTTAATTGTATGTATGTTGAAAATATATACAGAGTGATCAAAAATGCCAAAAGTGTGCCATTCCATACAATTTTGACATTTGCCGCTTAGATAGTATGACAGCATTACTATTTCCATTGGCGTACTTTACCCATTTGGAAGCAGTCATAAGAATAATCTCAAGAGCCGTCTTCTTTATGTTCACCCGAATGAAAATATGCTTCAAGAAGAAATATGTCACGCTCTTCATTAAAAGCATAATTAAATGAAATTAAAGATTTTTAGGAAGGTATCCGAAACAAATATCAAATGAATAAACCAGAGACAACTATCTAAAGAGAGATTGGAAACTCAATGCTTTTATTTTATATCGTTATAAAGTTAGCCATCTATCAACATATGCAATTAACTAAACCACGGTAACTAGATCTTTAAAATGTTATTCGTGTGTTTTTAAAATTATTTATTTAAAAGAAAAAGAAAAACTCATATTGATATGTATTATATTTATTTAAAATATATAGTGTACAAATTTTAAATTGCAAAAGAACAATGAGTAGATATATAAATAATATTAATAACAGAGTTTAATTAATTAATTAATGATAATATGTATTTAAATATAGACAATATTTAATTTACATTTTTCAATATTTGTATCTATATATATTTTTTAAATTGTACAATTTAGAGTACAGTGTATTTTAACTTTTAGTACTGAAGAACTAAGGAAGAGAAAATCGCAAAATTGTACACAGGTCTGTAGTCACTTTAAAACATGTGATGTTTATTAAAAACAATCTGGAGTTAAGAGTTAGTTTCAAGTCACTAGATTTTTAAGCGAGATAAACGTAGTCATAAACATTAGCGATAAACTGAATAGATTCACTTGTCATTAAAAATTAGTCGTTTGACATTTGGATAGACTGCTAGATTAAATTTATTTTAAAAATTACACGAAGCAAATGGAAACTTCGTGTTAAATTCATAGGTTCACCCTTAACCGCCACCATATTGTATTTTTATACCCGTATTTTTTTTAATAAACAGAAAGATAAAGATTCTTACCTTTTTGTAGACCACTTTGTTGTCTTTCAAACCTAGAAACAAAAAACAAATATTAGTAAATTTTATACGAAAAGCATAACATGACATACAACGAATAATAAACAAAACATCATAGTAATCTCATTGACATAAATGTTTTACTATTATACATTTTATAATACAATGTACACACAAATAACACAATGTTACATTTATTTTTCTTTAAAATATATACCTGAACTGCAAATTCTCTCCCTCAATCTGCGACGTTCTTGGAATATCTTTGAAAATGTTCATCACAAAACACAGCACTATTATTTTGTTCATTCAGTAACTTTAACACATTTTTTACCACTTAAATATATAAATAATCCATTTTACATTATCATTTTTCAACGAAAAACACTTAAAACACTACATTAACGACGACGAACGTCCGTAAACTAAAGCCAATGTCAGTGGTTTGAATTTGAACAGACTTGTCGGTCACAGA
>OY720466.1:17916832-17961832 GCA_963082715.1 Harpalus rubripes | reverse complement strand
TGACATAAGGTCTGACTTATAGTGCAGCGTGATTTTTGGATCTTTAGCGTAGTTCTTAGTTATTTATTATTATATTATAGCGTTATATTTCATAGTTTCATACCCAGTATTATAAAAGATGGATAAGTAAAGCACTAGCAAAGTAAAATTTACTCCTGAAGTAAAATAGTTTATTCCAGAGATTTTCGTCAAAACAAGAATAATAATACTAGCTAAGTAAATCTACAGAATAAATTACCCCCCTGAGGTTTGAGGAAGTAAATTTTATTGTTTAAAATAAATTTGACACATGTGAACATTAATTAAATTAAATTCATTATAAATTTAATCCCATATATTATTTTTACATTTATTTATCTCCAACATGTTTTCTTTGTCTATTTCTGAGTAATTTTGCCCCGTTGTCTCTTTTTCCCATTTTAGTTGACACATGACACTTTATGATACACACACTTTATTTTGTATTTTGACTTTTGGATTTATTTCGTGTCAGGAACATACAGAATACAATATTATTAAAACATATATAAAACATATTCCAGCGACACATTGTTTGGAATAAATCCTCTTCAGTTGGAGATTGACATTATCGTCAGTAGTGGTCTTAAGCAATACCGTCTAATAATATTTTATCCTGGATTTATCAATCTCTCTTATGGTCCAATAGAGCAAAGATTAGCCGGTATAAGAAACCGTAGCCTGAGTGCATCATTTTCCAGCTAAAAAAATAAATGTATTCAATAGTTCTTATTTAATTATAAAAATATTTATATTTACATCAAAATGATCTTTACAACAAAGAAGTTTTGATTTTATGTTTTTATCTTTAGTTGCGACAACCATTTCATTCTTCTTTCTTCGTTTTGAGGCACTATGTTTTATGTTTCCCTATTATCAGTTCTATTTGGGCACACTGCACAAAACTCTTTTTTACAACCTTGTTTGATTCTTTCCAAATACAAAATCAGTAGTAGTTGACAGATGTCATGACTGTCACTCGTTTAAATTCCGTCGGAGGCAAATGTAAGCCACACCCTCATTGGTTAGGTTTATTCTGACGTCATCAGGCGAAAGGGGAAACGGAAATTCAAAAATTATAATTTCAAAGACAATTTTCTCATGAATAAAGAATAATACGAAAAAAATAAAAAATAGGGGCTAAATATATTTTCTTATTCTTTTGATTAAAGCAAAGAAAAAGAAAACCGTGCATCATCTCATTGAAAACAAGTATTATAGCGTAATATGATTAAATTATAAATTTTCTGTATGTTAAAATAAATAAATAAATAAATATATTATCACGGCATATTACCCATTGCTGGGTGTGCCAATTTGCATCTTCATGTATGATACTCAGATAACTCCGACTTTTTGAACTACCCCACTGCTACGAGGGGAGTTTTTTATGTTATCTGCCTAGCTAGAAAACAATTTTCATGTCATGTTTCTGTGACATTTTGTCAGGGCCGGCGGTATGGTATCTGGCGCCCATCCGCAGCCTATAAAATGGCGCCCCCCTTCACCCCATATTGATATAATAGTATTTTATTTACCAAGGGCGTTACTATGATACAACTGCAATTATTATACAATTTTAAGACAATTTTCTGCTTCTTGTATTATATCTTGTTCAAATATTAAATTAAGAAACACATTTTATATAATTCATTATTGCAATCAGATGACCATTGTTGGAATTTTATTCATACGATAAGTATCTTTTACAATGAGAAAATATGTATATACCTATACTCTATCCGTTTTAACTATAGAGCGTTGGGTGAGATAGGGCTTAAGATTCTAGCTCTCTGATTGGTTCAACCGTGAACTGAGTTTACACAGTAAAATAATTGACGCGAAATTTAAATTTGCTTGACAACTGTATCAATTATTTTGCCGCCTGACATAAAATATATAAATGTCAACAAAGTTAATAGTACAAGATTTATTACACATCATTTTCTGTTCAGTTCTGTTTGTTTGTTTTTTTCGTTTATATAATTTTCATAGTATTTTGTCGTTATATTTCATATTGCATAGTTTTCATTGTGCGCGTTTTCTTAGTTTTTAGTTAGTAGTTCGAGTTTTGTTATTATTCTCTTCGTTACTATGGATAAAAATCCTGAACCTGGTTCTGCCAATGTTTTAAAATAATCAAAAGGAAAGGCCCTCCGAAGCGGGCAAAAAGTGGCGTATAATTCATACTGCACATATCGTGCCACAAATGCAGATTCCAAATTAGAAAGTGTCCAAATTGTGGCATCAGAACTGGGCATAAGACGATGTAATATTTGGAAAGCTATAAAAGTACATGAGGAAATAGGGTCATTCGGATCACCCCAGGAACAAAGAAATTAGTTTGGAACATTATTTTGTTCATATTTAAGGGTGTATATACATAGTTTAATGTATATATTTTAGAGTGTAAATATTTATATTTCAAAGGTGAATTATATTTTTATTTTACGTTGTTTTCTTTAAAATTTATTTGAATAATGTGGTTTTCATTTAGGCATGCCCCTTTCGCCGAAATGTAGAGAAAGGCACGGAGATTATAAGTATATGCATACATGTAGGTACAAGACAAAATTACTGAAAAAATGTCAATTAGAAAGAATTTCTTTAAATCCAGGAATGGCGCCAAAATTTGAATTTATTATTTAATACATGTAAAAACGGCCATCTAGTCTATAGTTAAAACGGATAGAGTATAAAAGAATTTTTCATATTAGTAGAAGATATCTGATGAAAAGTTATTTTGTTATACATCTCTGTTCCTCATATATATATATATATATATATATATATATATATATATATATATATATATATATATATATATACATATATATATATATATATATATATACCGGGTGGAACATCATACCTGTGTACATAGGCGATTCATATGAGAAAAACAGTTTTTTCGTGCCCATTGCTCCCCAAATTATTTTAGACAAAAATGCTTCAAATAAATGTTGTAGAGCATAAAATTCTGCATCTAAATCAATAAACAGAATTACTTTTACATGCTTTGTAACGACACAAATTAAATAAGAAAATATTGAAAATTTCGTTGAAAATATCAAATAGCCATGGAATTGAAACAAAAATAGAAACAAATAAATAGGTAAATTAAATTCATACAAAAATCTCCATACCTATTATTACGACAATTGTACATTTCAATGAAATATTTATTTTTTATAGGATTTTTATTGAAAATCTTTTTAAATTGGAAATAATTCATGTAAACATTAAGACCTATCTACTACAATTCAAATTTCAAACAGTAATTCTCTGAATAAAATAATCACTACAATTTATTATTATAACAAATATTCGAATAATCCTCCGTTTTCAGCCAAGCAATAACCAAGTCTATTGTAGAATGAATTTGTTACATTAGCGAGCTGCCTATTTGTGATTAAGGCGCTCTCCTCCATGATAGCTTCTCTCAATGAATTAATATTTGGGTGGCGCTGCTTATAAATTTTACATTTAAGATGACCCCATAAAAAAAAGTCGCAAGGTGCTAAATCAGGAGATCTGGCTGGCCAATTTAAAGTTCCACCACGACCAATCCAGCGATTTGGAAATGCTTGGTTTAAATAATCTCTAACACTTACTCCGAAATGAGCTGGGCAGCCATCTTGTTGAAACCAAACCTCCTGATTTTCGCGCGCTACGCTGTCTAATGCAGGGCCGATCTCATTAATCAAGAGTTCTAAGTATGTTTCAGAATTTAAGTTGCCAACGATCTCAAATGGTCCAATAATATTGCTATTAAAAATGCCTGCCCAAATATTATTTTTTTGAGGATATTGCGTTCTGGTGGTAACATTTAATCTTGGATTTTCTAGAGCCCAGTGCCTATCATTTTGAACGTTTGGTTCATTGATTAATGTAAAAGTACACTGATCGGTAAAGCAAATAGATGGAAGAAAATCACGATCCCGATTTGCTCGTTCTTGCATATCTTCACAAAAACCTCGCCTACTTTCTTCATCAATGGGCGAAATGTCTTGATGGCATTGCATCTTATAAGGGTGGTATTTATGTTTTTTAAGAATGCAGAATACAGTAGAATGAGCAATCTCACATTCCTGCGCTATTATTCTTGAACTTAATTTAGGATTAAAATTTATTAATTCCAGAACTCTTTGTTCGTTTTCTAAATTAATGCGATTATTTTTATTTCCTATAAATAAAGATATGATTTGTTTGTAAATCTCTTAAAAAATATTCAAATTTAAATTTACCTGTACTATTTTCCGCCGCAACACTTGCCGTGGATTCAAATTTTTGAACATACGCGCGTATTGTTGTAGCGCTTGGAATTGGCCTATTTGGAAATTTCACGGCGAATAAATCTCTAACTATACGTAAACAATTTCCACTATAAAAAGTTTTTATTATAAAAACCCTTTCTTCGCTAGAATAAACTGAATTCATTTTGATATTTTACCGTCAAATTAGTTATTTATCTGTCAAACGTCAGACATTTATTTGTTTCTATTTTTGTTTCAATTCCAAGGCTATTTGATATTTTCAACGTAATTTTCAATATTTTCTTATTTAATTTCTGTCGTTACAAAGCATGTAAAAGTCGAGGTAAAAGTAATTCTGTTTATTGATTTAGATGCAGAATTTTATGCTCTACAACATTTATTTGAAGCATTTTTGTCTAAAATAATTTGGGGAGCAATGCGCACGAAAAAACTGTTTTTCTCATATGAATCGCCTATGTACACAGGTATGATGTCTCACCCGGTATATATATATATATATATATATATATATATATATATATATATATATATATATATATATATATATATATATATATATATACCGTGTGTCTGTCGTAAAGGTGTACATAGGAGATTAACATGGGAAATCAATTTTTTTGCAATTTCCTGCTCGCCTAATTATTTTATGCAAAAAGGCGTCAAATAAAAGTTTTAGAGCATAAAATTCTGCATCTAAATCAATAAACAGAATTAGTTTTCCATGCATTGAAACGACAGAAATTAAATATGAAAATATCGAAAATTACGTTGAAAATATCGACAGCCATGGAATTGAACAAAAAATAAATAAATGCTTGACGTTTTATCTCTCACAACGTAAGTTAACTTCTTTGACGTTTCTGGCAATTTGATTTTATCTGTTTTATTGTGTGAAATGATTAAAAAAAATGAACATTTATACGAATGAAGAGCAAAATTCGTGACAAAATTTGAAAAGACTGCTAATGTGTCTTCAAAAAATACACGCGAGCCGCTTGATCAGAATATAGAACAAGCTGAACATGCGTTACTCTAAGAAAGAGTGGTACAAATGATAAGTGTAGACCCCTTCTGTAGTACTAGTACTAAGGTAGATGTATTGAAAATGAGTTGAGAGTACATAACAGCATCATACATAATTTTGTTACGCAATGTTGAATTTTTGATATATTTATATTATTTAAACAAAACTGTATTTTCTTAACTTTATTTATTAATTTTACATTTCTATTATTGCCATAATTAACAATATTTGTTCAAATTAAATTGTCAGAAACGTCAAATAAGTTAACCATAACTTACGTTGTAACAGATCACGTGACAGATAAAACGTCAAGCATTTATTTATTTTTTGTGCAATTCCATGGCTGTCGATATTTTCAACGTAATTTTCGACATTTTCATATTTAATTTCTGTCGTTATAAAGCATGTAAATGTAATTCTGTTTACTGTTTTAGATGTAGAATTTTATACCCTAAAACTTTTATTTGACGCATTTTTGCTTAAAACCATTAGGCGAGCAGGAAATTGCAAAAAACTGATTTCCCATGTTAATCTCCTATGTACACCTTTAAAATAGACACACGGTATATATATATATATATATATATATATATATATATATATATATATATATATATATATATATATATATATATATATATATATATATATATATATACGAGGTGTGTTCAAAAAATATCGCGAATTTTGTGTTTTTTCAAAAATTATTTATTTATTCATGAATATCTATTTTGTCCCCTTCAAAGTAATCCCCATGAGATATTATACACTTGTGCCAACGGTTTTTCCAATCTTCAAAGCACTTCGAAAAATCATTTTTTTTATCTTGTTCAGCTCCTCCTTCGATGCCGTCTTTATCTCGTCAAGCGTAGCGTTACGTCGTCCTTTCATGGGCCTCTTCAGTTTAGGGAACAAGAAAAAGTCACAGGGGGCCAGATCTGGGGAATACGGTGGCTGCGGCATCATTAGTGTGTTGTTTTTGGCTAAAAAGTCGCGCACAAGCAACGATGTGTGAGCAGGGGCGTTATCGTGGTGCAAAAGCCAATTTTTGTTCTTCCACAAATCCGGGCGTTTCTGGCGGATTGCTTCGCGCAAATTGCGCATAACTTGCAGGTAATATTCCTTATTGACCGTTCTACCCTGTGGCAAGAACTCATGATGCACCACGCCCCTGCAATCGAAGAAAACTGTCAGCAAAACTTTCACATTCGACCGAACTTGGCGCGCTTTTTTCGGTCTTGGTTCGTGCGGCAGCTTCCATTGAGATGATTGAACTTTGATTTCCACGTCATAACCATAAACCCACGATTCGTCACCAGTTATGACCCTCTGGAGCAAATTTGGGTCGTCGCGGACAGAGTCCAACATCTCATTAGCAATGTTCATGCGATGCTGTTTTTGGTCGCAATTGAGCAATTTTGGTACAAATTTCGCGGCGACCCGTCTCATGCCCAAATCATTGATAAAAATCGAATGGCACGAGCCAATCGATATGTTTAGGTCCTCAGCAACTTCTCTAACGGTGATTCGACGATTGGCCAATATCATTTTCTCCACTTCATTAATTTTTTCGTCTGTTGTTGAAGTGCTCGGGCGTCCGGCACGCTTTTCGTCGTTCACATCTTCTCGGCCTTCTGAGAACATTTTGTACCACCGATAAACGTTGCTTTGGTCCAAGGTAGCTTCTCCGTATGCCACAGTCAACATTCGGAATGCATCCGCGCACTTAATTTCGTTTTTCACACAAAATTTGATACAGGTTCTTTGTTCCATTTTTTTGAATAGGTAAAAATCGAAGACGATCCAAAACACGTGCAAGCAAAGCAGCTGTCAACAATTAAGTGAACATTCAAAATGGCCGAGCTTGTCGACATAAGTGAGCGACATGAGTACCAACATAAAGCCACAAAAAGATCGAAATTCGAATATACGTAACCCGCGAAAATTCAAAATTCGCGATAGTTTTTGAACACACCTCGTATATATATATATATATATATATATATATATATATATATATATATATATATATATATATATATATATATATATATATATATATATATAGTGGCTTAAACACCCCCAAGGGGTTGCGCCGCTTCTTTGGAAGCTCTCTAGATCCTTTTCTGGGGATCAGTCCCCATTTCCTCTCTCTCAAACTTTTTCGCTTATGCTTCTCCAAATATTTCTATCTCTTGTTTTCTCCTGCCATTTCTTTACTCCTGTGTTTTTTAAGTCCTCTTCTACTTCCTGTAGCCATTTGGATCTGGGTCTACCTCGTCTTCTTCTTCCTCCTGGCATCCACTGTAGTATTGATTTTATTGTATCTTTTTCATCTGCTCTCATAGGCGCCCACAGGGGCGGTCGAAAGGGTCGACTGACCCCCCTTTCATTTATGGACTGTATCCATTTTTAAAAATTTTATTCTTTCATTTCAATGTATCATTGTATTTTTTAATAAATATTGGTAAGTTTATTCTAATCATTTTATGATCACGTTCTTCTCAAAACTTTCACAATTATCGATGTTACTGTTATATAGAAATAAAGAAATAGAAAAGTAAATAATGAATAGACATTGCATATTTATTTATATTAAAAGTACCTACGTATGATTAGGGTTGCCGTATTTTGTGAGGAGCGCGATTTAATTAACATTTAATTATTATACATTTTATTTTGAGCAGTTCAATAGAATAATTATATTGTTACTCAGTAATATACATACATACATACATACATAAAATCACGCATTTCCCACTTAGTGGGTTAGCACAAACCCGAAAGAATAACAATAACATCATCCAAAAAAAAATGAGTCTCTCTTCAACAACATTATTACTAACCTGACATCATAGGTACAACATATATTCCGCACTCTTAACATATTAAAGTGACCGATTTTCGGTAGCGAAATACCGCATCCGGACCACAATAATAGTTACGAAACAATCATCCTTCGCCACACATTCCTGTCTAAGCACACTTCTTTCGCCTCGGCCACATTCATAATCGCATTCATACACGCTCTTCTTCTCTTCCCACTCGGAAACTTTCTCTCTTTTAGTACCTTATCAATCACATCCATCCACTTACACACTGGACGGCCACGCAATCGAACACCCTCAATTTCACCAAGATATATACGCTTAACAAGCCGTTCACTCTTCATTCTCTCCACATGACCAAACCATCTCAACTGGCTCATTCCTACTCTCTTAACAACATTCTTCCTAACCATACATTCTTCATACACCAAATTATTCCTCACGCGATCCCGTCTTACATATCCACATACTCCACGTAAATACCTCATTTCCACGGCAGTCACTCTCTTTTTATGCTTTTCCGTCCATGCCCAACATTCGCTTCCATACATCAAAGCAGGCACTAGCACTCCATTATACACACTTAAACGAGCTTCTCTAGATACGTTTACGTTTCGAGCAAACATACCCAGAGCACCCATTACCTTACACCCCGCACTCACTCTCCTTTCAATTTCCCTATCAATTCGACCATCCCTTGACATCATACTACCCAAATATACAAACTCATTCACTTGCTCCAGTTTCACTCCATCCACCAACACATTGCACATAGTCACCAATTTACTCCTTTCAAATACTAACACCTTGGATTTATCAACATTTAACTCCAGATTCATACTTCCTCCAACTACATGTATTCTCTCTATCATTCTTCTGAGTTGCTCTTCATTTTCACCTAAAACAACTACATCATCCGCATACGCTAACGCAGGCACAATACTTTCACCAATTTGTACACCATCCATTTCACTCAATGCTCTCCGCAACAACACATCCATATACAAATTAAACAACCACGGAGACATACCACACCCCTGTTTCACACCAACATTTATACGAAACCAATCACTCAACCTACCATCTATTCTTACAGCAGCCTCACTACCCTCATACAATGCACGAATTGCTCCCAGCAAGTTTCCATTCACGCCGTACTCCCTGAGTACATCCCACAAAGTATCTCGAAGAACACTATCATACGCCTTTTTTAGATCAAGAAAGCCACAGAACACCTTCTTGTTCTTATCAAGTGACTTCTCAACAATCGTACGAAGAGCAAACAATTGATCGACACATCCCCTCTCAGGCAAAAAGCCACCCTGAACGTCACTAATTTTTGAAATTGTTAAGGTTCGCACCTTATGAATTAAAACCTTACCAAAAAGTTTCCCGACTACACTCAACAAACTTATCGCGCGAAAATTCGTACATTCACTCGAACTGCCTTTGCCTTTGAATAATGGACAAATAACAGCTTTTTTCCAATCATCAGGAACCACACTACGTTTCAAACAAAATCTAAATAAATAAATTAACCATTCAAATACTTTCTCTCCTCCATATTTCAACATCTCATAATATAATATTTTAGTTTAATGCAACATTGTATTTTCAGATTGTCTGTTTCTGTAGTTATTGCTTATGCTCGCATCTCGCATCATAAAGCCTAGTAGAAGGGGCAATTCTACGCTTTTAGAGCGTACATACGCATTTTCGTCATAAAATATTGATTTTAATTTTTTAAGAATCTGTTGCGGCGCATTTTTTTCTTACAACAAAAATTTCGACCCACCTTGTAAAAAAGCCTGCGGGCGCCTATGTCTGCTCTCCATATATGCCCTAGCCATTTTATTCTCTGTTGCTTTATTTTCTTCACTATGTCTTCTCTTTCTAGTACTTGTTCGATTTCATGATTCATTCTTGGTCTATATTCGTTATCTGCGATTTTTACTGGTCCTAATATTTCTCTCATTATTTTCCTTTCTGCTATTCTTAAGTCTTCTTCATCTATTTTTGTCATTGTCATAGTTTCGGCTGAGTACATTATTATTGGTCTTATTATCGTTTTGTATATTTTCATTTTCGTTTTAAATGTAATAAATTTACTCTTAAAAAGTTTTTTGTTAGCGTAATAGGCCCTGTTAACTGCTATTATCTTCTCTTTGATTTCTGCTTCTCTTTCTCCATTGCTGGACAACATGATGCCTAGGTATTTAAATCTTTCGACTTCTTCAAAATAGTGTTCTCCTATTTTGATCTTCTTGTTCTCTGACTTTTTCCTGAGTCTCATTAGCTTGGTTTTTTCTTCGTTCACTCTTAGTCCTATCTTGTGTCCTTCTGATACTATCTCATTTAACATTTCCGTCATTATTCTTCTATTCTTTGTCACGAGGACTATGTCATCGGCGTATGCTATTATTTGGCCTCCTCTTGTTCTTAAAGTTCCTTTGTTTATTTTCCTCATTACGTATTCTAGTGCTAGATTGAATAAGGTTGCCGATAGTGAGTCCCCTTGACGTACGCCTTTGTTTATTTGAAATTCTTCCGTTTCTCCTTTTTGTGTTTTTTCCTCATATACGGGCCTATTCTGTAACTCAGTGGTTAATTTTTAATCACTGGTTAAAATTCTTATCCAATAGGTATTGATTTCAGAACTAAAATTCCGTTTTTTTTATTATATGTCAACATACTTGATTCGTTAGGAAATTTAACCTGTGGTTAAAAATTAACCGAGTTACAGAATAGGTCCGATAGTCTTCTAAAAAATTTATAAAATTTGATACTTCAATCGGTAATTTTGTAAGAAATTATTACATCCCCCACTGCATCCCATAATATTTGACGTCGTATCATTCGCATTCATTGCAAATATTTTATAAAATAGAAATTGCAAAATTATTCTGACATAAAACATAACCTTTCTATGTTTCAATGAGTAATCATTTTGTCATTTTTGTCCCCTGTCGGCGCCGACTACCTTTGTGCACAGCACCTATATCGCCGGCCCTGACCGAAACTATCCGAATCCCACCACTAATTTCTATTACATTTAAATAACGCTTATGTTTGTATTTTCAGCGATTCTTGGGGTTTTAATAGCAATCACAGCAGTTAGTTCTGGGGCACATAGGTTATGGACACACAGGACTTATAAGGCCAAATTACCAATGCGAATTGGCTTAATGTTGTGCTACATGATGGCAGGACAAGTAAGTGGCATTCACTGAACTCTATATACAGGATGTTTAAAAAATAGAGGTCGAAATTTGGAGGGTACGCAGGATGTAAATTTTAAATGGGCCACCACTGCTATCTCGAGAACTATAAGAGCTACAGAGACGGTAAAATGGGCAAACAATTTCTATTTCACAAGACAAATTTATGGAACAGAAAATAGTACATTAAAACACAAGTATCATAAGGCAATCTGTTAACGTACGAGTCCAACTTTGGTTTACAAAGGACGAGTGCGTCAACAGGCCTTATGATACATGTTTTTTATACTATTTTTTCTATTGAGGTAATTTTACAATTAGATTTTTTAAAAAAGGAGTTGTCAAAAATATGAGTTGGTGTTTTTTTTATCAGTTATGTTGGTAGCGCTTCCCGCTAAAAATTGAAATTTCACATTTTGACAGTTTGTGTATCTTGTGATTTTGTCTGATTGTTTACATTAAAACATTGTATCAAGCTTTATACAATTATGAAAGAGGAAAACCAATACATACAATGAACTCCAAGGTTTATTAATGAACCATCCTGATTTGAGATATCGATGGTTCGTGTTGGTTACTATCATAAATAAAACTTGAATATGGGATTGAAGGACGTTATGTGGAGCATCGAGCTTTTTTATTGAGAAAACAACATATAAATAAAACTCTTTAAATAATGAAATACTTTAATGAACAATTTATGATTTATTAATTACTTTCCACTATTTTGTCAACACTCACTGCTCAGTTGCACAGATAACGGCAACAGCTGTTCTTACACTTTTTAATACAAAACATATATGGCATATATTCGATAGTTCGCCACAACGTGGAACTGGAAATCTTGGATTAAAACGTCAACTTTTCATATTTGTTTGCTAGTAGCCGCCACAAATTGAGTAGACAGTGTCAACATTTTCAAGTAACGTGCATCATACATTTCATAACCTGCATGGAATAACAATACATTCAATTCAAAATTGCATTACCATAAATGTAAATTGTAATAAATAAAACTTACCGTTTTAATTATTTTGACAAAGTAAACCTGAGCACATTGTTTCTTGTTTCATAATTTTTTAGTTGAAATTTTAACTTCACAGATTCTTATTCTTTCTTAACTAACACAGCTATAGCTATAAATTTCTTTTCTTTCTAGTCCTATCACCTACAGAAAGGATAAAAATCCTCAATTAGAAATAATATTTTAACACAAACAATTAACCATTTCGAGGTTATCTGTCAGTTATGAAAGCATGACTACCACATCTAGAATACAAAAGGCGCCAAAAACAGTACGTTTATAGATTTTCTAAACGTCGTGTTTTCAGTGAAAAACAGTGCTTTTATAGAAACATAAGAACACCGAAATAGAAAAAATATTTTAATTATCATATTAATACAGAATTTTATATGCATATTTCTCAAAAAAATCATTATGTATGAAAATATTATATCACTGAAATCAGAATAAAATCCTCTATCTAATAAATAAATAAAAAATGTATGATCCCATTTAAAATAACAAAGTTGGTCCCCACAGTTTGAAAACCTCCGATTGAAAAAAATAATAATTTTATGCTCATTAAAATAGTCTTGTAAAATACAAATTGTTTGCTAATTTAACCAACCTCGTAGCTCTTACAGTTCTCAAGATAGCAATAGGGTACCACTTAAAATGAACACCCTGTATAATATTTATAGTACTCTATAATACAATGGGCACGGGATCACCGTACACATCACCTGTACGTGGACACAGACGCAGACCCTCACAGCGCAGCGAGGGGTCTCTTCTTCTCACATGTGGGCTGGCTGCTCATGAAAAGACACTCCGACAGTAAAGCCAAGGGGAAGAATGTCGATCTTAGCGACTTGTACAAGGATCCTGTCATACGATTCCATCAAAGGTGAGCAGTGCCGGCCCGAGACTTTTGAGCGCCCCAGGCGAAAATTGTAAATTGCGCCCCTCATTTATTATAATTTTATTTAGATTATATAGGTACAAAAATTAGAAAAGAGGCGATTTGTGTCCATAACTCGCGAACAATCACAGAATCTTAATCTGAATGAATTTTTTAAATATTTTGGATATTTAAAATACAGAGATTTTTTTCTTTTGGGTTCTACAGAGTCGCTTTATTTTTGTCTAATACCATATAGGGCGGACACGTCACTCGAGCGACCTTGAAGTATTTTTAATCAGCTGATTTGTGTGCGTGTGTCACTTTGACAACAATAATGTCACTTTGACAAGACCAATATTTTGACTTATATTAATAGGGCGCGAGCAGACACGTGACTCGAGCGACTTTAGCCGTATTCCTTCGGGCTATAATTCGTAATCTAAATGATAAAAGTGATCATCATTAAGAAGAATAATGTTTTTACGTTTCCTATTCGTTATCCCCACTTTCTCATTTTATGATCACTAGACAACATTCCCCCTTCCCTTCAGAATCTTCCTTTTTGAGTGATTCACATGGATTCAGTTCAGAACAAATAACAAATTCAAAATATACTATTTCGAGCGTAGAAATTTACGAATGCGGGGTTTGTGGCATCAAGGGAAATAAGATTTTTCTACAAAAGCGTGTAATGAACCACATAAAGATTTGTTTGGGTCTACCCCTAACGAATGAACAATTAGATCTTCTTGACCACCCGTTCCTAGATTGTGTGATCTCTGGCTTTTCCCCTATTCCCTAATTCTTGTAATCCGCTACCTGATTATGTATAAATTTATTCGTTATAGTCGCAACCATCCTCAATATTTCTGAAGATGCCGTAACTGGCGAAATTGTACAATAAAGTTTATCCTTTCTTTATTTTGTGAAACTAAACCCAGTGTTTTATTTAATAATTTCCAATATGTTTCACCGAGTGCCAACAGCTTCACCCATTGAATTAATTATTTTTTGAATGACTGCGTTTTCACAAATATTGTGCATTAGCTTCAACGGAATAGTGTGTTTGATTCGTCTTAAAATCGTTTTATGGCAGTGTGGTTATTTGGTTTGAAAATTAATATAAATTTTGACAATGGTTATGAGATTATTAAGTGTAGATAATATCTTGTTTTATATTTGTTTGCAGGCACTTCGTCCTACTGACAATAGTGTTCCACATAATATTTCCTTCAGCGGTTACATACTATGTAATTGGTGATACTTTGAAGAACGCTGTTTTCATTACATTTTTCTTTCGAAGCGCATTGTCATACAATATAATATGGTGTGTGAATAGTCTAGCGCATTATTGGGGAGACAAACCATATAATAAGTAAGTAAAACCCAATGCTTTGCTAATACTCATATGCCCGGTTTCATGAAGGAAGCATGTTAAATCAATGATTTACTAATGAGGTATTGCAGGATTTTTTTTCTTTGCATTATTTGATAGAGAACTAAAAAAAAATTACCCCGTATTTTTTATTTTTATTCAAATTAATCTCTGAAAAGAGAAAATAATTATTAAAAGTGGTATTCTCGGGAAAGCAGCTGAATTGCACCGCTTCTCCCCTTGTCCACCGACGTCAACGGGTACAAGCCAATGAGGTAATAGTATGTTCCGTGGTGTTTGTTGTCATTTTAAACGTCAAACGCATGATAAAAATATAGGTTATTACTCGAAAACTAAGTCTGAAAACTTGCTTTGTGTCTACGTGTAATAATACTAATAAAAATAGCAAAAAAGTATTTGTATCAGTGCCGAAGAATGAGGAAAGAAGAAAAAATTTACAGAGTCAGGTGTCAACAGAGTCACAAACGTTGCAAGTGTGGATTGCTCCTAAACATATCGAAATTTTTAAATTTAATTATATTAAATATGCAGAATACCATATTAATTAAATTAATTATATATTAATTACATTTAGCCATATTCAGACATATGTATTAATTTTTTAAATAAATATACGTATTTATTTGTAACACGTAGTGATAGATCCATCTATCATGTAAGATCTATGGCGCAACTTGTTTTTCATTGGCTTGTACCCGGTTACGTCACAATGTTGGGAACGTTTTGAATGCATTATACTTTAAATTGTTTTTTCTAATCCAAATAAACAAACTTTTATACAAACTGTTATATTAAATAAAACTACGAAGTTAACATATTCGTATTAACGAATAAAATAGACATGTTAATATTTTTTGCAATACCTCAATGAGGTATTGCAGGATTTTTTTTTTCTTTGCATTATTTGATAGAGAACTAAAAAAAAATTACCCTGTATTTATTATTTTTATTCAAATTAATCTCTGAAAAGAGAAAATAATTATTAAAAGTGGTATTCTTTAGCCGTGTTCCTTCGGGCTGTGATTCGTGATCTAAATGATAAAAGTGATAATGATTAAGAAGATGTTTTTACGTTTCCTATTCGTTATCCCCACTTTCTCATTTTGTGATCACTAGACAACATTCCCCCTTCCCTTCAGAATCAACCTTTTTAAGTGATTCACATGGACTCAGTTCAGAACAAATTGAAAATATACTATTTCGAGCGTAGAAATTTACGAATGTGGGGTTTGTGGCATCAAGGGAAATAAGATTTTTCTACAAAAGCGTGTAATCAACCACATAAAGATTAGTTTGAAATAAACATACTTCATATTCCTTACCAAGAACATTATTTTTTACTTCAATATAATCCATTTTTAATTCTGAATATAACACTAGACAGTTGATTATTTATAAAATAAAGCAGGATAGTTTGCATTAGTCTGCATATGACATTGACATTTGACACTAGATTATGTTGTTTTCTTGCTATAATTTTTAAATCCTGTTTCAAAAGGATCACGATTAAATTAATCAGGATTCACAAAATCACAATCACAACCCGAAGGAACACGGCTCTTGTTAACTCTAATCACTGATTAAAGTACTTGTGCATTTCATGAAGTTAATTCATTTGTTAACATGGATTAATTAAATAATCACCCGTTAAATTAAGATCTAGGGATTTTTACCTCCCGCCATACCGTGCCGTTCTCATTAATATAAAAATCTTATATTCCAAATTTGAAATGTTTTGGAATATATCATAATATATTTTTCACGAAAAACTGTTGAGAATTTCAAGTAAAGTATCATTTCCGGATTATCAATTGTATCCAAAATCTAATATGTTGTTCCCCTTCATATAAAAGTCATATATACTATATTTGACAAGTTTTGGAGTATATCACAATATATTTTTCACGAGAATCTGTTCAGAGATTCAAGTAAAGTATCACTAATTAATTAATTAATTTTAGCCAAAATCTAATATGTTGTTTCTCATGATATAAAAGTCTTAAATACTAAAATTGAAAAGTTTTGTATTATATTTTAGGTAATATAGTTTTCATTAAAAATTGTTATGGGCTTCAAGTAAAATATGGCTTCCATTTATCCAATTTTACCCAAAATCTAATCAACTTGTTATATGAATGCAGGAAGCTTAAATAAGGAAAATAAAAATATTTGGAAGTTTGTGAAATAATTGCGTAGGCTTCCACAGTCTGAGTCATGAGAAATATTCGTTTTCCGGGAATGGACTGTGTCATATTTTGAGTCAGAGCTCAACGTTTCGCCCGCAGTCGTATGGAGCATCTTCAGGAGCAAGGGGGATATTACGGTCTTAAACAAGGTTACCCGACGTGTCAACCACGCTAGAGGCCGAATTTAAGCAACAAGAGGGGGAGACTCAGTTTACAAAGTTACCCGACGTGTAAACCACGCTAGAGGCCAAATAAACCAAGTGACGAAAGAAAGGCCAAGAAGACAGTTATATACTAATCTAAAGATACGGTAGATGAGCAAAGCTAATGAGGACCAATGGGAATCGAGTTCGTAATGGTAGATTGGGCGTGTCGTGTTCCGAGAATCACCGGTTTCCACATGTGGCTCAAGAAATAGCCATCATCCCGATTGATGTTATTTGGATGTTTCCATATTTCTAAAGTTTCCCTGTATTTACGTCTGCAAAACTCAGGGACAGGAGCTAAAATGCGGGAATTTTCCAATAAGATGTTATGTCCTGTGTTGTGTTGGTGTTCTGCGACTCGGCGTCTAGCGTGGTTTACACGTCGGGTAACCTTGTTTAAGACAGTACTACCCCCCTTGCTCCTGAAGATGCCCCATATGACTGCTCTGACTCAAAATATGACACAGTCCATTCCCGGAAAATGAATATTTATCATTTGGAAGTTTGTTATAAGAGTTATCGTGGACGGAAAAATCGTCATGCACGCACGCACACACACACACACACACACACACACACACACACACACACACACACACACACACACACACACACACACACAAACAACACACACACACACACACACACACACACACACACACACACACACACACACACATCATCGTAAATATAGTAAAAACGTGTTGTGGGGACCCTAATTCGTGCTTATTTACTGAAAACTCACCATTGAATTTTTGGCACGATTACATTACCTCCCTTACCTACTGTATGACGGGCGGCAAAAAATCGTCAATATATATTTTATAATTCTTTAAAACCGATCTGTATGGCAATCACAATAATGGTATCTTCTCTCCCTCAGGGACATTCTGGCCTCTCAAAACGCCATCATGGCGTTCTTCTTAGTGGGAGAAGGTTGGCACAACTTCCACCACACCTTCCCGTTCGACTATCGCATCGGAGAGTTGGGCCAAGGCAACCAGTTTGGCGCTTGGGTTATAGACGTATGCGCTCGATTTGGCTTGGCTACTAACCTGCGTACTGCCTCGCAGAAAGAAATAGACCGAGCGGTTGACAATAACAACAAGAAGATACAGGAAGAAATAAAACTCAAAGAGAAAATGGCGACAATGGGTGTACAGAGTTGAAATATGAAACCATTGGCGTAGTATAAAAATATACCTATAAATAAAGTTTTATAGGTATATTAGTATAAAGCGCGAGAATACATGCTATTGGCGACTAAAACTACCGATGGCGGCGCTAGTGTTGTAGCCTCAGACTAAACATAATTAGACGCCGCATATTACCATTTGTTGTGAAGCAGGAACTTAAGTGGGCGTGCCGAGCTAGCTAGCGGCGTTCATGAAATGCGGGTTGCATTTGCAATAGTTTGAAAGTGACAGCAGCTGTCATTTAATAACCTATTAAGCGATTTTGGTTTAAAAAAGAAAAATTATATCTACAATGATGGTATCAATATTTCCATTTTGATTATAAATAAATCATTTCTGAAGAAAATTTAAAGATTGCACTATAATATAACAGAAATATAGTATTAGTATGTAGATAAAGTGTTATTTTTGTTTTGAAAAACGAAGCATTGAGCAACACAAAATTAATTTTTGAAAAAAAATACTTGAACATAGAAATTTAAGATTAATTGAAATACAAAGGAAAGAGTTATGTGAATTAATAAATGGATAGGTTAAATAATACACACTTATAGTTTTTATTGAATCGATAGAATAAATAATACAAGATTGATAGTTTTCCACGCCTCCTTATCATCAAATGTCTTGCTGATATCAAAAAAGATGAATGGTTGCTATTAGATATAATTGCTCTTGTCGATGGAGAACAGTCTATTTCGCGAGGTGAACTACAATAGAATTTAATAATAAACATTTACACGTACCATTTTTTTCATTTACTTGTTAGGTTTTTAAAAATTTACCTTTGTTCTACTGCTGCAAAAACTTCGACATCGCAGGAAATATTTTCCGCAGAAATCCTTAAATACATATTAACATTCATTTTTCTATATTAATTCAATAATAATGTCTTTCAGAGATTTACCTTTCTACTACATCCAAATCTATTGCTGGTTCAATTTATTAAATTTCATTCTAATCAAAAATAATTGCAAGTTTACACACTTAGATGTTGAAGCAACAAGGAAAATATCGGTCGAAACTTTTCTCTCCTGGGTCTTCATTCTGAAAACATTTATTTTGTTTCATTTATTTTAGAATGTTAATTTCCATTTCAAGTACTTACTTATTCTGTATTTGTTTCCTTATTGAAGAAATATTTGGTAAATCGAAGATGGTTGGAACCGCATCTTTTTTTAGTCGATTACCAAGGAAACTAGACTCTTCAAAATGCCGAGAACAGACTAAAGAATATTTCGACGGGACCCGTTTCAAAATAATGCCTTGTTGATGTATTATATTCAATCATTCGTCTTTTTTATCTGTATCCTTTGGCAACCTACACAATCTTTTGTAGTAATTAACAGATCTATATTTATAGGAAAACTTACCGATGAAAGCTTCTATAGAGCTTTTTGACATTTGATAGTTCATCACATATTAAACAATAATGAACCATGCTGAATCATTTACGGTTTAAATAAAAAATATACACAAAACGTAAACTTCACCGCACCTAACCTTACAAAATCACATTCGAACCTTATTTGAACGTAGAATAATAATAACAAACTAGGCAGGCAACACGCTGAACACAACAAACGCCTCATTCCCTCCTATCCTCACCTAACCCCTCACCATGCAAGGAATGGCATCACAACAAACCATTGCGCAGTATAGGCAATGCGGCGTCTAATTATGTTTAGTCTGAGGTTGTAGCATACACGTGCTCTGAAAATGGTATTGTGCTGTAAGATCGCATACAGAAACATTGTATAACCAACATTCGTTTTGAAGTATACAAACAAATTCATTAAACTTTTTATAAATAGTGTTAGTAATAATTTTGTGTACGAACTTAAATTATAATAATATTCGAAGAAAGTTATCTTAGACTTATTTCTAAGGAAATGTATACTTATTTGGAGGCAACAAATTCTTCTCGAAATATTATAGAAGGGAGAGAACTGTTGAATCGTGTGTTGTTATTTTTATGCGGCGTTAATGAACTTGATGTTACATCCTCATGAGATTAGAAGAACTTTAAATTTACAATAGATTATTTACAAAATGCTCCTGTATAGCTGGCCATAGTGGCCAGTGCAAACACATTACAGCTGTCTTTATATTTTGCACAAGATAGTAAAATAATACCATATATTATTTATGGATGTTAAATAAATATGTATTTACTTTACTTAGTTAAGAAAATTAAAATGGAACAAATATCTTTCAAATTGTTTTAATTACAAGTGTAAGAAATATATTGCATGCTACACATAAAGTGAAAAGTGTATTATTTTACTCATGAATTGGTCAGGAAATAATACAATACTTTTCATTTTTGTTATGATACGTCAATTGTTTTCCAGTTCGTATTTTCTTAATCCAGTCCTCTCTTTTGTCGATAGACTCCATTTTATTAAATTTATTTTCAATGTCACTTTTCCTTTCGCCAATTTTTGGGACAGGTAATTCCTTCCTACCCCGAGAATGACAGTCATAAACGCAGCAATTGACGTTAATATTTTTATCGTTCTTTGCTCGTTGCAAAGTAATTTATATGTACTTTAAAACAAAAAGACAAACAAGAAATCGGCAAGGAATCCAATGCACTATATATATTTACTGTATAGTTGAAAAACAGAATACCATTTTCAAGAGTTGCATATATCGTCCGCTTGAGGGATTCACGTTAATTTTAGTCGCCAATAGGCGATGTGCACAATTTGATGGTCAGCGCCTCTAACGGCTTCTTTGGTACCAGGGCCGCGCCGTGTGGGTGGGCAGGTTGTGCCCCGCACAAAAGCGCCTGACTATGAGGGGCGCCGTTTAAAAACAGTAAAGTAAATAATAGTATATTTTTATAAAATGCTCTTATTCGTAAAGACAAAATTACTATAAAACTTACAAATTAACGTGATAGAATTGAACAATATATTTTTTAATTTGTTTGCATTAAAGCTCTAGTTATAAGTAAAATAATTATCATATATATATCGGTTAATTATTATTCTAGCATTGTAATATCGAAATAATAACTATGAAAATGTTCATTACAACAATGAATATATTGATTATAACTCAAGAATATAGATTACAAGAATGAATCCCACAATGAGTCCAATATTTAAATGCCTATTATTATTTTGCAGATTCAAATGCATATACAATTCTGAAATATGTTGTAAAATTGTTGATTACAACAAACTATTTTGATTATAACCTATTGATTACAAGAATGAATCTAGGAAAATTTCATTAATTTATTAATCTAGCATTTTTGAAAAACAAAAAGTACAGTTTAAACTTTAATTTGCAAATTTTACATCATGAGGGGAAGGGGCGCTAAAATGTAACAGCACAAAGGCGCCTAATACCCACGGAGCGGCCCTGTTTCGTACCTTTGGGTACCGAATTTACAATTTCATTTTGAGTATTTGCTATTGTATATGAATATTATACATCATAGTACAGAGTGATCAAAAATGGCTTGAGCGTCAGCGCCTCTAACGGCTACATTGGCATTTTTAATTACCAAATCAATTTTAACATTTCGTGAAAGTGATACAATTTACAATTTTATTTTGAGTTGTTGCTATTGTGTATGTAGTATATTGAAAAGAATAAAGAAAATATTTAAAATGCTATATACGTGATGTGACAATCAAAAAAGTCAAAATACCAGCGAAGATACTGTGGCACAAAATATATTTTTTCTCATAATATGTGTGATTTCTGTAAACCATTTTATCATATTTAAATTTATATTATAATTTATAATATTAGTTAAATGTTACAAAATGCACAATACATGGAAATTGAGATTAAAGTTGGAAAACTTGAATGATTGGAAAGAAGAAAATTTCTACATATCACGATATCAGTGTATGATGTTAGCATCTTTCTTTTACATTCGCAATAAATGAAGAAGATTCTTCATTGAAAATATACCAGGCTCTAAGTGAAATAAATTGCACAAGCTCAGGAAAGAAAATACACGAAAAATACGAACCATGTAAATTTCTATCTTTAACATTAACATTACATGTACAGGGTGTAAATCAAAAAGTGAAACATAGGAGTTTAACATGGGAAATCAATTTTTTTTTTGCGCAAACGTTACCTAATTATTTTATGCAAAAATACTTCAAATAAAAGTTATACAGATTTAAATGCAGCATCTAAATCATGCGAAACGATTATTTTATCTCGACGAGATTTTTCGATTTTTTGAATGGATCCAATATGTAATTTATTATACACTTACCGTAAAAATATATAAATAATATTCAGAGTTATTAAAAAAATTGAGACAACTATTTTCTGCAGTATCAATTTTATACCTATACAACAAATTACAAAGTTAGAGACTGAGTAATTTGATACAGCACTACTATAATAATAAAATAATGTTCTTATTCATGAACAGTTACAAATAAACAACAAGTTAACATAAGTTATTTTAGAATAATAAAATGTATAATACAAAAATAATGTTAATTATTAGTATAAACATTGATTAAGTAAGGGTGATTAGCGAGCAGTTGATTAGCATTGTTTTATCTCTGTTAAGCGTTTATGAATTAGTTTAGAGAAAAATACTTCAAATAACAATCGTAGAAAAATTTAATTATATGCATCTTTTATTTGAAGTATTTTTCTTTAAAATAATAGACCAGCTTGCGAAAATAATCTTTCCGGTGGTACCGAAGTAGCTTGTGTACTTAAAAAATCTCGTGCCATTTTGGTTAAATTAGGATAAATATCTTCATGCTTATTCCAAAATTTTAAAATATCCTCTGCTTTATCTGATCGTTTTGTAGCTAAATATTCGTCTAATTCCTTTGTATCGTTGTTAGATATGTTAACTGTTTCTTTGTACAGGATATTAATATTAATAACATCATTACTGGGTGTAGATAGTTTTATTTAAGAAATTTTAGCCCGATCCTGTATTAGATTTATAATTTAAAAAATATGATAATTTTTCAATACAATTTTACAAAATGTTCCAATCAGTGGCGGCGCTAAGGGGGGGGGGGGCAGGGTGGGCACGTGCCCACCCTAAAAAGACTTGTGCCCACCCTAAAAAGACTTGTGCCCACCCATATATACAAATAATAATTTTGGTATATAAAATAGTTGTGAATAAAATTTTATTTTTAATTCTGAACATTATTTATATTTTTTTGGCCTCCTAAAGTGTAAACATAACAATCACACATCGTTGGCGTCCATGGTAGTTGCGATTTTACACATGCCATGACTTTGCCGCACCGAATAAAGTAATACACACCCATATTTTTTAGTTTGAAGAGGCCATTAATAAAGAAATCTACATTGTAATAATAAAGAGTGCCTACAAAAACGCTAGCTACCGCAATTTTCGTTTAATAATAGTAAATAAATAAATAAATAAAACTGAATTTCTTTTAATTTAATCTGCCAGCGCCATCAAATGTTTGAAATTAATTTTAATGAAGAATGTCTAAAAGGGTAGGTAACATTAGAATCATTCATGTAGTCTGTTTAGAAACTACGTATGTAGGAACTAATCTGCCTAACCTTATTTTCCTTCCAGCATAGACAATAGACATCCCTAATAAATAAAATAATCAAAGTGAAAATTCTTGGTCTTGTCCCAACCCAATCTCTCAATTGTTGACTTTTTTCGGCACACCACCGTATGAAAACTTGATAATATCTCTCGAAACGGGCTTTTGGTTTTTCAGGGAGTAAGTCTGTCATTTTTCTTTTTGATAGATATGATTACAATACTTTAGCCTTGCTTTTAGCAATTACTGACCAAGATAGAAATCAAGCAATATAATTTTTTGATTATTTTGACGTTTCATTGGTTTTCAAAGCGCCTTGATGCTGAGCCTACAATAAATTGTTTTGATAGCAGCTCGCTTGATGACAACAATGGTTTTATGTTAACAAGCAAAATTTTTATAGAAAATACATATTTTAATAGATATCTCGGCCACGGCCAAAAAATTTAATACATAATGTGTGCGTTAGGTATTTGTACAACGCTCGGTTTCATTGCAGCACTCCGCTGCGCGTCGTGCTTCAATATAAAACCTCGCGTTGTAAAATTACACCTACCGCACGTATAATGTAAATAACTAATACTTTTGTTCTAAAATTAATAGGGCAGAAATTACAGCTCTATGAAAATTTCACCACAGTATTTCCTGTAATTCATAAAAAAGTAAACACACGGTATATGTAATTATTTTAATATGGATACCTGTATCTGTTTTGATTCATGTGTGTATATGGAAAAATGCTATATAGGTATTTTTATTAATAAATAAATGGGTGCCCACCATGCGCGAATACAAGGGCCGCGGGGTAATGGGGGTACCTACTCCCCTCAATGCAAATATTATAATTTAAGATAAAGAATAAAATTAAATACTTATTGTATTTCACACAGTTAATATTTATGGCTTGTTTTTGAAATATTAATGTTGTTATTCAATTTTCATAGATTAAACAGTTTATCAGCTTCACATCCCTTGATAAAATGTAACTTTCATTTATAAGGTATTTGACCTTGAACGAAAAAAAAATTTACTGTTATTGTCAAAATATGCCGAGTGGAAGAAAATATATTTGGAAATAAAAGCAACATAAGATTTATAATAGACACAGTAATACATAATTTTACAACTGAAATAAAGAATGAACTGCGTATTCACATAATACGACAGCTAATCTAAAATGGCGGACCAGAAATTACAATAATTTTACTTAAAATGTATAGGTAAATTCTTTTCCTGCTCCATTCATTAAATAGTTTGTTGTATAATAATATATGTTTTAATTTGTTTTTATTTCTTTGACGCGGAACTACCACGAAGCATAGATTGTTAGAATGCAATACGAACGATAAAGAGAGCGGTACGGAAGCGAGGGATTTGTATCGTGTAACATTTCGACCGGGTGGGATTCGACGGCGTGGAAATATTTGAATTTCTGTAGAACGGACAAAGTGGTGGAGGTCATTTCGATCGGCTGGGATTTCGACCTTGCGGGATTTCGACACCGTGGGATTTCGATCGAGTGGAATTCGACCGCGCGGGATGCTTCGCTATGAGTTGTAGATTGCACCGAAGCGACACCCATGCTTACTACGGAACAATACGATTACACTATTATTCACTAAAGATGACTATTCAAGGTCATTTGTTCGAAGAAAGAATACACATCACTTTATAGCAGTAGCTTAGCAACATTTTGTATTAGAAAGAGAAAGATTATTTGACCTATGTCTACTTAATTTATGTGGTGTGACAGATATACGTAAACAGTGGCATTACTTTCTAACACACTATAAATAATAATGACATATGTCGTAGAATTACAGATACCTAATTATCTACTACACTGCCCTCTGTGCTAATATTTACCCAGTGGCGTTGACGTTTAAATCAAATTATTATTCCTTGGTTTATAAGTTAAGTCTATGTTTTTGTATTTTGCAAAAACATAAGTGAAGAACATAAATCTTTCAGAAAGGCATTATTTAGAAAGAAACAATTTTCAAATGAATTATTCTTATTTTTTCAGTTAAAATGTGTCCATAAATATTTCATGTTGCACGCCTATGCAAACGAAATCCAATGAAGTTATCTGCAAGTAATATTATATCAGACGGCTTACAAATGACCTTGAATAATCATCTTTCGTGAATAATAGTTTACGTGGAATACTCTCCCTTACCGCATCATCTTTCTTTCGTTTCACCGACTGTATATTTGTACATGTATTGCAGCAACATCTAAGTCAAAACTGCAGCGTTTTGTAGTAAAAACTAGATTAGTCAAAACTCGAATAAACAAACAAACAAACCTATTAAAAAGTAATTTAGAAAAGATATTAGGTGAAAGTTAAAAATTTCAATAATTCTACAATTTCAGTGTTCAATTTAGTATGTATAATGTATGCTTATTATAATAGTATTATCTACTTAACGGTATACATACTACCTATATAAAGATCAGTTCCAGAATTGAATTCAAAAAAAGTATTAGTTACGATTTATCAAAATATTATTAGCCCTTTTTACTTTCATTTGTATATATCAAATAGTTTATTTAATAGTTTCTTCAAAAATGATTTCTATTCTTCGAAAAATTGAATCATATTTTGAATTCAAAACACCAATAATATGGAGAAATGTAATAGGCATTATTATGTTTCACATTTTTGCAATATATGGAATTTTCTTAATACCAGCAGCAAAAAATTTGACGTTAATATGGGGTAAGTACATAATTAATATTTATTAATAACTATATATTGTTCCACATTATTGTAGCGTCTCCGATAAACTTACATTAACATCTAAAGCAACTTTATACGATCAATTAAATTGAACTTTTATTGGACAAATATTTGCAACATAATTTTTGATTAAGTGGATACGCTTTACACGTTTAATAGTTATTTGTATAGGCCGAGAAATCACACTTTAGCGGACTGAGAGAAAAATAGTCACCGAGGCCGCTTGCGGCCGAGGCAAGACAATCTCGAGGGCTAAAGGATTTCGCGGACAAGGTGTACACAATATTTTTTGTGCAACCGTAAAAAATATGTAGAGTAAAGTCGGTGAATGTGGAATAGTCATCTAATGTGGAATAGGCGCTTTTTGAAAAAATGGTACACGACATCTGTGATCTAATGGCACAAATGCACGTGTGTAGGGGAGTTATTACCTACATAGAGACACCAACTTAACTACATTGTGCATAACATCAAAAACCTTGAAAAATAGTATGAGTGCCTGCTGAGCTTTTTAAGCAAGTGTAGAGATACGTAGTTTTATTACTGATTGTATGGTCGAAAATACGATTTTTTGCAAATGCAGTATGGATAGCGGTTTGGGGATGTAGGCTAGATTTAAAAAATATTTTTCAAACTAATTCCTAAATGAAATTCGATGGCGGGAATTTAATGTCAACAAATCCGCTAATGTGGAATACCGAGGGGTATGCCAATGTGGAATATTTCAAATTAGCGAAAATGTTATAATATGAGTAGATAACTGTTCCTGGTTTAGGAAAATGTACCAGAAAAGCATACCTAGCAAGAAGCAAACATGCAGAAGGCAGTGCGGAATAATATAGTTTATTTTGTTACATTCTAATAGCATACTCATTTTATTTTTGTTTATATTTTTATAAGAAGGAATAAATAATTTTAAGAACATATTTGCATTGTTTTCCTAATTTTCTTATACTGTGAAAGTAAGTATGGTTATGTGGTATATATTCCACGTTAATGCATTATGGTATTCCACATTACCGTCCCTTTTTCAACAGGTGTAAAAATTTCAATTTTGAAGAAAATTGCTCTTATAAATTAATCATTTTAGATAATCAACCTGAAATTGTTACTATTTTGTAAAGTACATTTTAAATGACCTATATACAATATTTGATGATTAACCGCCATCTTCTCGCATGTTTTTTTCAATGAAATAAAAATGGTATTCCACATTCACCGACTTTACTCTAGTAACAAATTTTATTAATTTTAAACAGTTTCATTGTATATAGAAAGTTAGCTTTCAAGGTGGCATGGGATTAACATTTGATAAACAAAACCATGCAATTCTCAAGTGTCATAGTGATTGTTTACCTAATTTCGCGGCCGCTACCATGACAACGGTCATGAAATTTAATTTCGCGGCCTGTATTGCGGCTGCGAAATGCTTATTTCGCGTCCGGTTGCACAAAAATTATATTTATGTCTCACTAAAGTATTATGAACTGTTTATTGCTAGGATGCGGGGTATATAAACATATCTATAACAACTGCGGGCTACGTGGCTAATTTTCTTTAGTGACTAATATACATTCCACACGAGTGTAATACAACGTTTTATCCAACACTTTTTTAAAAGCTTCTTAAATCATTTCTGTTTCCATTCATCGTTTGACACTGACTGCGATGTAGTATTTTAAATTACAAAGTAGCCATTGAATGGTTGATATAGTTTTATTATATTGTTATTGATAAAACAATTGCTGTAATAATTATTGTCCGTCATTGGGAATTATTTTAAAAAAAAGATCTGGTGTGGCCAACACAATACCTCCCGCCATTTACAGCCCGAGTCACAAAAAAGATTAAGTTTTTTGGATTAGCGAGTTTTACTCTAATTTTGACAGTTTATTTCTTAACATATAGTCTAATCTAATCCAAGTAACTATCTTTTTTAAACCCCTCAACAGGATTAAATCCCAATTACAGAGTGGGTTCTTGTTCACACACATCCATGCCTTCGTGGGATTCGAACCCAGAGCCCCGAGGGCACTCATGACAAGAGGCGTTGCTCTAGCCATTGAGCCACCGTCACTATAATAAAATGAAGATTTTAAATACCGTGATAGAATAGAATTCACTAATCCAAAAATGAGGATTAGCTTAAATATTTTTGTGAATCGTTAAGTTTTATTAATCTAAATACATACCTACATATTTATTTATGGTGGAAACTGTATTGAATTCCTTTTCTATTTTTCTATTTACTTTTTCCTTTTTAAAACGTTAGTAATATTATTTTGAAATGATTATTTCTTTGCTAGTGACATTATCTGTTAGTTATATACATTTGAATAACTGCATTTTGTTTGTTTAAAGCGTAGGCTCTGGGATTTAAATTATAGATAATTTTATAAATTTATCCATAAAATATATAGAAAAAGCATTAATGCAAATCTATTAAAAATTTAATAATCTTTAATTTTTATAATAACATTAATCTCCAAAAAATAACATATAAAGGTATATTTCGAAGAAAAACTACTTTGAGCTTCTAGTAAAGTTCCATTTCCGGTAATCCGATTTTCACCAAAATGTAATGGGCTCTTTCCAATACAGAAAAAGTTCAAAATACAAGATTTCCAAATTTTCTGAATAATAGTATTTGAGTTAGAGTGGAGGATCCACACACACACACATACATACATACATACATACATACATACATACATACATACATATACATACATACATACATACATACATACATACATACATACATACATACATACATACATACATACATACATACATACATACATACATACATACATACATACATACATACATACATACATACATACATACATACATACATACATACATACATACATACATACATACATACATACATACATACATACATACATACATACATACATACATACATACATACATACATACATACATACATACATACATACATACATACATACATACATACATACATACATACATACATACATACATACATACATACATACATACATACATACATACATACATACATACATACATACATACATACATACATACATACATACATACATACATACATACATACATACATACATACATACATACATACATACATACATACATACATACATACATACATACATACATACATACATACATACATACATACATACATACATACATACATACATACATACATACATACATACATACATACATACATACATACATACATACATACATACATACATACATACATACATACATACATACATACATACATACATACATACATACATACATACATACATACATACATACATACATACATACATACATACATACATACATACATACATACATACATACATACATACATACATACATACATACATACATACATACATACATACATACATACATACATACATACATACATACATACATACATACATACATACATACATACATACATACATACATACATACATACATACATACATACATACATACATACATACATACATACATACATACATACATACATACATACATACATACATACATACATACATACATACATACATACATACATACATACATACATACATACATACATACATACATACATACATACATACATACATACATACATACATACATACATACATACATACATACATACATACATACATACATACATACATACATACATACATACATACATACATACATACATACATACATACATACATACATACATACATACATACATACATACATACATACATACATACATACATACATACATACATACATACATACATACATACATACATACATACATACATACACACAGACATCATTGTGAAAATGTTAAATTTGGATTCTAGGGACCTTAAAACGTGGTCATTTACCAAAATCTCGATATGTGATTTTTGGCACGATCCCTATACCTCCCTTCATGGGGAGCGGGAGGTAAAATTACATTAAATTGGGGGAAAATGAGGACCTTCCTCTAAAACGTATTCAGGCTCAAGTAGCATCTTTGAATTTAATTCCGAAGCAAATATAACCACTAATTCGTTTCTCGTTTTCGTGCATCAGCCGTACATGACAGCTGTCATTGTGTAAAGATAAGTAACATATTTTAGCCTAAATGTTAATATTAATTTAAATAAATAAGTTTCACATTGTTAAATGATTTCAATAATAAAATAATTTTGTAAAACTGCCTTTATTTATATTTAAAAAAATCTGATGTGGACACCACACGACTTCCTTGTACGCAAGACTAATATGAAGTATAGACTCAATTATAAAATTGCACGTATTTGACGTAATTTGACATTAACATCTATTTTTTATTTTTTTGTTATTTTTTGTTCCAATCAGTAGCAAACTTCATTGCAAAAACCAAAAAGTATATAAGTTTTAAATTTGCATATCTCGTTTATACAAAGGGCTAATTTAATAATACTTGATGTGCTAGACGCAGAATTTAATTCTCTAAAACTTATTTGAAGCATTTAGTTCTAAAAACAAAATGAAACCATTTTATTCAAGAAAAACTGTTAACATTTCAGGTAATATATCACTTCGGGTTAGCCTGTTTTAACCAAATTCTGCTATGTTATTCCAATTGATATCAAAGTCTTATATACTAAATTTTTAAAAGTTTTGGATTATATTTTAATATAGTTTTTCATTAAAATCTATTATAGGCTTCAATTAAAGTACCATTTCTGAAAATTATGTAATGACCAAAAAGGGAGGTGCACAACTAGATGTTATAGAAGTCCTAAATACAAAATTTCAACTTTCTACGGCTTACTGTTTTTGAGTTATGCGAGATACGTACGTACAGACGTCACGACGAAATCAGTCAGAATGGATTCAGGGATGGCCAAAATGGATATTTCCGTTGAAATCTGGAAACCGAAATTTGTCGCGAATACAATACTTCCTTTACTTTGTACAAGGAAGTAAAAAAATCAGTAATAATTCCTCCGTGACTTCTAAAATATTATTTCACGGAGTGACTAATGTTGTACATTAGTTATTTCAAATAACCATAGTAACAAGTATATTATGAGTCGGTGTTGGATAAAGAATATTACACAACTGACAACTGATAATAAAAGAAACAAAAATATATCAATAATGATTTCTTTAATTCTTTAATTTATGAATTATTGACTCACATTTAAGTGCTTTACGTTAGAAAGAAGATCTATCGGTTTCACAACATATTCAGAACTCATTTTTAATGATATACGCATGCACTGACAGAGGCATTAAAATATAAAAATAAAATTCATTTATTTTCACGGCCACGCTTTGGTAAATTGATTTTGAATGGACATGGAGCTGTCAAAGAAAAACCTAGAATCTTGTGTATTTTTAAATTATTTTAGCGGAATTTGATAAAATTTTGTACATAGTACTTTATGAAAAAATCTGATGTGGCCAGCACATAACCTCTCGCCTACGCATTAAAACAAAAAATATTTTTAAATAGAAATACATATATTCATGACTCACTGCAATATAATTCTCACATATATTTACAAAATTTATGGGATATTTTAATATAAATTATGTACAATACATACATTTTCGTCATATTTTCGCAAATTCCTTTTATATTCTTTTTTACGTATATTCTTTTGCGTTGTTGACTTTTTTTTATTTTCATAATCTTCATAATGATGTACAAATATTTTTGCTAGTGGCATACAAATATTTTTGACAGCAACATTTATGTGTCAATTACAAACATTTGAATTTCTTGCCTTGAAGTAGTTTGATCTGAGATTTTTTACATCAAATTATTTTATATGCATTCCTTTATCTCTAAATCTATAGAAGATATAATAATGAATTTATATTTATCGAATAAAGAATTTAAAGTTCTTTAATATAAGTATTTACATAAATTTTCGATAAATAATATTTAGATGATTTTTCTCTTGTAACTACTACTTCAGGTTGTCCAATTGTTACCAAAACTTAATCAATTCTTCGCATTATTGTTAGATTGAGGAATCCGTAGTTAAAAATGTCTTAGTATTCGAGAAATCGTGGATCCAACATCTACATACACACACACTCTCTCTCTCTCTCTTTCACACACACACACACACACACACACACACACGCACGCACGCACGCACGCACGCACGCATGCACGCACGCACTCACGCACGCACACACACACACATCATCGTAAAAATGTTATAATCGAATTCTAGGGACCTTAAAACGTGTTTATTCACTAAAATCTGGATGATTCTTAGCATGAATCCAAAACCTCTCTTAGCGAGAGGTACAAAATTATATTGTTTGACTTACATAATTTGCAATATTATTTTTTTCATAATTGATTATGTAAATAACTATTACGTTCTGTGAACAAAAAAAAACTATCATTTTGCGTGTTGATACTAGTTGACATGTAAATATTAACTTTTTATTTCAGTTTTCGAAAAAATGAATTTATGTATCAGTTTTACCAGTATCAAGTAATTTTTTTATTGCCAACTGCAGTTACGAGTTATGATCACTCAGTATCTTTTATATTTAAAGCTTCTTTTATAAAAGCAGAATTTTTTTGTTTACCTACATATATCGTACAAGAGCGGACATGAAATAATAAATAAATAAATATATGAGAAACAAGTTTCTTGATGATACGAGCATAATTGCTTAGTTTTAAAAACTAATCATCCCTAATCGCAATACAGGGTGTACCAGCTAAACGAGCTACCTCAAATAATTTCTATATTATTAAAGATACAATAAAATACTATAATCCAATCTTATAGAAGACAAAGGGGGGTATCCGATTAGAGAAGGAAATATTTTTTTTAAACCAGTGGTTCTCAAGTTATAATTTTTTAAATGGATATTTATATTTTAGACCCATTCGATAGATTATTTTTTCTGAATTTAACCATGTGATTACTTTATATGTATAAATTACATAACAAAAATATTAAGAGAAATTCAATTGAAATTTAAATAAATTTTATTTTTACCTCCCGCTTCCCTTGGTAAAGGCCCATTCAGAATAAAAAAAAAATGCGATAGTGTAAAGTATCATTCACAACAAAAAAATTAAGGTAGCGGTAGAATCAGTGGCAGTGGCCTGGGTAAAAGATTGAATGCGTTGTAGCAAACGTATTCATTCACATCCAAAAATTAACAAAATTTGTAGTAGTGCAGTGGCAAGGGCAGCGGTAGGAGTTTGCAAACTCCAAACTTCTACATTGCCACTACGCTACCGCTTAAAATTTTTTGACAGTTTTGACGTTTATTGACATTTGATTTCTGATTTCATCAGATAAAATGAGCAATAGAAAAAGGATCATTTTGTGGTGTGCCTCAGATATTGCGCTATATAAATAAACAGACTTATTAATAAACTTTGTACAATTAAAAGTGACCACAACTTACCATTTTCGCTTATTTCAAAGGCAATTTGTGCCCACGCATTTTCTTTTTTTGAAATAATTTTAGATTCCCTTAATCTCTTCGCTTATCTCACACAATGGACTGCTTGTGGATAAGTGTAATTAATAAGTCATCATCTATGTCAGTTGCTTTTTGCGCAAAAATAAAATAACAGCTATAACTGTCAACCTTGCACCCTAGTAATACATAATAAAAAATTCCTAGAAACTATAATTTCAATAATTATTCATTGTAGACGGAAATATTTTTTACGCTACCGATGCCACTAATTCTTACACTACTGCTAATTTCTTTTGTTCTGAATGGGCCTTAAGAATTAATTGCTACTGCTAATCACCCTACCGAGACCTTGAGTTCATTTTGTTGAAAAAAAAAAAAACTTGGGAAATAAATAATTGAAAATATTATTACCTTTTCTACTACCTATCAATATGTCCGAATCTGTTTTTTTGCTCTTGTAAATACAAAAACTAACTTTTAGAAACCGCACCGCCTCTATCAAGAAAATGAATACCGCCTTTCAATATAAAACCGCTATTGGAAGAATTCTCAAAACTTTTTTTATTTAAATTTTAAAGAAATGCATTTTCAATCTTGTTCGACAGTCAAATGGGACAAATATGGGGAAGGTAGTATTTACGACTCGGACATTTGACTATCGAACAAAATTAATAGGCCAATTCTAAACAAATCTGTAAGTCTTACAGATCTGTAAATCTGTAAAAAACTGACAAAAACGCATCTATTTTTATTGATTAATATAAAATTATACATAAGAGTGACAGCCTTCGTTGCAATTTTGTTCATTATTTACAGATTTATAGATCTGTAAGACTTACAGATTTGTTCAGAATAGAGACATAATTGAATCAAATTCATGTAGTTACCAAATTATAACAAGTTTCGTTTTATTTGAATTTGTTTATCTCATTTTGGTGTTAAATTTATATTATTAGTATATTCGTACAAGTTTATTTTCTTATTTTCATAAATAGATTATTGTTTATAATAAGACATATGTTTTTATTTTTTAAATAATTTTCTATGCAGTGGGTCGCGAAAAAAATAAAATAATCAAATTTGGGTCGCATCTTGAAAAGGTTAAGAAACGCTGCTATAAACGGACCAATTAGAGCCGATTAAGATGTATGTGCTGTGACGTCACATTCTGTTTCAGATCACGTGACTTTTTCAAAATATTATCCATATTTCAAAAATTTATTGAAAATATCTAATGGATATTTGGTGATATTTTTAAATTTAAAATGGGATAAATATGTGTTAATAACGTTATAAAACAATGTTATTTCTATCCTAGATAATTCAAATTGATAATACAAGTTTTTATTTTTCAACATAACCTACTGAAAAATTTGATGTGGCCAACACAATATCTCCCGCCATATACCGCCCGAGTCACAAAAAAGATTAAGCTAATCATTATTTTTGGATCAGCGAATTTTACTCTAATTTTGGCAGTTTATTTCATAAAATATAGTCTAATCTAATCCAACTAACTACCTTTTTTGATAATAAATTGAAGATTAAATTTTAAATACCGAGATAAAATAGAATTCACTAATCCAAAAATGAGAATTAGCTTGAATTTTTTTGCGAATCGTTAATTTTTATCAATCTAAATACATATCTACATATTTACATATGCTGGAAACTGTACTGATTTCCTTTCCAATTTTTTCTTTTTAAAACGTTACAATTATTAATTTGAAAGGATTTGTTTTTTAACAGTGACATTTATCTGTCAGTTACATACATTTGAATAACGGTGCAACCAAGGAGTTTTGTTTGTTTAAAGCGTAGACTCCGGAATTTAAATTATATACAATTTTATAAATTTATCCATAATGTATATAGAAAAAGTACTAATACAAATCTGTAGAAAATTTAACAATCTTTAATTTTTATAATAACATTAATATCGAAAAAATAACATTTAAAGGTATTTTTCGAAGAAAAACTATTTTGAGCTTCTAGTAAAGTGCCATTTCCGGTTATTCGATTTACACCAAAATCTAATGGGCTCTTTCCATTATAGAAAAAGTTCGAAATACCAGGTTTCAAAACTTGCTGAATGATAGTATTTGAGTTAGAGTGGAGGATCCACACATACACACAAACATCATCGTGAAAATGTTAAAATTGGATTCTAGGGACCTTAAAACGTACTCATTTACCAAAATTTCGATATGCGATTTTTAGCACGATCCCTATACCTCCCTTACCAATGGTAGCGGGAAGTAAAAATTATAAAGAAATTAAATATCATATACAGGGTGAGTCAGGGAAGACGCCCCCCCCCCTTTAACTTTTTTATAATTAATAATTATTATAATTAATAGAAAAAAATGGCTCATATAAAAGTTTTATTATTTTACATAGCCACCTATAATATTTGTTTAAAAATTATTTCTAAATTATCTCATTTTTCTCGAAATTTTTCAAATACATTAATAAAAATTATACATCGTTGAAAAGGGGAGAAAATGGCGGTTTCTATTTTATTAAAATAATTATAGGTTGCCATTTGAAAAATAAAAGTTGATAGTCGTATCTTGTAAACCTGACTTTATAAAAAATATCAACATCTGCCATCAAATAGTATATGTAAAATAATAAAACTTTTATATGAGCCATTTTTTTCTATTACTTATAAAAAAAAAGTTAAGGGGGGGGGGGCGTCTTCCCAGACTCACCCTGTATTAGCCAGCTATGCTATAACAGCTGCTATATTAAGAAAATTTTGATTGAAAGGTGTCAATGTCACGTGCAGTTGACAGTATAATTGTGTTATAATTTTACTGGAAATATAGGATCTTTTGCTAGAAACTTTCTGTATGGAATTTGTATAAAATACATACAACTGCCTTAAGGTAATGTACAAGAATAGAAGATTAGAATCTTTTGCAAGGAACTTTCTATATGACATTTATGCAAAATACATAGAACTGACGGACTGTAATGTGCTGGCCACATCAGACTTTTTTTTGCTCATTTTGGTCAGAGCTGTCCTCAAAAATTTCGCCATTTTTAAACACCCTATATGCATTTCTTTTTGCGTTGACTTGTCATGCGTTTTGTCACCTTCAAAATTCCTTGCGTTTGGTAAGTGGCTCGTTATCCTCTTTCTATATATATAAAGAAATATCGTATTTGTCTGTCAGTTCGGAAATCGACTGCAATAGTTCACTGTTTGTGAAAAAAATATAATAATACACTCATAAATTTATTTGACATTTTACCAAAAATGGTTTCTACTATTCGTCAAATTGAATCATATTTTGAATTCAAGACACCAATAATATGGAAAAATGTACTAGGCATGTTTATGCTTCACGTATTTGCAATATATGGAATTTTCTTAATACCAAAGGCAAAAATTTTAACGGTATTTTGGGGTAAGTATATAAAACTTTAGCTGTACCCGTGGCAAATATTTACAACAGAAAACAAGTATTATAGCGTAATATGATTAAATTAAATAAATATCATCACAGCATATTACCCATTGCTGGGTGTGCCAATCTGCATCTTCATATATAATAATCTGATAACTCCGATTTTTTTTAACTACCCCACTGCTACGAGGGGAGTTTTTTTATGTTATCTACCTAGCTATGAAAAAAAATATGCTATCGCGACAATTTTCTTATGTCAAGTTTCTGTGACATTTTGTCAGGGCCGGCGGTATTTTATCTGTTGTATTTTCTACAAACAATATTAAAAATCTGATGTGGCCAACACATTACCTCTCGCCAGATATTTTACCTGGTTGTACGCATAAAACGAAAAATATTTTTAAATACAAATACATATTCATGTCTCACTACAAAATAATTATTTTAATATAAATTATGTACAATACATACATTTTCTTTATCCTGAAATTTTCTTTTTCTACTTTCCTTTTCATTTTCTTTATATTCGTCATTTTTTCGCAAATTCCTTTTATATTCTTTTTTACGTATATTCTTTTGCGTTGTTGACTTTTTTTATTTTCATAATCTTCATAATAATGTACAAATATTTTTGACAGAGGCATACAAATACTTTTGACAGCGACATTTATGTGTCATTTACAAACATTTGAATTTCTTGCCTTGTAGGAGTTTGATCTGAGATTTTTTACAACAAATTATTTTATATGCCTTTCTTTATCTCTAAATCTATAGAAGATATAATAATGAATTTATATTTATCGAATAAAGAATTTAACGTTCTTTAATATAAGTATTTACATAAATTTTTGGTAAATAATATTTAGATGATTTTTTTTGTAACTACTACTTCCGGTTGTCCAATTGTTACCAAAACTGACTCGACTCTTCCCATTATTGTTAGATTGAGGAATCCGTAGTTAAAAATGTCTTAAGTCTTATAGTATTTGAGTTATGGTGAATCCAACATCCCCACACACACACACACACACACACACACACACACACACACACACACACACACACACACACACACACACGCACGCACACACACACACACACATCCACACACACACATTCACACACACACACACACACACACACACACACACACACACACACACACACACACACACACACACACACGCGCGCACACACACACACACACATACGGACATCATCGTAAAAATGTTATAATCGGATTCTAGGGACCTTAAAACGTGCTTATTCACTAAAATCTGGATATGCGATTTTTAGCATGAATACAATACCTCTCTTAGGGAGAGGTAAAATTGAATTTTTAACACGGCATACTTCAATTAAAAATGCGATATTTTAATTCTAGTGTTAAAAGTAAATTACCTTGGTAATGACGAAAGAAACGACAAATCGACATGTTTGACATGTCAATTTTTTTTACAAATACAAATTTAAATGAAATAAATGTGTTTGTAGAAAAAATAGTGCATGATATACGTGTTAAAAGTGATTTTATTTTGTTCGAAGTTTTGGATCACTCCGCTTCGCGTCGTGTTCCAAACTTCCTTCTCACAAAATAAAATGTCACTTTTAACACTTACATCATAAATATCTATTGTCTCACTATAGTATTATGAACTGTTTATTGCTAGGATACGGTGTATATAAACATATCTATAACAACCGAGGCATTATATGAGGGCATAATAGTTCATTATGCCCTCATTATAATCCGATTATCGTTCATGGATTTTAAATTAAAAATAATATGAAAGGTATATAATGAAATTTTTTTTTTTAAATTATTTTTCATTACAATAATAATAAGGATTAATAACAACAATTAATACATTAATAACGCAGCATCATTTTTAATTTAATTATAATACTTAAAATTTATTATTAAAAGGGTCTTAAACAGCAATTAACTTTAACCACACATGTAAATAGTAGGTAAGTTCGTCGAACTGCAGACTGCAAAGTTTCGAATTGATTTTTGACGGATGACAAATTTTTTTGGGGACCATATTTATCCACGTTTGAATTCATTTTTGATATTATTTACCGTCACATGTGACACATCCAAAGCCGTACAAGCTCTCTAAAATGTAATAATATTCACAAATAAGTGCATAACAAATAAAGAACAGATCTATCATGTGAAAACGAACCTTAAAATATAATACATTTCTACAGACAAGAATGGAATAATTAGGGGAACATTTATGCGTTTCTCTTCCTCAAAGTATGTAGAAGCATTCAAAATATAGGCGAACTTCAGTAAGTCGACCTTCGATAACTCGTATTTTCGATAACTCGAATCAAACTGGTTGGCAATAGCGCCAAGAGTGAGAATTATGGGTAATTTTTACTTGATAACTCGAACTTCGATTACTCGAATACACTATTATTCACGAAACATGACGATTCAATATTTTCATTTTAGCTGGTATTGATAATATTGGCAGACGCAACTACATTTTCTAGATTTATTGAATTTTGAGTCCGTAGGACTCCGTAGTCCGTGTCCGTAGAGTAGTGTTAGGCAGCCCGCGGGCCAAATTTTCTCCGCCCCTCGTATATGCTTACGAGTGACTAACGTATAGCTAAATTTTCTATATTAACTATTTATTATTGCCGTAATCGAACAACTACAAATAAAATGTGTCTTACTACGTATAAACGTATTTGTATTGTATAAGTATATGTAAAATATTTAAATCGGGTTGTAGTTATAATAGCTAAATGCTAAATGTAAACTATTATTCACGAAAGATGACTATTCAAGGTCATTTGTGAGGCGTCTGATATAATATTACTTGCAGATAACTTCATTGCATTTCGTATGCATAGGCGTGCATCATGAAATATTTATGGACACATTTTAACTGAAAACTAAGAGTAATTCATTTGAAAATTATGTTTTTTCTAAAATAATGCCTTTCTGAAAGATTTATGTTCTTCACTTATGGTTTTGCAAAATTCAAAAACATTAACTTAACTTATAAACCAAGGAATTATAATTTGATTTAAACGTCAACGCCACTGGGTAATTATTAACACAGAGGCCAGTGTAGTAGATAATTAGGTATCTGTAATTCTACGACATATGTCATTATTATTTATAGTGTGTTACAAAGTAATGCCACTATATTTAGGTATATCTGTCACACCACATAAATTTAATAGACATAGGTCAAATAATCTTTCTCTTTCTAATACAAAATGTTGCTGAACTACTGCTATAAAGTGATGTGTATTCTTTCTTCGAACAAATCACCTTGAATAGTCATCTTTCGTGAATAATAGTAATTGTCATTTCCCACACCAAGCTGAATACCCACAAATCAAAAAACGTAAAGTAGCGATCCATTAAATTTTTATTCAGCCGAAATTTTGGTTCGAAAAGTAATTTCTGTATTTTCCAAATGCTTTAAAGCAGCAGCTACTTCTCTTGCGTCAACCATAATATTTGTAATAATTTTATTTATAATATTAGTTAATATAATTTAGTATTAAGCAAATTTCCATTTAACATTAACGAGTGACATTGAGTCTCACAACCAAAAAGGTGGGGAGATAAGTTTCACGTAGTGAGATGAAATGTGAAGTAGTGAGACGACAAAATTATTTCAAGAATTAAAGAAAAAATCTCACTACGTGACATGTAAGTCACGTGACGTTTTTTCTAACTTCTGTCAAGTCTCACTGACATCTCACTTTTCAAGAATTGGCGAAAAAATTCAAAGTGGGTGACGTCTGGCGGCAGATTTGTGAACTAGAGGAATAAGGAACCGTTGATAGCATACATTGAAACGTATTTAATTTTAAACAGGTTTAATTTATATTTGTTGTAAAAGAAAGTGAGATATATAGTGTATATATATTACATTTTCAGATTTAAATAATGATCAGTAAATGTCATAAACACTGCTCAGTGCCACAATGCAGTAATTACAAGTCAAAAAGTATAAGTTTACATTATATCCCAAATGACAAAATATGATCTTGAAATTTTCTTCCCATATAGTTTTGACGTCTTCAATCAGCTCATTTTTTTCTTTTTTAAAACAGGATAGTAAAATTCTTCTAATTTTATAGCCAAATTATACACTGTTTATCATTCTATTTAACAAGTTTTCCCCTTACTTGTTTCAAATCGGTACAACTTAATTTTTATATTTCTTCTGCTCTGTAATACACAAACCCATAAACAAATTAATTATTAGCATAATAATAATGATAACTTTTGTTGTAAAACAATAAATATAGTTTTTATTTTTACTAACCTGTTTATATGCAACAAAACTACAACAATATGTTTGTATTTGCCTCCCAATCCTGCTCTACAACTAAATTTTGCTTTCCAGTAATTTGTATTCTCCTTTAATAAAATTTCAATTATATGAGTATCTCCACACAAATGACTGTTTTTCAAACAAGATCCCAGTATTGTACCTGATCCATCAAATATTATTCCACAAAGCAATATGTCCTGCCTTAAAAATTACTTCGCCTTCCTTTATAGGGCATGCAGAAGCAATGTATTCAAAAATATCACCTAACTTTATGTTAATTTTCTCCATATTAAATACTTTGCACTTTCAAATGCAAATTTCCAGCAATAAGGAATGAGAGAACTTTCCTTATTCCTCCGCCATCTTGCTACCGTCCGGCCTGCCACCTATAGTTCAGTTTTTTCGCCAATTGCCTCCCTGCTCTGACTGTTCACCAGATGTAACCATAACCTGGTAAACGTGACGTGACAATTTTCACATCTGCGAAAAACACCCTTGCAACTTGTCACATTAGCTATTAATAAATTAAGTATTGGTACATTTTCAAAATCTTGTATTGGATGAAAAGTATATAGTAGATGACACAATATTTTTCATATTGAAATAAAATTTAATGTCATTGATAACAATTTTTTAAAAAAACAATAATTTATAATTTTTATATTCCATAATATTTTTTTTGTTGTCACAATATTTATTTTATTATTATTCTTAATATCTATGTTTTGTTAAATGTAATATGATAATGAATTTATTGAATGCTATTTTTATAAAAATAAATTTTCCTACAGTAATTCACGTGTAAACAGATAAGCCGAAAAATTAATTAAAATATAAAATTTTACAAAACCGGCACACACCAAAACAAACCCACACAAGCACACATACAGGTTGTTGACACTAAGGTGCGAACACAGAGATTTTACATGGGATTTTAGTTTTTTGCAATTTCTTGCGCTCCTGTTCATGTTACGGCAAAAACTATAGAGTGCAAAGTTCTACAGAATTAAAAGCTGTATAGAATAGCTATTTGTGTATTGAGAGCGCAAAATAGGACATTGTCGATTGAGAGGTTGTTGCCGTGCGACGCAGGAGCGAGGCATTCTCTCGAAATCGACAATGTCCATTTACGCTCGAAACACACACAAGATTTTTTCTACAGTCGCCACAATGGGGTCTTCCACCATAACAAAAATTTATTTTTTATTTATTTTTACTTATTGGTATTTTCCATTCTTCTTGAGCTATTGCTTCAATCTAATCTAAGCATTTTATACTTTCGTTTTTGTAAATGAATGCTCTATTTCATTTTCACAGCAGTGCGGCATTTTGTTTAGTTATGTAAGTGGGTAATGTGTAACTACAGTGTCATTAATTCCTGACTAAACGTTTCCATTAAGAATGTAGCCAAATAACATTTCTCAACATTGTATAGTTAGAAATTTGAGGAGCGAGCGTTTTTTCTACTTTTTCGCTCTAGAGTGGCAAAGAAGTGACATTTTGCGTTGACAAAAGAGAGCGCAAATGGTTACTTTGTATATAGACTGTAGAAAAAACTGTTTTTACATTTTTGCCTCCTGCTACCCTTGGTAAGGGAGGTTTACGGATCTTGCTAAAAATCGCATATTTAATAGTTATTTGTATATCAAGGCCGCGAAATCACTCTTTAGCGTACCGAGAGAAAAATTGTCGCCGGGGCCGCTTGCGGTCGAGGCAAGACAATCTCGAGGGCGCTAAAGGATTTCGCGGACAAGGTGTACACAATATTTTTTGTGGAACCGTAAAAAATATGTAATTACAAATTTTATTAATTTTAAAAAGTTTCATTCTAAATAGAAAGTTAGCTTTCAAGGTGGCTATGGGATTGACATTTGATAAACAAAACTATGCAATTCTCAAGTGTCAAAGTGATTGTTTACCTAATTTCGCGGGCGCTACCATGACAACGGACGCGAAATCCAATTTCGCGGCCTGTATTGCGGCTGCGAAATGCTTATTTCGCGTCCGGTTGCATAAAAAAAAAAATTAAAATGTAGGTATGTATGTATTTCTGCACGAACGGAAATAATATACTTATAATCTAAATAATAATAATAATATTTCGAATTTTAAATGGCACAAAATTGACCCCTGTGGTGCATTCTCCACGCCAGCAATGAGTGCCCGTGAGGTGACGCCTGGTAAACGCCCGTACGGTGCAAATATGTCATCATCATTACCGATATCTGCGCACGAAGCAGATTGGCACACTCAGCAATGGGTAATATGCCGTAATGATATAATTATTTATTTATTTTATCTAAATAATTATCCCTGTCTGACGAAGTGTACATGAACCTGCTGCAATACAATTATTACTAATCACCTCTGTATTTAAATATAATTTAACATAAATACCTACAAGTAAAGACTGTATTTAGTACTAGAAAATCGTACAAAACATTAAAATGAATGTTGTAAAAGATATAGTTTTAATTTTGTCCAATTATTATTTACCATAAATATATAATAGAGATATGATATTGTAAAATTATTGTAATATACTACTATAATCTTTTCTTTTCTAATCAGGACTATTAATGTTTATTGCACGCACAGTTGGGCTAATTACTATAGATACGGATAACTTCGATTATTTTCTTATTATTGGAAATAGAAAATATCATTCAAAATTTATACACTGAGAAAAAGATATAATTACATGAACTGTAAATTTATTTGTTACAAATAAATCCTAAGCTTCAATAGATCCAAATATATCTACAATTGAATCAATGTAATAATTTATTTGAAGCATTTATTTGTCTCAAATAAATATATATTGAAATCAATTATATCTTCTATTTCATGCAAACTATGCATTTATTTACGTTAAGATTATTTTAACTGCGCTAAATTTATTGCGTTTCTATTGGATATATAATAATTTATTTGAACCAAGTTTATATACCTACCTCTCATAACCTGTCCACTGAAAATAGATTAAAACTAAAGGAAAACAATTAAATAAAGACCAGCATATTTAATTTTTTCATACACCATATTTTTATTAACTCACAAATTACATCCTTAATAATATTAATGTACATATAATAAAAAATTATAAAAGTATAAACTCTGTAAAGGTACCGGTGCATGTGCCTTGGAATAAAAGTTACTGAAAAGCGCAAAGCAAATATCCAAAACTCCACTCAAGTAGTATATTTTTCACTGTTTCGTCACCCACAGTCACTAC
>OY720466.1:17729332-17914332 GCA_963082715.1 Harpalus rubripes | reverse complement strand
AATCAATGGATATAGAGTTAAAAATTATAAAGAAATTAAATTTCACAAAACAGCCAGCTGTGCTATAAACATGGAAACATATACTACATTAAGAAAATTCTGATTGACAAATATCAGTGTCAAAGTGCAATTTACAGAATATGTTTGAGTTATAATTTTATTGGAAATATATAGAATCTTACAAGAAACTTTCTGTGTGGAATTTGTACAAAATACATAGAACTGACGGAAGGTAAGGGGCTGTCCTTAAATTACGTAACGCAAAATTAGGAAATTTTTGATACCTCCTCCCCCCTTTGTAACGCAAACATGAACCCCCCCCCATATATTACGTAACGCAGTGCTTGACCCCCTCCAATTTTTTTACTGGATATAAAAGTATATGGCCTCCTTAATATTCAGTTAAAATTTGAAACAGAAACTATTTAAATTAATGTACATAAAGATGAAAAAATAACAGCACAGAAATTAAAAGCATATGCATTTCCCTTATGCTTTTAACAAACTATTGAAAAGTTTTCCCTTATCAACACTACTTGAATTCATGTTTTAATATGAATTGCATTGCACGAATGAAAGACCACTGGCCCGAATTTGAACTGTGCCCGACATATTATGTTGACTGTTATTGAAAACAAACGACTGCCTGCATATACGAATTAGCACCGCGAAATTTGAATGTTTCAAAACTATTAAAGCAAGTTTAGCAATATTTTTTTATATTTTATCGTTACGTAACGCACACATTAACCCTCCCCCACCCCCTCGTAACGCTGCGTAACGCTACTTTTGACCCCCCCCCCTTGGAGCGTTACGTAATTTAAGGACAGTCCCTAATGTGCTGGCATTCCATTTAAAATAAGTTAGGGTCTACTTCCGGTTAAACCGGAAATGCTACTGCTTTGAAAATATTTTAGTTGAAACGGGCATGTCGGAAAACCCGTAGATACCAAATTTCGTAAAATAATATTGAATAGTTTTTAAAATAACGGTAGCGCAAGCTCGTCCTGGGACACTGTATATACACGATCCGATACTCAGATCCGGATCCATAAACCTATTTTCAGATTTGGATCCAAAATCCGATACTCGGATCGTATCCAAAATCCGATACTGAGATTTGGATCCAAGATCCGAATAGTTCAACATTGAATTATTCGGATATCTGGATATTTTTGAACCCGAAACCGAAACTATACGAAGCCGGATCCCAGCACTAATTTCTATAACATTTGAATGACTCGTATGTTTTTATTTTCAGCGATTCTTGTGGTTTTAATAGCAGACACCGCAATTAGTTCAGGGGCTCATAGATTATGGACTCACAGGACATATAAGGCCAAATTACCAATGCGGATTGGCTTAATGTTGTGCTACATGTTGGGAGGACAAGTAAGTGGCATTCACTGAACTCTACCGTGTGTGTCTTAAAGGCGTACATAGGAGATTAACATGGGAAATCAGTTTTTTGCAATCTAAATCAATAATAGTACATTACAACACAGGTATCATAAGGCAAACTGTTAACGTACGAGTCCAAGTTTGGAAAACGTGCCGATAGGCGAGTTTTACAAAGGACGAGTTATGTTGGTAGTGCTTCCCGCTAACATTTGAAATTTCACATTTTGACAGTTTGGGTATTGCGTGATTCTGACTGATTGTTTACATTAAAACATTGTATCAAGCATTAGATAATTATGGAAGAGGAAAACCAATACTTACAATGTACTCCACCGGTTTATTAATGAACCACCTGATTTGACATATCTTGTAATACAGGTAAATTTATCAAATGACGAATCGGGATCGCTGGTTCGTGTTAGTTATTATCATAAATAAAACTCTTTATATAATGAAATGCATTAATGAACAATTTATTGATCTATACATTTTTACATTCCACCATTTTGACAACACATAGACTGCTCCGTTGCAGACATAACAGCAACAGATGTTCTTACATTCTTCAATACAAAACATATGTTTTTGTATGTGGCACTTATGTCTAAATCATTTTAAAAAATTTAATATTCGACAGTTCGCCTCGACGTGGAACTGGATATCATGGATCGTAAAATTTTCATATTTGCTTGCAAGTTGAGTTGACAGGGTCAACATTTCAAGTAACGTGCACCATACATTTCAAAACCTGCCTGATATAACAATACAATCGGTGGAAAATTGCAATATTACTATAAAATTAAATTGTAATAAATAAAACTTACCGTTTAAATTATTTTGACAAAGCAAATCTGAGCGCATTGTTTCTTGTTTCATAATTTTTTAGTTGAAAGATTTTAACTTCACAGATTCTTCTTTCTGAACTAACACAGCTATAGCTATAAATTTCTCTTCTTTCTAGTCCTATCACGTGGAGATAAGATAAAAATCCATAATTAGAAATAATATTTCAACATAAACAATTTACCATTTTGAGGTTATATGTAATTATGTAATTCATCTGTCATGACTACCACCTCTAGAATACGAAAAGCGCCAAAATAATACATTTCTCTTAGACCTCTATTCCTTGTCTAAGACGTTTATAGATCTTCTAAACGTCGTGTTTTCAGTGATAAACAGTGCTTTTATAGAAACATAAGAACACCGAAATAGAAAAACAGAATTACCTTTACATGCTTTGTAACGACAGAAATTAAATATGAAAATGTCGAAAATTACGTAGAAAATATCGATAGCCATGGAATTGAACAAAAAATAAATAAATGCTTGACGTTTTATCTAGCACACTGTCTTAACTTATTTAACGTTTCTAACAATTTGAATTTATCTCAAGTTTAATTTCCTGAAATTATTAGAAAATGAATATTTATGCTAATGAAGAGCGTGATTTCACAATTGCTAAATTCGTGTCAAAATTTGAAGATTGCTAATGTGTCTCCAAAAAATACACGTGAGCCGCGCAGTCAGAATATAGAACGAGCAGGAAAACGTGCGTTACTGGAAGAAAGAGTGTTAGAAATAAGTGTAGACACCTTCTGTAGTACTATGTATTGGAAATGAGTTGGGAGTACATCATATGTGATGTTCTCTCAACTCATTGCTGGCATCATACATAATTTTGTTACGCAATGTTGAATTTTTAATAAGTTCATATTATTTAAACAAAACTATATTTTTTAACTATATTTATTAGTCTAATATAATATTTCTATTGTTATCATAATTAACGATATTCGTTCAAATCAAATTGTCAGAAACAACAAATAAGTTGACTTACGTTATGACAGATAAAGCATTTATTTATTTTTTGAACAACCCATGGCTGTAGATATTTTGAACGTAATTTTTGACATTTTCATATTTAATTACTGTCGTTACAAAGCATGTAAATGTAATTGACATTGATGCAGAATTTTATGCCCTAAAACTTTTATTTGACACATTTTTGCTTAAAATAATTAGGCGAGCATGTAATTGCAAAAAACTGACTTCCCATATTAATCTCCTGTGTACACCTTTAAGACAGACACACGGTATACATATACAGGGTGTTTAAAAAATAAAGGTCAAAATTTGGAGGATATGTTTTAAATAGGCCACCATTGCTATCTCGAGAACTATAAGAGCTATAAAGGCGATTAAATGGGCAAACAATTTCTATTTCACAAGACAAATTTATAGAAAAGAGAAAAATATTTTTTGATCAGTAGTTCTCAAAATACGGGACCTAACTTTTTTAATTTTAAACGAGAACATATATTTTATATTTGTTCATTCGTTACAGAATTTATTTCCGAATTCAGTGATAAGCAAAATTGTTAAAATTAACAACCATTTTCAGTTGTTAATTTCAGTGTCAGTTGCTAAGTTCAAAATCCCAATTCACTATTACATCAAGTTGCTAAAATTTAACGTATTTCTAAATTATCTCGAAATTTTTCAAATACATTAATAAAAAATAATACATCGTTGAAAAGAGAAAAAAATGGCGGTTTCTATTTTATTAAAATAATTATAGGTTGCCATTTGAAAAATAAAAGTTGATAGTTGTATCTTGTAAACCTGACTTATAAAAAATATCTACATCTGCCATCAAATAGTATATGTAAAATAATAAAACTTTTATATGAGCCATTTTTTTCTATTACTTATAATAAAAAATCTGATGTGGACACCACACGACTTCCTTGTACGCAAGACCAATATGAAGATGAAGTACAGACTCAATTATAAAATTGCACGTAATTTGACATTAACATCTATTTTTTATTTTTTTTTGTTATTTTTTGTCCTAATCTATAGCAAGCTTCATTACAAAAACCAAAAAGTATATAAGTTTTAAATTTACATATCTCGCTTATACAAAGGGCTAATTTAATAATACTTAATGTAGACGCAGAATTTAATTCTCTAAGGGCCAGTTTTATAAAGAAATTTAATCTTCACTTAAAATTTAGTTGTCAAGTAAATTTATTGAAATGAACAAATTCGAATCAGTTTCCATGTTCTTATGACATTTAAATCATTGCTGTCAAAAAATCGTGTTGCATTTTTTCTTTTCATTAAATTTAGTATGTAAGTAAATTTTAAGTGAAGATTCAATTTCTTTATAAAACCGGTCCTTAAACTCTTATTTGAAGCATTTATTTCTAAAATCAAAATGAAACCATTTTATTCAAGAAAAACTGTTAACAACTTCAGGTAATATATCCCTTCCGGTTAGCCTGTTTTAACCAAATTCTGTTATGTTATTCCAATTGATATAAAAGTCTTATATACTAAATTTGAAAAGTTTTGGATTATATTTTAATATAGTTTTTCATTAAAATTTATTATAGGCTTCAAATAAAGTACCTTTTCTGGAAATTATGTAATGACCAAAAAGGGAGGTGCACAACTAGATGATATAGAAGTCCTAAATACAAAATTTCAACTTTCTACGGCTTACCGTTTTTGAGTTATGCGAGATACATACGTACGTACGTACGTACGTACAGACGTCACGACGAAATTAGTCAGAATGGATTCAGGGATGGCCAAAATGGATATTTCCGTTGAAATCTGGAAACCGAAATTTTTCGCGAATACAATACTTCCTTTACTTCGTACAAGGAAGTAAAAAGTTAAGGGGGGGGGGGCGTCTTCCCAGACTCACCCTGTATACAGTTCTATTTATTCGTTATTTCGCCATATGTTTTCAAAGACTATTTCGATCAAATAGTTTAATGTATTGTGGTGTGTTTCAATAATTTTTTCAAGTTATTTACGATTCATCATAAAACATTGTACAATGCTCAACCGTTACCCGAAATTTACGTGCTCGCACGGATAACAAGCTCGCTTCGCTCGCTCGTTAGGTACCGTGCTCGCCCGTAAAGTTCTAAGTAACGGTCTTGCAATGTAAATTATTATTATAGTACTCTATAATACAATGGGCACGGGATCACCGCACACATCACCTGTACGTGGACACAGACGCTGATCCTCACAGCGCAGCGAGGGGTCTCTTCTTTTCACATGTGGGCTGGCTGCTCATGAAAAGACATCCCGACAGTAAAGCCAAGGGGAAGAATGTCGATCTTAGCGACTTGTACAAGGATCCTGTCATACGATTCCAACAAAAGTAAGTTGCAGTTTACTATTGTCGTTTCACGATATCAACCGATTTATGGTCATCAATTTGCGAAAAACATAAAAAAAAAAATTACCGATCGTTCGAAATGTATTCGGAACATATTATTTTAAAATTTTGATAATTATTAAATTTATGTTTAGTATATACATTATGAAATAAAATAGTAAATAAAACTCCATTCGATATGAATCTTTTAAACTATTATTCACGAAAGATGACTATTCAAGGACATTTGTTCGAAGAAAGAATACACATCACCTTATAACAGTAGCTTAGCAACATTTTGTATTAGAAAGAGAAAGATTATTTGACTTATGTTTATTGAATTTATGTGGTGTCACAGATATACGTAAATAGTGGCATTACTCTCTAACACACTATAAATAATAATGACGTATGTCGTAGAATTACAGATACCTAATTATCTACTACACTGCCCTCTGTGTTAATATTTACCAAGTGGCGTTGACATTTAAATCAAATTATTATTCCGTGGTTTATAAGTAAAGTCTATGTTTTTGTATTTTGCGAAAACATAAGTGACGACCATAAATCTTTCAGAAAGGCATTATTTAGAAAGAAACATAATTTTCAAATAAATTAATCTTATTTTTTCTGTTAAAAAGTGTACATAAATATTTCATGTTGCACGCCTATGCATACGAAATGCAATGAATCTATCTACAAGTAATATTATATCAGACGGCTCACAAATGACCTTGAATAGTCATCTTTTGTGAATAATAGTTTAAATATATTTTTCATTTCTATGCTCCTGTTGTAAGTCTTGCGATTGACAATGGGCTATATGACCAATTTTTTGTTCTTCCATTTTATGATTCTTTACAGAAAATAAAAATACCCATATTTTATAAATCGCTTAATTGAGACCCGCGGAATAGCATGCGACATCAGCGGAATTTTAGAGAACTAAATTAATGGCGGCCACTCGGACATGTCAAATATGTAAACGTCAAACATCATCGTTTCGTTTCACATAAAAACAAGTTCTCACGCTTATATTTTAAAAATTCATTGAAAATGTGTGAAAAATAAACGCCTGCCTGACTATAGTACCAAACCATCAAAAAACGACCTCAAAAGATACAAACGATTTAATTACCTCAGCACAATCATATAAAACCTACTCTAAAGTGTATTTCTAGTGGTTTTTTGACACACATCAAGCGGTAGGATTTAATTACCTCAGCACAACCAATTGAAACCGGGCCTAAAGTGTATTTCTTGTACTTTTTTGACATACATCAAGTGATAACATTTAATTACCTCAGCACACCCATATAAAACCAACTCTAAAGTGTATTTCTGGTTGTTTCCTAATCCAAATCAGAACATAGGATTTAATTACTTTTGGAGAGGTACACTTTAGAGCCGGTTTAAATTGGTTGTGCTGAGGTAAATAAATCCTTGGGTTTGGAAACCATCAGAAATACATTTTCGAATAGGTTTTATATGGTTGTGCTGAGGTAATTCAATCCTATCACTTGATGTGTGTCAAAAAATTACCAGAAATACACTTTAGAGCCGGTTTCAATTAGTTGTGCTGAGGTAATTAAATCCTACCGCTTGATGTGTGTCAAAAAATCACCAAAAATACACTTTAGAGTAGGTTTTATATGGTTGTGCTGAGGTAATTAAGTCGTATGTATCTTTTGAGGTCGTTTTTTGATGGTTTGGTACTACGGTCGGGCTGGCTTGGTATCAAGTATTTTTTTTAAAAAAGAGGTTAAAAATTCCTAAATGTGGTAATTAAATAGTAATAAAATAGTTAAAAATTTCTATTATGTTTCCATTTGGTTGTGCTAACTTGGCTCTTCCATCTTGATTGACTTCTCATTTTCACAAATATTGTACATTCGCGTCAACAGAATAGTGTGTTTGATTCGTTTTAAAATCGTTATACGGCAGTGTGGTTATTTGGTTTGAAAAATAATATAAATTTTGACAATAGTTATGAGATTATTAAGTGTAATATCTTGTTTTATATTTGTTTGCAGGCACTTCGTCCTACTGACAATAGTGTTCCACATAATATTTCCTTCAGCGGTTACATACTATGTAATTGGTGATACTTTGAAGAACGCAGTTTTCATTACATTCTTCTTCCGAAGCGCATTGTCATACAATATGTTATGGTGTGTGAATAGTCTGGCGCATTATTGGGGAGACAAACCATATAATAAGTAAGTAAAAACCAATGCCTTTGTTATACTCATAGTGATGGATAAAGCAAGTTGCAGTCCGACCAGCGACTCGAGAGCGATTAGCTTGGATGCACAGTCACGCACAGTAGAGTAACACGAGGGGGGGTCTCCTTCGTAAAAGATGCTTCTAATACTGATGACTGTTTCTTGTTGCTTACTGATGATTACTGCTTACTAATTCTTCTTACTCCAACGATGATACACTTTTAACTTACTGACTGGTGATAAGGAAGAGCACACACACTTACATTTTACACTGATGAACACTACGGACATGAACACTACTTAAGGGAGGTATAGGGATCGTGCTAAAAATCGCATATCGAGATTTTGGTAAATGAGCACGTTTTAAGGTACCTACAATCCAATTTTAACATTTTCACGTGTGTGTGTGTGTGTGTGTGTGTGTGTGTGTGTGTGTGTGTGTGTGTGTGTGTGTGTGTGTGTGTGTGTGTGTGTGTGTGTGTGTGTGTGTGTGTGTGTGTGTGTGTGTGTGTGTGTGTGTGTGTGTGTATGTGTATGTGCGTGCGCGCGCGCGCGCGTGTGTGTGTGTGTGTTCTAACAAATACTATCATTCAAAAAAAATTAAACCTTATATTTTCTGTAATGGAAAGAGCCTATTAGATTTTGGTGTAAATCGGATAACCGGAAACTTTACTAGAAGCTCAAAGTAGTTGTTCTTCGAAAAATACCTTTGAATGTTATTTTTTCGAGATTAATGTTATAAAATTTAAAGATTATTAAATTTTCTACAGATTTGCATTAATACTTTTTCTATATATTTTACGGACAAATTTATAAAATTATCTATAATTTAAATCGCGGAGCCTACGCTTTAAACAAACAAAAGTCCTTGGTTGCGCAGTTGTTCAAATGTATGTAAATGACAGATAAATGTCATTGCCAATGAACTAATCATTTCAAATTAATAATAGTAACGTTTTTAAAAGAAAAAAGTAAATAGAACAATAGGAAAGGAAATCAATACAGTTTCCAGCATAAGTAAATTAAGTAAATAGGTATGTATTTAGATTAATAAAAAATAAACCATTCGCAGAAAAGCTAATACTAATTTTTGAATTAGTGAATTCTATTTTATCCTGGTATTAAAAATTTAATCTTCATTTTATTATCAAAAAAGGTAGTTATTTGGATGAGATTAGACTATATTTTAAGAAATAAATTGCCAAAATTAGAGGAAAATTCGCTATTACAAAAATAAGGATTAGCTTAATATTTTTTGTGACTCGGGCGGTAATGGCGGGAGGTATTGTGTTGGCCACATCAGATTTTTTATTAATAAACCATGTTTTTAAATAAATCGTATATTATGTATTCGTATTATTTTTTTATTAATAATCTAGAGTGCGTGCTTACAGTAAAAACATACGCATAGAATGCTCACTGTAATGGTATTGAAAATATTGTGGGGGGAGGGTATAGGGGGGCGCTTGGGGCCTCAAAAGTAGAGGTGGGCGCGGGCCGTGATTTTGTCCGGTCACGATGGGTCACGACGTGACCCGCGTAATTGTGAATATAATTTAAATTTTGCGTCGTGCTTGGACGTGAGCGTAAGGCACTAAAAAATTATCGTTCGTGATCAGGCGTGATTGAAATTTAATCGGGCGTGAGTACAAGTTTTCTTCTATTTTTTATTAAAAAAATTGTCATTTTCCATCTTTTACTTTACATTCTTCATATCATTATTATGTCCAAATATGTCATCAACAGTATTTTTTTGCATAAAAATAATGTTATTGTTGTACCCAAAATTGTATACACAGTTGCTCCGATTTCACCAAAGATATACAAATCTTTAAGCCCGTTTGACACGATCATAATTTTGTTAACAAATTTATTACCAAATTTATAATGATATTTGTCACTTGTGAAGGAATAGAACAACCTATTTATACATAAACATTCGTTTCCAATGAAACTAATCTGTTACCTAACTTACTACCAATTTTTTAACAAATTTGATATACTCAAAAATTTTGACTCTGTCGGGTCTAGTAATAAAACTATAAATATCGCAATTATGATAAAGCGGCATATACCTTACTTTCTGCAGTATAATATTGTTTGACATCGACCAATATTTTTGAGCCGCTTTATCCATACACTGAATCTTTCGTCTACCTGGTATGCATAGGAAAGTAGCCTTACAGTCCTTTAACATAAATTCTATTTTTGTTAGAAATAATCTCTTATGGGAATGAAAACTGTAGTCCCAAAAATGTTCTAAACAATTTGTTGTACAGTGGTTTTGAAATTTCCGTCATGATTCACACGATATTCACTGGATATTGAACTTACTCCAAGATCAATGTATAAGTAAATAAAATTATATAAGAAAGCTGTGCTTTTATACTATATATTTGTAGAAGGGATGATTAAAATAGCGAGAAATATTAAATACAAAAATTAAATCCGCCCCCAGGTTTAAAAACCAAGACGCAGATTAGGTATTCTGTATAGTCATTAGGTGCTAAATATTTCATTGCAAAATATAAATTAACTTAAATTTTCGGATTGCTCAAATATACAGTTATTAAAATCTTTTTGTACGTAAAATAAATATACAATACTGATGATAAATATTTGTTAAAACTTCACAGTTAATTACATTAAACGAAACCCGATATTTATGTTATTGTACAGTTATTAAAATAAAAAGTTTTTTTAATCATCCCTTCTACAAATGTACAGTATATAAGCACAGCTGTCTTTAATGACTACATAGAATACCTAATCTGCTTCTTGGTTTTTAAACCTGGGACCAGATTTAATTATTGTATTTAATATTTCTCGCTACTTTAATCATCCCTTCTACAAATGTATAGTATAAAAGCACAGCTATCTTATATCATTTTATTTACTTATACATTGATCTTGGAGTAAGTTCAATATCCAGTGAATATCGTGTGAATCATGACGGAAATTTTAAAACCACTGTACAACAAATTGCTTAGAACATTTTTGGGACTACAGTTTTCATTCCCATAAGAGATTATTTCTAACAAAAATAGAATTTATGTTAAAGGACTATAAGGCTACTTTCCTAGACGAAAGATTCAGTGTATGGATAAAGCGGCTCAAAAATATTGGTCGATGTCAAACAGTATTATACTGCAGAAAGTAAGGTATATGCCGCTTTATCATAATTGCGATATTTATAGTTTTATTACTAGACCCGACAGAGTCAAAATTTTTGAGTATAGCAACTTATGACTGTGTTAAGCAGGCTTAAATGTACATAGAAACAATTACGTAACACGAACGTGACCCGCCGGGCGTGAGTGCCAAAATAAAATCGTGAGCGTGAGTGATCGTGAATCAAACATAAAAAGTCGTGCGTGATTGGTCGTGATTACATTTTTAGTTCCGTGAGCGTGCGTGATCGTGAACAAAAAGTTACTCACGCGCCCACCTCTACTCACAAGTCTGCACAGCCCAGATGAGTTCCAATATTGGCCGACCTGTACGGCAATCCTAATATTGATATCTTCTCCTCAGGGACATCCTGGCCTCTCAAAACGCCATCATGGCGTTCTTCTTAGTGGGAGAAGGTTGGCATAACTTCCACCATACATTCCCGTTCGACTATCGCATCGGAGAGTTGGGCCAAGGTAACCAGTTTGGCGCATGGGTTATAGACATATGCGCTCGATTTGGCTTGGCTACTAACCTGCGTACTGCCTCGCAGAAGGAAATAGACCGAGCGGTTGACAATAACAACAAGAAGATACAGGAAGAAATGAAACTTAAAGAGGAAATGGCGACAGCGGATACACAGGACTGAAAACTGAAACCATTGGCGTAGAATAAAGCGCGGGAATACACTTGCTATAGGCGATGTGTACATTTGATCATCAGCGTCTCTAACGACTTATTAATTCGAGAATTGACAATTTCATTTTGAGTTTTTGCTATCGTTTATGAATATTATACATCATAGTACAGAGTGATCAAAAATGGCTGAAGCATGCCGCGCCATACGAATTTGACATTTGCCACTTACTTGTATCACAGTATAAGGAAGAGACAGTAGCGACACTTCGAGGCGGCACCTTTGATGTTGTATCAAAATAAATATGGGCGGCCATATTGTATGCGGTGAGCGAAGCCGGCAAATTTGAAATACTGTCACAAGAAATGAGCAGTGCGATGTGGCGATAGTGTTTAGGTAATGCAGAGTTGCTGTCAATAGTTAAGGAATCGGGTAGGTGTTTTATTTAGATGAAACATTTTACTGTTTGTCATAAATTTTTATTAATTGTGCAATAATTTTTTTTTTATTATTTTTTTCAAATTTAAAATTTCTGAGAAATATTCGTTTTCCGGGAATGGACTGTGTCATATTTTGAGTCAGAGCTCAACGTTTCGCCCGCAGTCATATGGGGCATCTTCAGGAGCAAGGGGGATAGTACTGTCTTAAACACGGTTACCCGACGTGTCAACCACGCTAGAGGCCGAGTTTAAGCAACAAAAAGGGAGACTCAGTTTACAAGGTTACCCGACGTGTAAACCACGCTAGAGGCCAAATAAACCAAGTGACGAAGGAAGGCCGAGAAGACGGTTATATACTAATCTAAAGATACGGTAATGAGCAGAGCTAATGAGGACCAATGGTAATCGAGTTCGTAATGGTAGATTGGGCGTGTCGTGTTCCGAGAATCACCGGTTTCCACATGTGGCTCAAGAAATAGCCATCATCCCGATTGATGTTATTCGGATGTTTCCATATTTCTAAAGTTTCCCTGTATTTACGTCTGTAAAACTCAGGGACAGGAGCTAAAATGCGGGAATTTTCAAATAAGATGTTATGTCCTGTGTTGTGTTGGTGTTCTGCGACCGCAGATGTTAATACCATACCATTACGCAGACAGCGTTTGTGTTCTGACAATCTAGTGTGAACACTCCTTCCTGTTTCACCTATGTATACAGTGCCGCAAGAACTTATCTTATTTGAAAATTCCCGCATTTTAGCTCCTGTCCCTGAGTTTTACAGACGTAAATACAGGGAAACTTTAGAAATATGGAAACATCCGAATAACATCAATCGGGATGATGGCTATTTCTTGAGCCACATGTGGAAACCGGTGATTCTCGGAACACGACACGCCCAATCTACCATTACGAACTCGATTACCATTGGTCCTCATTAGCTCTGCTCATTACCGTATCTTTAGATTAGTATATAACCGTCTTCTCGGCCTTCCTTCGTCACTTGGTTTATTTGGCCTCTAGCGTGGTTTACACGTCGGGTAACCTTGTAAACTGAGTCTCCCTTCTTGTTGCTTAAACTCGGCCTCTAGCGTGGTTGACACGTCGGGTAACCGTGTTTAAGACAGTACTATCCCCCTTGCTCCTGAAGATGCCCCATATGACTGCGGGCGAAACGTTGAGCTCTGACTCAAAATATGACACAGTCCATTCCCGGAAAACGAATATTTCTCATGACTCAGACTGTGGAAGCCTACGCAATTATTTAAAATTTCTGTTTATAAATTTTAAAGAATAAAATAACCGCATCCTAAAATACAAATTTACCAAATAATGTTTAGGAAAGTGTTCACATGGATGGTCAAATATTATTCTATTCACATTTGAAACAAAACGTTGAATAATGTTATTTTGCGTAGAAAATGTTTCAAAGTTTTGAATAAAAAAATTTCTAACTTAAATACAAAACTTATAAATAATTCATTTGGCATAGATAAACTTCCGAATGTCTTTTCCTCAAAAGACATCTTCATATTTCTTAAAATAGGAATATAATGAGGTATTGTCCAATTCTTCATGTTCTTTTACAAATTTATTGCACGTGTCCCATGAATGTACATTTAAACATTTTCTCCTAGCTGTATTTGTTTCCATTTTTAAAAGTGCACAAGTCAAAAAGAAAAAACAAAGTTTGATGGAAATCAAGCAAGGTTATGTTCTCAAACGAAAACAAAACACGCTTCAGTAGCGTAAATAGGAGGGATTAGCCAGGTCCCTTCGTCCACCTAGCAAAATTAATATAATACATAGGAGACATTTGAAATTTAACTTTTTGCTAATTTCATTTATTGTTATGTTGAGTAAAAGCTTAATTCATTGCTATTATTGATCTAAATATTATATTATTATAAATCTTAAATTTGTTACGCCACTGCTAAGCAAACTAAAAGTTTACACCCATGTTTTCAGAGGTGAATTTTCGCACATGCGCATAGAAATTTCTGACATGAAATTTAGCAGAGTGTCCCTACTGCCTCTTCCTTATACTGTGCTTGTATTTTGATGAATTATGGAAAATTGAAATATAATTTTGACATTATTTTGGAACAAAAGTTGTCACGTGACCTTCAGCCATTTTTGATCACTCTGTATATTATACGAATACAGAAATTATTTAAAATGCTATGTGTGATGTTGACTAAATTCAAAAAAGTCAAATTACTAGCGACAGCGAAGGTGTTGTGACAAAAATTATAATTTTTCTGATATACAGTGTGTCTATCTTAAAGGTGTATATAGGAGATTAACATGGGAAATAAGTTTTTTGCAATTTCCTGCTCGCCTAATTAGTTTAAGCAAAGCGCATCAAAGTTTTAGGGCATAAAATTCAGCATCTAAGTCAATGAACAGAATTACCTTTACATGCTTTGTAACGACAGTAATTAAATATGAAAATTCCGAAAATTACGTTGAAAATATCGACAGCCATGGATTGAACAAAAAATAAATGCTTGACGTTTCATTTGTCACAACGTAAGTTAACTTATTTGACGCTTCTGACAATTTGATTTGAACAAATATCGTTAATTATGAAAATATAAATATTATATTAGACTAATAAATAAAGTTAAAAAATATAATTTTGTTTAAATAATATGAATTGTTGTGATGTATTCCCAACTCATTTCCAATACATCTAGTACTTCAGAAGGGGCCTACACTTATTCGTAACACTCTTTCTTCCAGAAACGCACGTTTTACTTCTGGTCCTATATTCTGATTACGCAGCTCACGTGAATTTTTTGAAGACACAGCAGTCTTCAAATTTTGTCACGAATTTTGCAATTGTGAAATCACGCTTTTTATTAGTATAAATATTCTTTTTATATTTTGCGTTCATAATGAAGTCATTACGATATACAATTGCGTATCGTAATGACTTTTATTTCGATACGCAATTTTTTGTTATAGACGGTTGGTACTAGATGACGTTTCTTTAACCCATTTTTACCTAATTTATTTTTAGTTAATTAGCAATTCATTTTAATAATATAATGTCGAAATTATTATTATTATTATTTATTTAGGGAAGATTATTTACATGAAAATGTACAAATGGTTACAAATATAATCACAAATTGAGTAAGTAAATGTTATCGTAGAAGGCGCAAAATATAAAAAATAGTATAAAGAACTCATTTTATAAGACTTCCTTTCGCACTTGTCAATTAGAAAACTCGCTAACGCTCGTTAATAATTTCAGACAATAAAACTAGAGACAAATTCAAATTGTCAGACACTTCAAATAAGTTAACTTACTTTGTGACAGATAAAACGTCAAGCATTTTCATTTTTTGTTCAATGCTATGGCTGTTGATATTTTTAACGTAATGTTCGACATTTTCATATTTAATTTCTGTCATTACAAAGCATGTAAAGGTAATTATCTTTATTGACATAGATGCCCTAAAACGTTTATTTGACGCGGTTTTGCTTAAAATAATTAGGCCATCAGAAAATTGCAAAAAACTGATTTCCCATGTTAATCTCCTATGTACACCTTTAAGGGCCGCTTTTACAATTGATGGATAAACTATGGTATAGCTATCGGAGGTATAATTTATCCTAATAATTATACTTTCGATAAACAAGACTGTCTTTTACAATGCATTTTTGCATGATGGAATACTTGACTGACATCTGTCAAACGTATGAATAACACATCGTTTGTATTTACGTGGTATCCATAAAAACAAGGGATAAAGTTATCCGAGATTTATACGATCGATTTCCATGGAATAAGAAGTACTGGTGTTTATTCTAGCTGAGGTTTATCCAACGTTTGTAAAATACAATTTTCATTTTTATACCTGGTATAGCGTTATACGAGGTTTATCTATTGATTGTAAAAGTGGCCCTAAGACAGACACACGGTATGTGATTTCTGTAAACCATTGTAAGTCTGTAAGTCTTAGAGATCTGTAAATCTGTAAAAACCTGACAAAAACGCATCTATTTTTGTTGATTAATATAAAATTATACATAAAAGTGCGGGTTTCGTTGCGATTTTGTTCATTATTTACAAATTTACAGATCTGTAAGATTTACAGATGTGAACAGAATCGACCCATTAGTTTTATATTTTATAATATTAGTTAAATATTAAAATATTGCAAGATGCACCATACACAGAAATTGCGATTAAAGAGAAATTGTTTATAAATGGAAAGCTCGGAAAAGAAAATACACGAAAAATACGAACTCTGTGAATTTCTATTTTATAAAACTGCAAGTCTTATACAATTTTAAGACAATTTTCTGCTTCTTGTATTATATTTTGTTCAAAGATTAACTTCAGACACACATTTTTATACAATTCATTGTTTCGAGCATAATAGCATTGTTTGAATTTTATACATACGATAAGTATAGTTTACAATGACTATTTCACTCATAAATATAGAAACCAATCCAAATTCAGGATTCTACCTAGTTACCAAATTTCATTTCGACAAAACAGCGTCAAAAAAGTTTTTTCCCACCCTTTAAGCCAATAAGATATCGTATTTTTACAAGTGAGTTTTGATAAGCGAAATTTTTTTGACGTTTTAGAAACATATTGTTTACATACCTGTCAAACTCTGCATATTTTCAGTGCTTTCAGTTTTTATTAAAAACGAGTCGATTTGGACATAAATCTATTTAAAACGTTGAAATAGCAAACTGAAACCTAATACCTCTAAACACAATAAATATTTACAAGATTTTTGTCAAGAAAAAAATTATATAAATAATTACCTGATTTTTATTTTGGAAATAGTCATCCGAATACCATTCGTGGTTAAATTTTAACCTGGAAAAATTTTCCGATTGCTTTACTCGAGCCTGTTGCCAATTTATTTCGTGACATTGATCAAAAATTACTCGTTTGACAACTCGTAGTTTTTTTGTCACTGTCACTCAATAAATTGCTAGGCAACCGGCTCTCGTAACAATCTGAAAATTTTTCCGACAAAAATTTACCACTTATGATATTATATATGAGAATATGTAAACCAAAAAGGATTTTTCATGTTAGTAGAAGAAAATCTGCTGAAAAGTTATTATTTTTTTAAGCATTTATTCCTCATATAATCTTCTAGGAAATTTATAAAATATGATACTTCAATCGGTAATTTTGTAATAATTAATACATAAAGCATAACCTTGTTACGTTACCAAAACGGACCAAAGCTGTCATTTTTGTCCGCTGTCGGCGCTGATAACTTTTGTGCACACCGCCTATAGCCTATCTTCTATACCGGGTGTAAACTAGTTTTTTGTAGACTGTTGCCCGCCGTGTATCCGACGACAATGGTATCAATAGAAATACAAATAAATTCTGCACCAAATGTCACCAATTACAGAGAGGGGTCTAGAAACTTCCTTTTTTTGAGGACGAATAAGATAAAAATAAGTATTGCTGATAGACACAATTTATTTTTGGTTAATGACAGAACATAATTTGAAGTTATAAACCATGCAGTTTTAAAGAAAAGAACCTGACGGTGGAAGCGACCGTTCTCTTTGCACTAATACAACCGATTTCTGAAGCGCCTGTCAACACGTAACTAGGCCCCACCCTGTACATGTAAAATTATGTAACATTTTAGCACAATAAATTAATTATTAAATTTATTCAAATTATTTTTATTGTAGCGTTTTTATTTGTATGGGTGAAGTGTAAAAATCCAAGAGCTATTATTAATTAAAATAAGTTTATTTAAGGATACAAGTTTGATATAGCGTTCATAATGAAACGCGTGTGATGTTAAATCACGAGGCGGTGAGCCGAGTGTTTTAATCACGCAAGTTTCATTATTAGGCTATATCAAACGTGTATTCTTCAATATTTTATCTACGACAGTTTAAATTGATCTTAAAATACATTTTTCATTTAAATTTTGACATAATGAGAAACATTGAAATGTTCATTCGTAGCCTACGTTATTAATACCTTTCAAAACAACGCAAACCAAATAAATAATTCATAATGACACTCAGTGCCATTATGAAACTCATAATGACATTCAAGTTAGTGTACCAATTACGTATTAGCGCACTGTCGTAGATAAAATGATAAAGAAATATTGAAAAGATATTTTTATACTAGCGTATTATAACAACAACTTTTCGATTGTCATTTCCGTTGTTAAATGAAGTACTTTTAAGCACTAGTGCGCAAAAATGACAGTTTAATGCGTAAAAGTACTAAATACCTATTATAACTGCATATTTATGATAAATATTTACAACGCAATTACTTAAATTACTAAATTGAACATTTGATGTCGTTCTTAATACTTCTTCTTGGTTAACTTCAATGCGGGTAGAAACTGAAGTAGATGTGCTGCTGGATTCTGATTCTTTGTCGACAATTTTTATTTTTTTAATTGCTGTTTCTTTTTCTCCCAAAATTCTTCGTGAAATTTCTTTCTTATTTTCCAAAGAATTTTCAACGTAGCCTTCAGCAACAGAACTTGAACGCCATCCTCCATGTCGCTTGAGCACTGTAATGTCTGCTCCCGAATCAGCCAAAAATGTTGCAGAACACCGCCGAAAGCAATGCCCGGTATATTCTTTAGCATTTGGGAGGCCGAGGAATTTTTTTAGGTATACCACCTATGGTATTTATACCTACAGGAAGCGTTGAGTAGGTCGAAGTTGTGCGTACATGCGAAACATTGCTAAACAGTTGATTCCATCGATAAACCCTTCAGTTATCATTCGTTTTAGTATTTGGAATATTAATTTTTATGAAAGAAGTAGAATCTTCAATATCTCCTACACGTAAAAACGTAAGTTCCACCCGGCGACATGCCCCATAGATTCCAACAATTAACACAACCTTTGCCAATAAATAATCCTTGTCATCAGCTTCCTTCATGAAACGAACTATCTCTTGCTTAGTGAATATTTTTGATTTTTTAGGCTTATATCCACTAGTTTTTCTTTTTAAGAATGCAATAAGATTGGTAAATTTACTTATACCCACATTCTTATTAAGGTATATCATAGTTCGGAGCATAGAGTAATTACTCCATAAAGTGGATGATAATTTCGAAAAATAGGCTAAAACTACCATTTCTGTAATGTGCCCAACGTTTTTCTCCGCACACCAACTGTCAAATTTTTTGTAAGTTTCTTCATACCATTTTTTTGATTTTCCTGGAACCAGTGTAGCCAATGCAGCCTCTGCACCATTTTCAATATCAGAGTCAATCTCTGAGTCACTCATTTTAAGTAAATTTATTACCAAAAATTCTCAAGAAAAATTATACACCGAGCACGTTGACATCAATGTTTATTAAACAACATATTGAATCCCATAGCAACAAAAAGATGAAATTGATGCCTGCTTACTTTTAAATTTTGAAAAATTCAAAATGTTGACATTTGAGAATAAATATAAATAATCTGTTTTAAAACACTAGTATAAAAAATCTTGTATGGAATAGGTTGCGAAATCGTGTTTAAGCACTAGACGTGTTATCCAACTCGGCTACGCCTCGTAGGATAATTTTCACGTAGCGTGCTTAAAACACATTTCTTTCGCAACTTATTACATAAATAGCTATTAAATAACTACAGAGTGATCCAGAATGATTGAATGTTGCGTGACCTGAAAAAGTTCTGTTTATGATCAAAATGTTGTTCCACGAAAAAAAATAGTATCAATTTACCGGCAATGTCAAATTATGTTACCTATATTCCGACAAGGCTACATAAATTGATATTGGATTGATATTTGGACCGTACTGCAATGCCATCTCTTGACTGCTTCCGAAAGCTCTATAAATTGAAATGGTTAAGTGTGCTGTGCTTACATTCATATATTTACCTCCTGCTACCCTTGGTAAGGGAGGTATAGGGATCGTGCTAAAATCGCATATCGAGATTTTGGTAAATGACCATGTTTTAAGGTCACTAGAATCCAATTTTAACATTTTCACGATGATGCCTGTGTATGTGTGAATCCTCCACTCTAACTCAAATACTATTATTCAGAAAATTTTGAAATCTTGTATTTCGAACTTTTTCTGTATTGGAAAGAGCCCATTAGATTTTGGTGAAAATCGGATAACCGGAAATGGCACTTTACTAGAAGCTCAAAATACCTATAAAATGTTATTTTTTCGAGATTAATGTTATTATAAAAATTAAAGATTATTAAATGTTCTATAGATTTGCATTAATATTTTTTCTATATATTTTATGGATAAATTTATAAAATTATCTGTAATTTAAATCCCAGAGCCTACCCTTTAAACAAACAAAACGCAGTTATTCAAATGTATGTAACTGACAGGTAAATGTCACCATCCAAGAACTAATCATTTCAAAATAATATTAGTAACGTTTTAAAAAGAAAAAAGTAAACAGAACAATAGAAAAGGAATTCAATATAGTTTCCAGCATAAGTAAATATGTAGGTAAGTATTTAGATTAATAAAAATTAACGATTCACAAAAATGTTTAAGCTAATCCTCATTTTTGGGTTAGTGAATTCTATTCTATCCCGGTATTTAAAATTTAATCTTCATTTTATTATAGCTCCGGTGGCTCAATGGTTAGAGCAACACCTCATGTCATGAGTGACCTCGGGGATCTGGGATCGAATCCCAATAAGGCATGGATGTGTGTAAATGTGAACCCGCTCTGTAATTGGGATTTAATCCTGTTGAGGGATTTAAAAAAAGGTAGTTACTTGGATTAGATTAGACTATATTTTAAGAAATAAACTGTTAAAATTATAGTAAAATTCGCTAATCCAAAAATAAGGATTAACTTAATCTTTTTTGTGACGGGCTGTAAATGGCGGGATGTATTGTATTGGCCACACCAAATTTTTAAATGAAGGTATTGAGACTGTACTCTCTATTATCATGATTATTATTTATTTGTTTATTTATGCATTTATTTGTTTGTTTATTTATTTATTTATTTATGCACTTACAATAACCAAACAATTATACTGTTAATGTTCTTATTAGGATTCGTTGCAAGTGACATTTGTAGTTAATATTTAATTGCGATGGCCATTGCATAAAAATATTGTTGCATATGTGTTCTTTGTTTCTAATGCTCAGATTAAGGGTTGGCGCCAGGCAGACGCGCGAGCCGCAGACTCGACACTGCAACACAGGGCTAGCTAGCCATCTGGCAATCCGTCCCTGATAAGGAGCGATGACAAACTTATGATGTTCTAGAACGTTCCTCGAGCCACCCAACCACCCACTCACACCGGTGACGGGGAGGTGCAACCCTCACCCCCGAAACGCCTATGATCGGAAGGAGGCAAGAGGGATATTTTGATTTAAATACGGGGATAAACGCTGTATTCGGCAGTCTGGTTTCGGCCAGACTCACAGACCTTGGACCTCTGGCATGGTTGACATGTTGGGTAACCCAAGGCTCTGAACTCATCGAACTCTTGCACTTGGCTTGTCCGAGGTAAGTTCTCCAGGTCTACCTTAGACTCCGCTTCCCAATATCTACCTACTTTCCCTCCATTCAGCTGCTATGGCTACGTCAGGCACGTTTGGGGTCCTACTTTCCCCCCATTCAGCTGCTATGGCAATGTCAGGCACGTTTGGGGAACCTCTTACTTTCCCCCCATTCAGCTGCTATGGCAATGTCAGGCACGTTTGGGGAACCTCCATACTTTCCCTCCACTCAGCTGCTATGGCAATGTCAGGCACGTTTAGAGTCCTACTTTCCCCCCATTCAGCTGCTATGGCAATGTCAGGCACGTTTGGGGAACCTCCATACATGCCCTCCACTCAGCTGCTATGGCAATGTCAAGCACGTTTGGATTCCTACTTTCCCCCCATTCAGCTGCTATGGCAATGTCAGGCACGTTTGGAGTCCTACTTTCCCCCTACTCAGCTGCTATGGCTATGTCAGGCACGTTTGGGGATCCTACCTACTTGCTCCCCTATTCACCTGATTTGGCTGCTTTTCATTTACGAGGAACTTAACTTGGACAAGCACTATATTATGATTTATTGTTGTCACAATGATATAATGAATTTTTATCCACGTAACCTAATATTGGTTGCCAATCAAACGTAATTTTGCGGGTCTCGCTGCTTGCAGCCACCCAAGCTCAAGATGTGTGCCGTATCAGCACCGAACGCTGGCATGTCCACGTTCACTTGGGTATCACTTTACAAATTACACCCCGACGGGTACGACACAGGTACTTGTCGGGATAGACAGTATGGCGACACAGTCGCATACTGTAGACGCCTCGGCTATGCCGGGCGGCCTGTACAAATGGTGAGGCCGGTCCAGCGGCGAACCAGGATTGTGTTGCTAACTCCACGCTTTCCATACAAAAAGCAGGCCGGCGGCGACGCCGAGCGTCATGGCAGTTCGGATGAAACTCCGAATTTACCAAACTTACACATTCACCTTCACTTACACAATTACGTTTATAATTGACTAGCAATATACAGGTCGAATTAAAGTATTATTTCAATGTTGTTAATATTAAATTGTTGGGACAACCTTTATGCGTTACTATGTTTAATTTGTTATAAACTATTTGTTTAAATTGTGTCTCGATGTCTCTCTGTACGAGGTTTTTGCTGTGGTTTCCCTCGCACGTAAGGCGAATGCCAGAGAGCGGACCTTCCCACAGCAGGGTGTCGTGTTCAAACCAGCACACCCGACCATACTTCTCATATTATTTACTATTTGCTTTCATGGTTAATTTTCAATAAATGCACAAAGATAGACAAATTCTGTCTGCTTTTTGGAGAGAACATTATTCTTTAATTACGTCAAATACCTATCCCGATTCCTCCACTTTTAACAGCTACTCTATATTACGAACCAGGTAAAGGGTTACTTATTAAAAATAAACACAACGTAGGGTAAGTACAACCTTCTATTAGAAGAGGCCATGGTCAAGGTAAAAGGTACAAGTATGTTCCGTTACAGTATTATATTTTATATTATATTTAACCATGTGAGATATATATATATATACAGGATGGGGCAGAAAAACCTATCCGATTTCAAAACGTTATAAAATTAAAACCACTCAACTTGTCAAAAAAATTTTTTATTAACATATCGCAAATTTTATGCCATTTTTAAATTTAAGTTTTGAAAAGCACATCACTCAAATGTCGTCCTTGGGAGCGGATACACTGATTTAGGCGCTCGCGGTAGCTTTCCATGACTTTCACCGTCATTTCCACAGGAATTTCTTCAATTGCCCGAGCAATTTCCCTTCGTAAAGCAAGAAGGGTCCTTGGTCGATGCTGGTAAACCTTCGATTTGAGGTAACCCCAAAGGAAGAAGTCACATGGAGTGAGATCCGGTGAGCGCGGCGGCCAGCCAAGATCACCTCTCAGGGAAATGAGGCGACCGGGAAACAGTTCCCTGAGAATGTCCATTGATCGTCGCGATGTGTGGGCGGTTGCACCATCCTGTTGAAACCACACATTTTCCACGCCATTTTCTTCCATTTTGGGTCTAAGAAAATTTTCCAGCATGAAACAATAGCGCTCGCTGTTGACCGTTACGGTTTGCCCATTTTCTTCAAAGAAGTAAGGCCCCCAGACGCCTAGGCGGGAAAGAGCACACCACACAGTCACTTTTGGGCTATGGAGGGGTTCCTGATGGATTTCTCGAGGATTTTCGTCACTCCAATATCGAAAATTCTGCCTGTTAACGGCACCACAAAGGTGAAAATGGGCTTCGTCCGTGAAGAGCACAACATCGTCGTTTGGAAGTTCTCGGAGATCGCGACACAGGTTCGTACGGGTTTCAAAATCCCTTTCACTTAATTCCTGTGCAACAACCATTTTGTAGGGATGCATTTTGAGGTCCCGGTGCAAAATGCGCCGAATACTGCGGTTGGAAATCGCCAAAGCGAGCGAATGTTTTCGCGCCGAACGACGCGGGGAACGTTCAATCGCGGCTCTCACATTGGCCACGTTTTCAGGTCCTGTTGCTGTCCTGGGACGTCCAGGCGACTTCTTTTTCAATGCTGAACTCGTCTGTCTAAAATTTGACAACCACACTTTAATCGTAGCGTGATGTGGAACAGGATCATGACGCCCGAGTCCGAAATGAATTCGAAAAGCACGTTGTGTAGCAATTATCGAACCGCCGCATTCGATAAACCGCTCAATAACAAAAGCACGATGTTCACCAGACCAAGGCATGTTGACTACTGACAAATGGCATGAAACCGGCTTTCTAACGGTTTTTACCCTACTACTCTACCTGCTCCCTCTTCTGGGAAAAAGGGATTTGAAATCGGATAGGTTTTTCTGCCCCACCCTGTATATATACTTTTCTTGTGCCTACCTAATGTTAATGAATAAAAGACTACTTATATACAAATGGAAATAAGATAAAAATTATCAGAAATATGAGTACAATGTTCAAAAGCAACTGATCAGTTTTTTGCATATTTTTATTAAAATATGCATATTTACAGTTTGTTTTGCATATATGGTGCTAATTTTTATGATTTTTTCATGCATATTTTGATACTTTTTACTGCATATAATCCGGTATTTAATTATAAGTGATTTGTAGAATGATTGTAGGAGTGATCCAGCCCTCGGATAACACTTATAATATTATAATTACGATTCTCTAAATAAATATAATATTATTTTTATTTATCTATATAATAATGACACTGACCGTTAATATGCACATCGACTGAGCGAAGAAAATTACTTCAAATAACAGATGCGTAATTCATTTTTCTATAACTGTTATTTGAAGTATTAAGTAAAAATAATACTAATCAACTGCTACGATAATGTCTCAAGTGTGTATTTCGAAATTGTTGCACTTTTTCTTTAGTTATCAGTATCAGATAAATTCAGCAAGCTTATACTGATAAGATCTGCAACGATATATTTTATTTGTTTGTCATAATCCAAGATCATTACATGATTATTATTTTTTCATGATAAAGATGCCTACCTTTATTGTTGACTTGGCTGTCTTTGGATCCTATAAACAAACAACAAATATTAGTAAATTTTGTTCGAAACAACAGAACATAAAATGAATATCAATAACATAGTAATCGCATGTATATATCGTGTGTCTGTCGTAAAGGTGTACATAGGAGATTAACATGGGAAATCAGTTTTTTGCAATTTCCTGCTCGCCTATTTATTTTAAGCAAAAATACGTCAAATAAAAGTTTTAGAGCATAAAATTCTGCATCTAAATCAATAAACAGAATTAGCATTCCATGCATTGTAACGACAGTAATAAAATATGAAAATATCGAAAATTTCGTTGAAAATATCGACAGCCATGGAATTGAACAAAAAATAAATAAATGCTTGATGTTTTATCTGTCACAACGTAAGTTAACTTATTTGACCACGTATTTGACGTTTCTGACAATTTGATTTTGTCTCTAGTTTTATTGTCTCAAATGACTAAAAAATGAACATTTATATGAAGAAAGAGCTAAATTCGTGACAAAATTTGAAAAGACTGTTAATGTGTCTTCAAAAAATACACGTGAGCCGCGTAATCAGAATATAGGACGAGCAGAACATGCGTTACTCTAAGAAAAAGTGTTAGGAATGATAAGTGTAAACCCCTTCTATAGTACTAAGGTAGATGTATTGGAAATGAGTTGAGAGTACATAACAGCATCATACATATTTTGTTACCCAATGTTGAATTTTTGATATATGCATATTATTTAAATGGCACAAAATTGACCCCTGTGGTGCACTCTCCACGCCAGCAATGAGTGCCTGTGAGGTGACGCCTGGTAAACGCCCGCACGGTACAAATATGTCATCATCATTACCGATATCTGCGAACAAAGCAGATTGGCACACCCAGCAATGGGTAATATGCCGTGATGATATATTTATTTATTTTATTTATTTATTTAAACAAAACTGTATTTTCTTAACTTTATTTATTAATTTTATATTTCTATTATTGCCATAATTAACGATATTTGTTCAAATCAAATTGTCAGAAACGTCAAATAAGTTAACTTACGTTGTGATAGATAAAACGTCAAGCATTTATTTATTTTTTGTTCAATTCCATGGCTGTCGATATTTTTATCGTAATTATCGACATTTTCATATTTAATTTCTGTCGTTATAAAGCATGTAAAGGTAATTCTGTTTATTGTTTTAGATGTAGAATTTTATACCCTAAAACTTTTATTTGACGCATTTTTGCTTAAAATCATTAGGCGAGCAGGAAATTGCAAAAAATTGATTTCCCATGTTAATCCCCTACGTACACCTTTAAAATAGACACACGGTATATATATACAGGGTGATTCATCGGCCTGTCCTCTCTTTATAACTCTTTTATTTTCAATCAGATAGAAAAACTCTTCAAATATAATTTATATGATATATTATTGTCTATCTATGTACCACATGCATTTGTATACAGGTTGCTCCTTTTAAGCGCAACAATATGTAACTTTATATTTCTTAATGGAACACCCTATATTTATTTATTTATTTTGATAGTAAATTAGATTCCCTTTAAAAAAGTATTAAGTAATAAGGGGTCTAAAATTATAAATTAAGAAGTTATTTACCTTTATTCGTTGAATGATATGTTTCTATTAGAGATGTGCCGACTAGTCGGCGACTAGTCGGTAAAGCCGACTATCCGGCCACTATCGTAGTCGGCGACTATTCGGCAAAGAGCGCCGACTATCCGGCTTCTTCTTACCTTGATTGTTTATTAATATTTTTATTTTATAATCAGTCTTACACATTTTGAAATGTAAAGCAAAGCAACCTTTCCTTTGGTAATCAATCAGTTTCTAAAATTACTTGCTTGTAAAGAAAACAAATCTTTAACATTTATCAAACAAAATTAGTATCTTAATTAACAAACAAAACAACATAATATTAATATCTTCTTATCTTCAATTAACATTTACCTATAATTATTTCTTCTTATTTAAATAAAAGAGTAGGATTTTTTTTATTAACAATCTAAGTAATATTAAAGCCAGATTGCATGTACAGGGTGTAAATCGAAAAGTGAAACAGGAGTTTAACATGGGAAATCAATTTTTCTTTGCGCATACGTTACCTAATTATTTTATGCAAAATTACTTCAAATAAAAGTTATAGAGATTTAAATGCAGCATCTTAATCATGTGAAACGATTATTTTATCTCTTTATATAAACGTAAAAATTAATTACAAAGTTACAGTTTTTATGAGTTTTTTGTCTAAGTAGCCATGGATTTATGACAAAAAACAAATGCGTTGTTTTTGTCATATATTGGCTGCTTAGACAAAATGTTCATAAAAACTGTAATTTTGTAATTGATTTTTACGTTTATATGAAGAGATAAAATAATCGTTTCACATTATTTAGATGCTGCATTTAAATCTCTATAACTTTTATTTAAAGTATTTTTGGATAAAATAATTAGGTAACGTTTGCGCAAACAAAAATTGATTTCCCATGTTAAACTCCTATGTTTCACTTTTCGATTTACACCCTGTACATGATGTACAGTAAAAAAATATATCAAAAAATTCTAAACATTAACTGCTTCATAAAAACAAAGAAAAAAGACAGTAACGTACTTATATGATTTATAACTGTACATAACCTAATCAAATCAAAGCGTCACGGAAATCCCCGAAACCCTGATCGGCTTGGCCGACAAGTCGGCCTCTTTACAACCGACTAATCGGCTAGTCAGCCAAAGTCATAATCGGCACATCTCTAGTTTCTATATTTCTATCACGTTATTACTAACAAAGTAAACTATGGATAATTTCATCAATTGTTTCGAATTTAAACAAACCAGTTGTCCAAATACTCTTAGTTTATCATTGTTGATGTTGATGTGAAAATGAATAATACAAATTTTTAGTAAAGATGAGATGGTTAATATAATATTTATAATAGAAAAATCTATTGAAGTTAAAGGACAAGTTTTCGAGCATTTATTATAATTTGCATTATATTTTTCATAGCTATTGCTACTGCATTCAATTATCACAAAAATATTTGGAACGACTCGTCAATTTACGGGGTGGTAAAAATGCTGAAAAAAAATTGGATTTCGAGAAAAAGTTATTAATGCCCGGTTTTATAAACATCGAATAAACTATTGAGTTATTACTTTGAAAGTAAATTTAATCGACGAGTAAATAAAAATGTCTGTTTTATAAAACAAGTTACAGATTAAAATAACTACTTGCAGAGTAAATATTTTATTCTAGTGATTTACCGACAGAGACATGACATCTGTCATTATTTTGTGATTTTTGCATATAAATATTTTCTATAATTATATACATTTAATATTGTTTTTCATTATATTAAGAATCTATAGGCCAGAGTGGTAATAAAATTATATTTTCATGAATTTTCAACTACTATTTTAACTGGGGACAAGGAAAAGAGCCTCCATGAAGAGTGTGTGAATACCGTAGTACACTCAGGCTATGGTTTCTTATCCGGCTAATTTTTCCACTACTGGAGCATAAGAGAAATTGATAAAACCAGGATATAACATTACTAGACGGTATCCCTTAAAACTACTCCTGACGATAATGTTAATCACCAACTGAAAAGGATCTATTCCAAGCAATGTTCCGCAGAATGTTTTAATAATATTGTATTCTGTATGTTCCTGACACGAAATAAATCCAAAAGTCAAAACAGAAAATAAAGTGTGTCATAAAATGTCAGGTGTCAACTAACATGGAAAAAAGAGAGAACGGGGAAAAAATTACACAGAAATAGACAAGCAAATATATTGGATATAAATAAATAAATGTAATAATAATGCAAGAGAAGAAATTTATAATGAATTTAATTTAATGAATGTTGATGTGTCAAATTTATTCTACAGAATAAAATTTACTTCCTCGAAAATCGGTGGAGTAATTTATTCTGTAGATTTACTTAGCTACTATTTTTATTCTTGATTTATAAAACGAAAATCTCTGGAATAAACTATTTTACTTTAAGAGTAAATTTTACTTTGCTAGTAATTTACTTATCCATCTTTTATAAAACTGGGCATAAGAAATATTGTTGCTCTCGCCGAGTTATATTACTGGTTAAATTTAATGCACTTATTTCATTTACATCCTGTATTTACCTGAACTGCAAATTCTATCCCCAAATCAACGACGTTCTTGGAATATCTTTGAAAATGTTCATTATAATAAACAGCACTAATATTTGGTGCAATCGGTAACTTTTACACATTTTATATTATCATTTTTCAACGAAAAACACTTAAAACACATTAACGTCGACGAATGTTCGCAAACTGGAGCCACTGACAGTGGTTTGAATTTGAACAGACTTGTCGTTTACGTAAAATGTATTAACAAATATAAACTATAAAAGAATATACAAAATACTAACTAACACGAAAATATTAAGGAGTTATTTATGCTATGTTCCGTAAGTCAACCAAAAAAGTCTGATGTGGCCAGCACATAACCTCCCGCCAGATATTTTACCTGGTTGTACGCATAAAACAAAAAATATTTTTAAATACAAATACATATATTCATGTCTCACTACAAAATAATTCTCACATATATTTGCAAAATCTATGGGATATTTTAATATAAATTATGTACAATGCATACATTTTCTTTATATTCAATATCCTTTTCTACTTTCCTTTTCTTTTTCTTTATATTCGTCATTTTTTCGCAAATTCCCTTTATATTCTTGTTACCTCCCGCTACCCTTGGCAAGGGAAGTATAGGATCGTGCCAAAAATCGCATATCGAGATTTTGGTAAATGACCACATTTTAAGGTCCCTAGAATCCAATTTTAACATTTTCACGATGATGTCTGTGTGTATGTGTGTGTGGATCCTCCACTCTAACTCAAATACTATCATTCAAAAAATTATGAAACCTTTCGAACTTTTTCTGTAGTAGAAAGAGCCCATTAGATATTGCTGTAAATCGGGTAACTGGAAATGCCACTTTACTAGAAGCTCAAAATAGTTTTTCTTCGAAAAATACCATTAAATGTTATTTTTTCGAGATTAATGTTATTATAAAAATTAAAGATTATTAAATTTTCTATACATTTGCATTAATACTTTTTCTATATATTTTATGGATATATTTATAAAATTATCTATAATTTAAATCCCAGAGCCTACGCTTTAAACAAACAAAGATAAATGTCACTATCAAAGAATTAATCATTTCAAAATAACATTAATAACGTTTTAAAAAGAAAAAAGTAAATAGAACAATTGATAAGGAATTCAATACAGTTTCCAGCATAAGTAAATATGTAGGTATGTATTTAAATTAATAAAAATTAACGATTCACAAAAATGTTTAAGCTAATCCTCATTTTTGATTAGTGAATTCTATTCTATCCCGGTATTTAAAATTTAATTTTCATTTTAGAGCAACGCCTCATGTCATGAGTACCCTCGGGGCTCTGGGTTCGAATTCCACTAAAGCATGGATGTGTGGGAATGTGAACCCACTCTGTAATTGGGATTTAATCCTGTTGAGGGGTTTAAAAAAGGCTGTTACTTGGATTAGATTAGACTATATTTTAAGAAATAAACTGTCAAAATTAGAGTATAATTCGCTAATCCAAAAAGAAGGATTAACTTAATCTTTTTTGTGACTCGGGCTGTAAATGGCGGGAGGTATTGTGTTAGCCACACCAGATTTTTTTATTTTCATAATGATGTACAAATATTTTTGACAGTGGCATACGAATATTTTTGACAGTGACATTTATGTATCAATTACAAACATTTGAATTTGTTGCCTTGAAGTAGTTTGATCTGAGATTTTTTACAACAAATTATTTTATATGCATTTCTTTATCTCTAAATCTATAGAAGATATAATAATGAATTTATATTGATCGAATAAAGAATTTAACGTTCTTTAATATAAGTATTTACATAAATTTTCTATAAATAATATTTAGATGATCTTTTTCTTGTAACTACTACTTCCGGTTGTCCAATTGTTACTAAAATTTAATCAACTCTTCCCATTATTATCCACACACATCCACACAAGCAAATACGTGCGCGCGCCCACACACACACACACACACACACACACACACACACTTCCACACACATATATACATACATACATACATACATACATACATACATACATACATACATACATACATACATACATACATACATACATACATACATACATACATACATACATACATACATACATACATACATACATACATACATACATACATACATACATACATACATACATACATACATACATACATACATACATACATACATACATACATACATACATACATACATACATACATACATACATACATACATACATACATACATACATACATACATACATACATACATACATACATACATACATACATACATACATACATACATACATACATACATACATACATACATACATACATACATACATACATACATACATACATACATACATACATACATACATACATACATACATACATACATACATACATACATACATACATACATACATACATACATACATACATACATACATACATACATACATACATACATACATACATACATACATACATACATACATACATACATACATACCCACATACATACCCACACACAAACATTCACGCGCGCACACACACATACACGCACGCACGCACGCACACACACACATACACACACACACACACATTCACAAACATCCACACACACAAACATCCACACACACATACATACACACACATACACACATACATACACTCACATAGACACACATACACACACACACATACACATACACACATACACACACATACACACACATACACACACATACACACGCACACGCGCGCACTCAAAAACGCCCGCACACACACACACACAAACGCGCGCGCACACACACACACATACACACACATACACACACACACACACACACACACACATCCACAAACATCCACAAACATCCACACACATCCACACATACATACACTCACATACACTCACATAGACATACATACACACACATACATACACACACATACACACACACATACATACATGAGTGCCGTCGGGGCTCTGGGTTTGAACCCCACTAAGGCATGGATGTTGAGAATGTGAACCCACCCTGTATTTGGGATTTAATCCTGTTGAGGGGTTTAAAAAAAGGTAGTTACTTGGATTAGATTAGACTATATTTTAAGAAATAAACTGTCAAAATTAGAGTAAAATTCGCTAATCCAAAAATAAGGATTAACTTAATCTTTTTTGTGACTCGGTCTGTATATGGCGGGAGGTATTGTGTTAGCCACACCAGATTTTTTTATTTTCATAATGATGTACAAATATTTTTGACAGTGGCATACGAATATTTTTGACAGTGACATTTATGTATCAATTACAAACATTTGAATTTCTTGCCTTGAAGTAGTTTGATCTGAGATTTTTTACAACAAATTATTTTATATGCATTTCTTTATCTCTAAATCTATAGAAGATATAATAATGAATTTATATTGATCGAATAAAGAATTTAACGTTCTTTAATATAAGTATTTACATAAATTTTCTATAAATAATATTTAGATGATCTTTTTCTTGTAACTACTACTTCCGGTTGTCCAATTGTTACTAAAATTTAATCAACTCTTCCCATTATTATCCACACACATCCACACAAGCAAATACGTGCGCGCGCCCACACACACACACACACACACACACACACACACACACACACACACACACACACACACACATCCACACACATACATACACTCACATAGACACACATACATACATACATGAGTGCCCTCGGGGCTCTGGGTTTGAACCCCACTAAGGCATGGATGTTGCGAATGTGAATCCACCCTCTATTTGGGATTTAATCCTGTTGAGGGGTTTAAAAAAAGGTAGTTACTTGGATTAGATTAGACTATATTTTAAGAAATAAACTGTCAAAATTAGAGTAAAATTCGCTAATCCAAAAATAAGGATTAACTTAATCTTTTTTGTGACTCGGGCTGTAAATGGCGGGAGGTATTGTGTTAGCCACACCAGATTTTTTTATTTTCATAATGATGTACAAATATTTTTGACAGTGGCATACGAATATTTTTGACAGTGACATTTATGTATCAATTACAAACATTTGAATTTCTTGCCTTGAAGTAGTTTGATCTGAGATTTTTTACACCAAATTATTTTATATGCATTTCTTTATCTCTAAATCTATAGAAGATATAATAATGAATTTATATTGATCGAATAAAGAATTTAACGTTCTTTAATATAAGTATTTACATAAATTTTCTATAAATAATATTTAGATGATCTTTTTCTTGTAACTACTACTTCCGGTTGTCCAATTGTTACTAAAATTTAATCAACTCTTCCCATTATTATCCACACACATCCACACAAGCAAATACGTGCGCGCGCCCACACACACACACACACACACACACACACACACACACACACACACACACACACACACACACAAACATCCACACACACACACACACAAACATCCACACACATACATACACTCACATAGACACACATACATACATACATACATGAGTGCCCTCGGGGCTCTGGGTTTGAACCCCACTAAGGCATGGATGTTGCGAATGTGAATCCACCCTGTATTTGGGATTTAATCCTGTTGAGGGGTTTAAAAAAAGGTAGTTACTTGGATTACATTAGACTATATTTTAAGAAATAAACTGTCAAAATTAGAGTATAATTCGCTAATCCAAAAATAAGGATTAACTTAATCTTTTTTGTGACTCGGGCTGTAAATGGCGGGAGGTATTGTGTTGGCCACACCAGATTTTTCTATTTACATATGTATCCTTACATATGTTTTGTAAAGCATTAATATATTTTTTTCAAAGGGGGGGGGGGAAGGGGCGCAATTTTTCCTTTTGCCTCAGGTGCTAAAATATCTAGATCCGGCTCTGACGGGGATAACGGTTTGTAAAAAACTGATTTACCATGTTAATCTACTATGTACATCTTGAAATAAAAAAAAAATCATTTGACCTGAAGTTATCCACGTATCACTCAGATGCTGGTCATTAGTCATTCGTTTTTACTCTTTCGTCTGATTAACTTTTGTCTACGTTGTTCGCGGTGTATTCTTAGAATTTTATTACTGTTGCTTTGTTGCGTATCAAATCTGTATTTTTCAAAACAAACAGAAACTGTTTTTTGAGTTGTGTTTTTTTGTATCACACGGTACTATTAAAAAAAATTCTCACTATTTTCACTAGTATTTTGGCACGATGGCACAAAACAGCGTTTCGCTGACATGTTTACTTTTGTAAATTTCAGTTTATCTTCAAATGTCACTTTGACGCCTATCCTAACCTAATGTGACAATCAAAATGGCCGCGTTAATGAAACGCTGACGTCACTGGGCAAGGGATGAGTAAGTAATTTGTAAGTATCTACGTGATTTCTGTATCTACAAATGTACTGTGTGCAAATCACACTTAAACGATATGAGTGATAACGTCTTATCAGAAAGATAACTCGATTTATTTGTCAATTCATCAACAGGTTTATTGATCAATTGCTGTAACACTGGCAACTGGCAGCAGAGAAAAGTAAGTACAATTTAGTTTATTTTTTCTTATATAATCTTTATGTATTTTACTATTCTAATGCAAATTTTGTTTCAATAATAATAATAATAATAATAATAATAATAATAATAATAATAATAATAATAAATTATTTTTACAATGACTGGTAATACAGACATAAAAATTTTAATTTCGTGTTATAAAATAAAAGTTTATTTAATTAACAAATTTTTGGAAATTAGTTTACAAATATTTTAACCTACTTTAGTAACATACATATACAGAGTAAATCAAAACTTTAGGTACTTACTTTAACGGTATTTAGTACCTACAACATTCTGATCAAAATCAAAATTCGAAAATTTTATATCGCTGTTTTTTGAAGGAATAGTTTTGGACCATTTGTAAAATAGGTGATTTTAAATTATGTTTTTACCTTCCGTCACCTTTAGGTAAGGAAGGTATTGTCTTTGGTTTGATGAATAAGCACGTATTAGGGTCCCTAGAATACGATTTTATTATTTTTACGATGTCTGTATGTGTGTGTGTGTGTGTGTGTGTGTGTGTGTGTGTGTGTGTGTGTGTGTGTGTGTGTGTGTGTGTGTGTGCGCGCGTGCGTGTATGTGTGTGCGCGTGCGTGCGTGCGTGCAGACACGCAGACACACACACACACACACACACACACACACACAGAAGTACCCTCATTCGAAGATTTTTACATTTTTTCTTGAAAAAACGATGTTAAATATCATTGTTTCACATTTAGTGTTATTATAAATATTAAAGAATAATTTATTCTCCATACGATTTGATTGCATTTTATGCTTCATATTAAATGGATATAGTTAAAAAATTATAAAGAAATTAAATATCGTATATATTAGCTAGCTATGCTATAATTCTGGAAAACAGCTGCTCTATTACGAAAATTTTGATTGAAAGGTGTCAGTGTCAAGTGCAGTTGACAGTATGTTAGTGTTATAATTTTGCTGGAAATATAGAATCTTTTGTTAGAAACTTTCTGTATGGAATTTGTATAAAATACATACAACTGCCTTAAGGTAATGTACAAGAAATAGAATCTTTTGCAAGGAACTTTCTGTATGAAATTTGTACAAAATACATAGAACTGACGGAAGGTAATGTGTTTAATCTTACAAGTAATAATGTATACAATATAGGTACAGGATGTAAATGAAATAAGTGCATTACATTTAACAAGTAATGTAACTCGACGAGAGCAACAATATTTCTTTATAACTTTTTTTCTAAGTCTTTTAGATTTTGAATTAAAATTCTTTAAAGATTTGCTGCATATTTCGTTACCCGCCCATGGAAAACAAATGGCTGCTGCCGTATTCAAGTGGGATACAAACAGCTCAAAAATTGTCGGTTATCGGTTACACTTGCACAGTAATTAATAAACTAATCAACGGAAATAACATTTATTATTAATTAATTCGTAATAGTACAATTTTTAAAATAAAGATTTAAATTTTGAATAACAAAATTATAAAGTTGTGTATTAAACCAGGATTTTAATCACCTGTGAATATAGGAAGACAAGGAGGAACGAGGAAGAACAGAAGCATAGTTATTAGGTTATGAGATGATTATTTATCGTCGACAAATCATAATAGTTTAAATACGTTACTCAAAAAATGTAAGTACATACTTTTGTCCATTTAAACGAGGTACATGAGTACCAATAATTAGTCGTCCATTTATTGTTCCCGCCCAAACAATTTTTAGTGAAAATTTTTACAGCATTTTCGTCCTTCAAGATGTGTATTTTGCATAATAAATACACCTTCTCAAGTAAATTCAGTCTCATTAATGAACATTATGAGCCATTCCCAAAATTGAAGTCTGTTGCTTTTTTTTAAATTGTTATATGTGACACTTCATATTGTGATAAAGATGTACAGGATTAACAAATGTGCGAATATTAGTATGATTTGGAAACGCTCCGTCTAAATGCGTTGGCAACTCTATAACACTATCTTTATATCAACCACAAATTAAAATGTAGCAAAGATACGAATAAATAAATAAACCATAGGTAAGTAATTACAATATCTGTGTACTCGCTATTTGTAAAAGTAAGCATTTAGACAGAATTTTACCTTATAAACAAGTTTATTACTAATGTTAAAATTTAATTGCAACAACTGATAGGACTGTCAATTGCTAAAACAAAATTTTTCAGATCTATTGCTACTGCATTCAATTATTAGAAAAATACTTGGAACGACTCGTCAATTTACGGGGTTGTAAAAATGATAAAAAAATATGCGATTTCGAGAAAAAGTTATTAAGAAATATTATTGCTCTCGATGAGTTATATTACTGGTTAATTTAATGTACTTTTTTCATTTACACCCTGTATAAAATTAATGCAAAATACATTGTGAACTGTTACCGGTAAACAAACGCAAGTGGTAAACAGGGGTAGATACATAACCTATAAAAATTTGAAACCGGTTAGAAATTTAATGTAGTTAACAAACTGAGCAGAGTCCTACTTTGAACACATTTCCAATTTTAACGCGCGTGCTTCGCATCACTACCTTATTTTGAGATTAGATTCTTCATGAATCCGGTAGATGAATCTGGTAGAAATTGTACAATTTTCGAACACGGTAAACTATTATTCTCGAAAGATGACTATTCAAGGTCATTTGTGAGCCGTCTGATATAATATTACTTGCAGATAACTTCATTGCATTTCGTATGCAATGGCGTGCAATATGAAATATTTATGGGCACATTTTAATTGAAAAAATATGAGTAATTTATTTGAAAATTATATTTCGTTCTAAATAATGCCTTTCTGAAAGATTTATGTTCTACACGTATGTTTTTGGCAAAATACAAAAACATAGACAACTTATAAATCAAGGAATAATAATTTGATTTAAACGGCAACGCCACTGGGTAAATGCTAGCATAAAGGGCAGTGTAGTAGATAATTAGGTATCTGTAATTCGACGATATACGTCATTATTATTTATAGTGTATTAGAAAGTAATGGCACTATTTACGTATATCTGTCACACCACATAAATTAAATAGACGTAGTTCAAATAATCTTTCTCTTTCTAATAGAAAATGTTGCTAAGCTACTGCTATAAAGTGATGTGTACTCTTTCTTCGAACAGATGTCCTTGAATAGTCATCTTCCGTGAATAATAGTGTATGTATGTATATTTATAGTATATTCCGTAACTTAACCACGACCGTGGTTATGGTTCAAGTGGTCAGGTTATGGTGACTGAAAAGTGGTTGGGATTCAAGAAAAACTGTTAAAATCTTCAAATGAGGATACTTCCGGTTGACCAATTATAACCAAAATCTAATCAACTCTTCATACGGATGGATCGAAGAGGAATACGAAAGAATTATAATTTTTGGAATTGTAGTTTTAAAGTTATCGTAGACGAAAATTTTGTTACACACACACACATGCGCACGCACGCACGCCCGCGTACACACACACACACACACATCCACATACATACAGACATCATTGTAAAAATAGTAAAATCGTATTCTAGGGACCTTAAAACGTGCTTATTCATTAGAAACTCACTACCGAATTTTTTGACCAAACACAATACCTTCCTTACCTAAAGGTGACGGAAGGTAAAAAATATATCAGTACGAAAGAAACAAAAACAAACTACTTATGGTCACTTTTATGTGTCAATTGTTATTTACATATTCTATTAAATTTTCAGGTCTAAAATAACGATGGCATCTCAACATAAAGTTAAACAAAGCGCCGTTGGAGTTGTCAATAATGGAGATGGAATTTTTAATATCGGCAGAGATCTAGTGGTAGGTTCCTATTCAGAAGAATCATTTGAAGAACTTGACCCACCACGAGAGTCGGAAGTGTTTAAGGGCAGGGAAGAAGACATCGCCAAATTGGAGGCTTTATTGTTCAGAAAAAAGAAGAGAAAGATTGTCATTCACGGCTTGCCAGGTTTCGGGAAAACAGAGTTAGCTGTACAATTTGCAAAGCATTGTATAGATTCTAAAAATATTGACAAAGTCTTCTGGATTAGTGCTGAAACTTCCGAGAATCTAAAAAGTCTTCACAAAACCCTGAAGAAAGTATACAAAATTTTTGAAAATAAACGTTGTTTGTTTATTTTCGACAATGGAGTTTCAAGATCAAGTATAAGGCAATATGAACCACCAAATGTTGAAAACTTTTATTTATTGATAACAAGTCACGTAGCTGATTGGGATGATGACATATACCAAATGTCACTCGAGCCACTGAACGAGCAAGCATCATTAGATGTTTTTAGAGCAATTTTACGTGATAGGCATCAAATAGATGAAGAAGATGTATATAAAGAAATGATAAGATTTGTAAGTAATGTACCCCTAGGCCTAATAGTTATAGCGGGACATTTGAGATTTAAAATGGATGCATGCAAACAAGGAAAATTTGATACTAATCACTTTTTGGGCGAAATTTCAAAAATGTTAAACACGAAAGATCATCATTCTCAGACATCATATGAAAACTCGATATATGCAGCGATGCGTATTGCCCTAGATAAGATTTTTGTACAAGAGTTTGCAGAATCGGACCAGATTCGGGAACAAAGTATGGTAGTATTGGGCATATGCGTTTATCTTGATCCAGATAGCATATATATTACGGAAATTAAAGAAATAATGGAATGTTCAGAAGAAAATACAGTGAATGAGTGCTTGTATTTGACAAAAAACTTTTCATTCATTGAATATAATGACGGTGTCATCAAAATTCACAGATTGTGCCAGAGAATTTTAAAATTATATTTTCATCAAATTAAGAAAGATTATTACAGTGTATGTTTGCGTTGGATAATCCGGCAAAAATATTGGCATAATTGGCATGAAGGTAGAATTTTGATGGAAGCAGATAACAAGAAAGAAACTGTACTTGATATCTATCAACAGATTGTTTCTGAAAATCATTACCCGTATATAGAAAGATTGTTGACACTTCTTGCACGGTATGGTTGCTGTGAAAGTTTCGAATTAATTTTCCAAAATATAAGTTTTAGAAAAAGAAAGCAATTCGTGAACAATATGAATCTTATTGATGCTGCTATTGAATGCAATCAGGCAGATGTAGTTAGGTTGCTTTTAGAGTACGCTGATTTTAAAGATCAATACATCATCTTTCCCACATTGCCATTGCATTGGGCATCCAAGGAAGGGCATGTAGACATAGTGCAAAACCTGCTGAAGAACGGAGCATATGTGCATATTCAAGACAGTGGATGCAAAACACCTCGGTTCTTGCAATGCCATTGGTGGCATGAAGTCATAGTGCGAATGCTGCTGAAGAAAAAGACAGATGTGCATGTTCAAGACGCCGACGGCAAAACTCCGCTGCACTGGGCATCTGGGAAAGGGCATGTAGACATAGTGAAAATGCTGCTGGAGGAAGGAGCAGATGTGCATGTTCTAGACAACAAGGGCAAAACACCACTGCACTGGGTATCTTGGAATGGGAATGTAGACATTGTGCGAATGCTGCTGGAGAAAGGAGCAGATGTGCATGTTCGAGACAACGAGGGCAAAACACCACTGCACTGGGCATCTCGAAATGGGCATATAGACATAGTGGGAATTCTGCTGGAGAAAGGAGCAGATGTAAATGATCGAGACATCAAAGAATATACATCACTGCACTTAACGTGGAATGTAGATATAGCGCGAATGTTGCTAGAGAATGGAGCCGATGTGCATGTTCGAGGCAAGGAAGGCACAACACTACTGCACTGGGCAACTTCTAGAATGGATATAGACCTAACGCGTATGCTGCTGGAGCAAGGAGCAGATGTGGATGCTCGAGACAACGAAGGCAACACACCACTGCACTGGGCATCTCGAAATGGGAATGAAGACATTGTACGAATGCTGCTGGAGAAAGGAGCAGATGTGCATGTTCTAGACAACGAGGGCAAAACTCCACTGTACTGGGCATCTTGGGAAAGCCATATAGACATAGTTAGAATGCTATTGGAGGAAGGCGCAGATGTGCATGTTCTAAGCAAAGAAGGCAACACACTACTGCACTGGGCATCTCGAAATGGGACTGAAGACATTGTGCGAATGCTGCTGGAGAAAGGAGCAGATGTGCATGTTCTAGACAACGAGGGCAGTACACCACTGCACTGGGCATCTCAAAGTGAGAATGTAGACATTGTGCGAATGCTGCTGGAGAAAGGAGCAGATGTGCATGCTCAAGACAGCGAAGGCAAAACACCACTGCACTGGGCATCTTGGGGAGGGGATATAGACACAGTGCGAACTCTACTAGAGAAAGGAGCAGATGTGTATGATCTAGACAACGATGGCAAAACACCACTGCACTGGGCATCTCAAAATGGGAATGTAGACATTGTGCGAATGCTGCTTGAGAAAGGAGCAGATGTGCATGTTCTAGACAACGAGGGCAAAACACCACTGCACTGGGCATCTCGAAATGGGAATGTAGACATTGTGCGAATGCTGCTGGAGAAAGGAGCAAATGTACATGTTCGAGACAACGAGGGCAAAACTCCACTGTACTGGGCATCTTGGGAAAGCCATATAGACATAGTTAGAATGCTATTGGAGGAAGGCGCAGATGTACATATTCTAGACAAAGAAGGCAAAACACCACTGCACTGGGCATCTCAAAATGGGAATGTAGACATTGTGCGAATGCTGCTGGAGAAAGAAGCAGATGTGCATGTTCTAGACAATGAGGGTAAAACACCACTGCACTGGGCATCTCGAAAAGAGAATGTAGACATTGTGCGAATTCCGCTGGAGAAAGGAGCATATGTACATGTTCGAGACAACGAGGGCAAAACTCCACTGTACTGGGCATCTTGGGAAAGGCATATAGACATAGTGAGAATGCTTTTGGAGGCAGGCGCAGATATGGATGTTCTAGACAAGGAAGGCAAAACACCACTGCACTGGGCATCTCAAAATGGGAATGTAGACATTGTGCGAATGCTGCTGGAGAAAGGAGCAGATGTGCATGTTCGAGACAACGAGGGCAAAACACCACTGCACTGGGCATCTCTAAATTGGAAGGTAGACATTGTGCGAATGCTGCTGGAGAAAGGAGCAGATGTGCATGTTCGAGACAACGAGGGCAAAACACCACTGCACTGGGCATCTCGAAATGGGAATGTAGACATTGGGCGAATGCTGCTGGAGAAAGGAGCAGATGTGCATGTTCGAGACAACGAGGGCAAAACACCACTGCACTGGGCATCTCAAAATTGGAATGTAGACATTGTGCGAATGCTGCTGGAGAAAGGAGCAGATGTGCATGTTCGAGACAACGAGGGCAAAACACCACTGCACTGGGCATCTCTAAATTGGAATGTAGACATTGTGCGAATGCTGCTGGAGAAAGGAGCAGATGTGCATGTTCAAGACAACGAGGGCAAAACACCACTGCACAGGGCATCTCCAAATGGGAATGAAGACATTGTGCGAATGCTGCTGGAGAAAGGAACAGATGTGCATGTTCGAGACAACGAGGGCAAAACACCACTGCACTGGGCATCTCAAAATTGGAATGTAGACATTGTGCGAATGCTGCTGGAGAAAGGAGCAGATGTGCATGTTCGAGACAACGAGGGCAAAACACCACTGCACTGGGCATCTCAAAATGTGAATGTAGACATTGTGCGAATGCTCCTGGAGAACGAAGCAGATGTAAATGTTCGAGACATCAAAGAACAAACACCACTGTACCAAGCGTGGGATGTAGACATAGCGCAAATGTTGCTAAAGAATGGAGCCGATGTGCATGTTCGAGACAATGAAGGCAAAACACTACTGCATTGGGCATCTTTTAGACGGGATACAGATATAACGCGTATGCTGCTGGAACAAGGAGCAGATGTGGATGCTCGAGACAACGAAGGCAACACACCACTGCACGCTATATGTCAGCAGTGAACTGAGAATATAGACATAGTGCGAATGCTGCTGGAGAAGGGAGCAGATGTGCTTGCTCAAGACAACGAAGGCGAAACACCACTGGATCAGGCAACCTTTAGGGGCCACATAGACACAATAAATATATTACAGCAACTAATGCATTAACATACTCTACAAGCAACCAAAGTATACAAATTTTCCATTTTTACTGAAAGATCGTCCTCTATATGAGGTAATTGTTTCAATTTTCTTAAATTTAATCAAAGAATTAAAGTATATAATAGGTTTGTTCCTACAGCCAGCCCGGACTGTCATATGTATGTCAGACGCATGCGCATTTTAAAAATATCATTCTAACCGACTGTTGTACAATCCATCGGACTGTTGATATGTTTGTTCCGCGTTAAATATCGAAGCTTGATTGTTTATCTGCTTTCATAATGAATGATTTGGAATTTTAATCTGATCCAGAATCATTGTTAAGGCATTATCACACAAGAAGTAGTATATCTCACTTGTCGCGCATTATCCATGACTTCGGCTCATATCGCTGACTTACATCAGTGTGATAGCTACAAGGAAGTGATAGATCCTATTGTCAGATGAAATGGATTCGATTTCATTTCCTCTATTTATCGCTGACTTCTCTACTCTGCATACGCAACTGTCTCTGAAGTATAGGAAAGTAACTTTACGGAATAAAATACGAGGGTCATTCAATAAGTAAAGAGACAAATGGCTATAACTCAAAAACGGTTTATTTCAATCTTTCAAAATTAAGGCTATTTTTCAACATAATCACTCCCCACAGTTATGCACTTTTCCCATCTTTCTTGCAGCTTCCTAATTCCCTTGGCCAAGAATTCTTTCGATTTACCCCGAAGCCACTTTTGCACCGCTTCCTTAACTTCCTCATTGTTAGCAAATCTTTTTCCACGTAAGGCGTCTTTGAGTGGTCCAAACATGTAAAAATCAGATGGGGCGAGGTCGGGACTGTAGACAAGATGAGGTAAGACCTCCCAACCCAATTCTTGAAGCTTATCACGGATCAGCTGGGCTGTATGAGGGCGGGCGTTATCGTGCTGAAGAATGACTCCTTGTGACAAGAGTCCACGGCGTTTGCTCCTGATAGCTGGTCTAACTTTGTGTTCTAGCATCTCAGAGTAGTATTGGCTATTGATAGTTCGCTGATCTTCAAAGAAATCGCAATAGACTGGACCTTTTTGAGTCCCAAAAGATGGCCAGCATCACTTTACCGGCGGAAGGTTGAACCTTGATTTTTTTGCGAACTGGAGAGCTAGTGTGTTTCCACTCCATACTCTGCCTTTTGGTCTCAGGGTCGTAGTGATGGATCCAGACCTCGTCGCAGGTCACTATTCTTTTTAAAAAAGCGTCTCCTTCAATCAAACTTCGTTGCTTTAAGTCTTGACTAATGGAAAGCCTTGATTCTTTATGAGCGTCAGTAAGCTGTCTGGAATCCATCTGGCACACGTTTTTCTGTACTTTAAATTGTTCTGAATGACATTGTGAACAGTTCCAACACTTACTTGAACTTCCTCAGCTATCATTTCAACAGTAATTCTTCTGTTATCACGAATAAGTCCGTCAATCCTCGATTCCAACGAGGGACCAGAAACTTCCACTGGACGTCCACATCGGGGTTCATCACCTACACTTGTTAGGCCACTTTTAAACCGATCAACCCACTTGTAAAAATTCGCACGGTTCATACAACTTTTACCGTACAGTATCAACATTCTAGAAAAAATTTCACTTGGTTTTACACCTTCTGCGACTAAAAATCTAATGACTGAGCGCTGCTCTTCTAAGATGCAATCTTCTAGTGGACTTGCCATGGTGAACTGAAAATTTTGAGGTTATGTTGACATAAAATGATGGAACAGCTGATCAGAGCATATCCCAAGGTTGCCAACTAACACCCCTGAAAAGATTGTACACATTCATTGAATAGTTTTAAAATTATAGAATTTGTCTCTTTACTTATTGAATAACGTCAAAAGTTGACATTTTTTTGTTTGAGGCGCATAAAATTATTATGCTTGTCTACATTTTGATTATTTTTTCCATCGTTTTCATTCATTTACTTGAAATAATTTGATATGTCAAACAAATTTGAAACATGTTTTCATTAAAGAAACCATACCATAACCAACTTCAAGTATGAAAATCCACTAAAAGTCATAGAAAACGGTTGTTCGAACTTGCTGTTTTGGTCATACGAAATAAATCAGCGAAAAAGAGTCAGAGATATGATTGTAGTGAGATAAGGCCTTCATGAAGAAATGGATTTGATATTTGGCCAACCACGAATAAAAAAATCTGATGTGGCCAGCGCATTACCTTCCGTCAGTTCTATGTATTTTGTATAAATGTCATACATAAAGTTCATTGCAAAAGATTATATTTCTTGTACATTACCTTAAGGCAGTTGTATGTATTTTATACAAATTCCATACAGAAAGCAAAAGATCCTATATTTTTCCAGTAAAATTATAACACATACATACCGTCAACTGCACTTGACACTGACACCTTTCAATCAGAATTTTCTTAATACATCAGCTGTTTCCAGAGTTATAGCATAGCTAGCTAATATATGATATTTAATATCTTTATAATTTTATAACTCTATATCCATTTAATATGAAATATAAAATGCATTCAAATCGCATAGAGAATAAAATATTCTTTAATATTTATAATAACATCAAACGTGAAAAAATGATATTTAACATCGTTTTTTCAAGAAAAACTGTTAAAATCTTCAAATGACGGTACTTCCGGTTGACCAATTCTAACCAAAATCTAATCAGCTCTTCACATGGATGTAACGAAGAGGAATACGAAAGAATTATAATTTTTTGAATTGTAGTATGGAAGTTATCGTAGACGAAAATTTTGTTACACACACACACACAGACACACATATACACACACACACACACACACACACACACACACACACACACACACACACACACACACATACAGACATCATCGTAAAAATAGTAAAATCGTGTTCTAGGGACCCTAAAACGTGCTTATTCATCAAAAACTCACCACCGAATTTTTTGACCAGACAAAACCTTCCTTACCTAAAGGTGACGGAAGGTAAAAACAGTAATTATGTAGGTATGTAATATGATAAATAATTAATATTTGTTTTTCGATAATTTATTGACTGATATTTTTTCTGCAAAGAAAACAGTAATTAATTATGATGATGACAATTCCGTTGACCGTTCCAACCATACGAAGTTTCTTACACATGCCTGGATGAGTACATGAACAAAACATGCGCGAAAAAGAGTTCATGAATGCGTACATGAACGCATCCGAAAAGTCGTGTAGGAACAAACCTAATATGTACTTTATGATCTGATTCTTTAAAACTTTAAGCTCAGAAAGGAGACACATGAAATTAATTTTGTACACGTGTATTATTTAAATTTCATAGTTTTTTCATTGCTGAATGAATTACTCTGTAAACGAACTAATGTTAATAATATAAGAGCCCCGCTAACTTTATAACAAATGTTACTTTTAGGCAGCGCCATCCGTTACACTTGGGAATACTATAAGATCAACACTGCAGCGGTATAATGTGCATGGATTGCCCTTGGTGTGTACTGCGTCAACATAAAAATCTTGCCCATGAAGTAGGCGCAAGTGGACTTTGCGCGCTCAAAATTTAAAAAGTACATGCTACAGTACAAATTGTAAATAATAGTATTTTATGTACCAAGGGCGTTACGATGATGATAATGCCAAGAGGACGACGAGGATCTAGCCCGAGGGCCTTAGGCCCGAGGGATAGATTTCGTCCGATGGGCATTATCATCTAGTAACGCTCGTGGTGCATACAAGATTTTATGTCTCTCTAGAATATGTAAAATAAGTTTTCATTTATAATAATTTTGATTACAATAATGCTGAAGCTTTGCTTTAACCGTTGCTAAGGATATTGTTTAATTGTTTTGTTTATTATCAACATTTATTTATTTTTAAAACATCAACGTTCTATATCGTTGGAGATGATGGATTGCGTGAATTTGATGTTTCGGAAGCCATTTTATCGAAACTGTGGAAAGAAATTATTTTGAATGCTTCTACATACTTTGAGGAAGACAAACGCATAAATATTCCTCTAATTATTCCATTATCATCTGTAGAAAATGTAAGTACAGGGTGGGGCAGAAAAACCTATCCGATTTCAAAACGTTATAAAATTAAAACCACTCAACTTGTCAAAAAATTTTTTTATTAACATATCGCAAATTTTATGCCATTTTTAAATTTAAGTTTTGAAAAGCACATCACTCAAATGTCGTCCTTGGGAGCGGATACACTGATTTAGGCGCTCGCGGTAGCTTTCCATGACTTTCACCGTCATTTCCACAGGAATTTCTTCAATTGCCCGAGCAATTTCCCTTCGTAAAGCAAGAAGGGTCCTTGGTCGATGCTGGTAAACCTTCGATTTGAGGTAACCCCAAAGGAAGAAGTCACATGGAGTGAGATCCGGTGAGCGCGGCGGCCAGCCAAGATCACCTCTCAGGGAAATGAGGCGACCGGGAAACAGTTCCCTGAGAATGTCCATTGATCGTCGCGATGTGTGGGCGGTTGCACCATCCTGTTGAAACCACACATTTTCCACGCCATTTTCTTCCATTTTGGGTCTACGAAAATTTTCCAGCATGAAACAATAGCGCTCGCTGTTGACCGTTACGGTTTGCCCATTTTCTTCAAAAAAGTAAGGCCCCCAGACGCCTAGGCGGGAAAGAGCACACCACACAGTCACTTTTGGGCTATGGAGGGGTTCCTGATGGATTTCTCGAGGATTTTCGTCACTCCAATATCGAAAATTCTGCCTGTTAACGGCACCACAAAGGTGAAAATGGGCTTCGTCCGTGAAGAGCACAACATCGTCGTTTGGGAGTTCTCGGAGATCGCGACACAGGTTCGTACGGGTTTCAAAATCCCTTTCACTTAATTCCTATGCAACAACCATTTTGTAGGGATGCATTTTGAGGTCCCGGTGCAAAATGCGCCGAATACTGCGGTTGGAAATCGCCAAAGCGAGCGAATGTTTTCGCGCCGAACGACGCGGGGAACGTTCAATCGCGGCTCTCACATTGGCCACGTTTTCAGGTCCTGTTGCTGTCCTGGGACGTCCAGGCGACTTCTTTTTCAATGCTGAACTCGTCTGTCTAAAATTTGACACCCACACTTTAATCGTAGCGTGATGTGGAACAGGATCATGACGCCCGAGTCCGAAATGAATTCGAAAAGCACGTTGTGTAGCAATTATCGAACCGCCGCATTCGATAAACCGCTCAATAACAAAAGCACGATGTTCACCAGACCAAGGCATGTTGACTACTGACAAATGGCATAAAACCGGCTTTCTAACGGTTTTTACCCCACTACTCTACCTGCTCCCTCTTCTGGGAAAAAGGGATTTGCAATCGGATAGGTTTTTCTGCCCCACCCTGTATTATATTTTAAGGTTCGTTGTCACATGACAGATCCCAGTTCTTTATTTCTTATGTACTTATTTCTAAATATTATTACATTTTAGAGAGTTTGTACTGCTTTGGGTGTGTCAAATGTGACGGTAAATAATTTCAAAAATGAATTCAAACGTGGATAAATATCGTCATCCGTCCAAAATCAATGCGAAACTTTGCAGTCTGCAATTCCACGTACTTACTGTTTACATGTGTAGTGACAATAAAATGCTTTTTATGGCCCTTTTCAGAATCAATTTTAAGTATTATAATTAAATTAAAAATGATTTGTGTGTTGTGCTTTCAAAGCTGTTTTCTTATTGTAATCAATTAATGTGTTAATTGTTGTAATCAATCCTTATTATTGTAATGAATTATAATTAGAAAGAAAATAATTTTCATTATATACCGTTCATATTATTTCTAATTTAAAGTCCATAAACGATGATCGGATGATAATGAGGGCATAATGAACTATTATGCCCTCCGCTAATGCCCCGGTTGTTATAGATATGTTTATATACACCGTATCCTTGTAATAAACAGTTCATAATACTTTAGTGAGACATAAATTATTATATGCGGGCATAATAGTTCATTATAATCCGATCATCGTTTATGGATTTTAAATTAGAAATTATATGAACGGTATATAATGAAAAAAAATTATTTTTTTTATAATTTATTACAATAATAATAAGGATTGATTACAAAAATTAATACATTAATTGATTACAACAATTAATATATTAAGAAAACAGCTTTGAAAGCATAACACAGAAATCATTTTTAATTTAATTATAATACTTAAAATTGCAGAGTGCAATGTTTCGCATTGATTTTGAACGGATGACGATGAGGTTTATTAATTTTTTGGGGACGATATTTATCCACGTTTGAATTCTTTTTTGATATTATATACCGTCATATGTGACACATCCAAAGCAGTACAAACTCTAAAATGTAATAATATTTAGAAATAAATGCATAAGAAATAATGAACCGAAATCCGCAGACGAGAATGGAATAATTAGGGGAACATTTATGCGTTTGTCTTCCTCAAATTATATAGAAGCATTCAAAATAATTTCTTTCCACCGTTTCGATAAAATATCTTCCGAAACATCAAATTCACCCATTCCATCATCTCCAACGATATAGAATGTTGATGTTTTAAAAATAAATAAATGTTGATAATAAACAAAACAATTAAGCAACATCCTTAGCAACGTTAAAGCATTATTGTAATCAAAATTATTATAAATGAAAACTTATTTCACATACTCTAGTGAGACATAAAATCTTGTATGCACCACGGGTGTTACTAGATAATAATGCCCATCGGGCGACATCTATCCCTCGGCCTCGTCGCTCTCTTGGCATTATCATCATCATAACGCCCTTGGGACATAAAATACTATTATTGAATCTCTTATATGTTGATAGTTATTGGGAGAACTAATAGATGCCGTAAGTAAAAAAATATGGAAGTTAAAAAAATTTAAAATTAATAATAATATTGGTTTTGTTTTTTACAGCCTCAAGTAATAAATATGAATTCATTTTAATGTTTATTTAAATGTGCATAATAATTTGTAAATAACAATTAAGTATTTTTATTATAAATGCATAGTATACAACGGGGGATTTACTCCGCAAATCTACTCATATTTTTTTTCAACAATCAATGTAACATATAAAATTAGAGAACCTGAATGAATATAATTATCTTTTTGTTGGTAAGTTATCTTTGTTATTATTACGAATTTGAATTAATATTAATATTTATAAAAGTTTAACATTTAAAACATTACTTATTTCAGAAAAATCTGATGTGGCCAGCACATAACCTCTCGCCAGATAATTTATCTGGTTGTACCATTGATCTAATAAATACATATGGATGGAGTCTTGCCTATAGCCGTACACAGTATGCTGTGGTCAACATTCGAGAGAGATAGCTATACACAAAGTTCTGTAGTGGGAGAACGATAGAAGAACGTAGACGTTAGTCGACGTTAGTCACGTGGTACGACTACCGTGTATGCTCTGTAAGGCAACAGGAAAGTTGAATAAAATGAATAAAACTAATGATTTTTAATAAATAATTTTATGAATTATTAGTTACTTTTGTATTTTAATAGTGTAATAAGCAAATTAATATATTACTAACTGGCCAATGACTATTAAACTACTTTATTATCAAATTAAAATTTTTCTTAATTATTAATATATAATATTTCTTAATAAATAATACATTTAGTTACTCTCTATATTCAAAAAATATATTAAATAAAATACAGGATATCAATATTAAATAAAATAAATATAAAAACAGGACTATTAATTATTTATGTCCAATATAGTTTTTTATAATTTCATTTAAATATCGTGACTTTTTGTCATTATTTTAAATGTCAAAATAATGGCTAATATGAGATTTTATACTACAACTCAGTGTCAATAAAAAACAATTTTTTAGCTTGGGGCAAATTATATGCACAGCACACCTTAACCATTTTAATTTTTAGTATCCTTAATACTTTATTTATAATGCTTTTCTTATTATATTTAAATAAAGTAAGAAATTTCGAGAGCGCTATAATACATTTCTAGCAACAGTAGACCCCAGTCACGTGGTTCTCGCTCTGTCTTTATTGCACAATGTTAACCACAGACTATCCTTGTCTACGCCCCTTCCATTTACATCCATATATATATATATATATATATATATATATATATATATATATATATATATATATATATATATATATATATATATATATTATGAAATAACTTCAACCACGAATGAATCAGCACAATAACAAAATAACTATCAATATACGGGTGTTCCGCGACTCGATCGACAAACTTATACCATATATTCCGGGGGTCATTAGGACAAAAAAATGGCATTAATAACGTTCATCGCTCATCAAAGCAAGATCACTTAATCGATCTTGACCCATGGCGACTCTCAGATAATTTAAGATCAGTTTTAATTTGTTTAAAGATCTTTCACAGCTTGCGATGGAAACTGCAATAGTCAACATTATTTGCATGACTATTCGAAGATTTTCGCCGTTGGCGTTTTTTGGATTCAACATCCCAGTTTTGACAGAGACTAAGTCCAATTTCCAGAGCTTCAGTCACCAAAGATTCTCTTTCATTGCGAAAATAATCTCTTAAACCTTTCAAATCTAAGGCGGCATCATATGAAAGTTCATATTTATATCTTGCAGTCTTTTCTGAACTCTATCAATAGGAATGACTACTCTCGTCCAAAATCCAAGTAGTCAGAAAATCGAGTGTCAACATACGGTTGTACAATTGCGTAGCATCACTTCTTGTTTCACTCGTTTCATTTGCATCATCCATTATAGTCTCGAGAACTTGGAGTATGCCGTCAAGGTAGTTGTTTATGGGCTTCGCAGCTTCCACTTTTGCACTCCATATTGTTTTATTATTATTACAATTAATTTTGTAAATTGTGAACAATTTTATATAGGTAAGACCGGTAGAAACTTTGAAGTTTGAAGGTTTAAAGAACATATGAGTTGTATTAAGCATAAAAAAGTTGACAATTCAAATGTAGCAAAACATATGGTTAACAACAACCACATTTGTTCATTGGAAAATTTCAAAATCTTACATACCGAGAACAAAGGATTAAGACTAGATAGACTACAGGCTTGGGAAATTCAAAATGCCGTGGTTAACGGGAATCTTTTAATAAACGAACAAATAGATTTATACAAATCCCCTCTAATGTATCTATCTTAGTCGTTGTTGCCGGGGTATATATTTGGCCTTGTACTTTCTTGTAAAACATTCTGAAGATGACGCAATGTCGAAATGTACATTAATGTTTTAATATATTTATTATGTTTTGAAACTTACCGAGTGTTTTAATAAAATTCTCATTTCTTTAATATGTTTCAACGAGAGCCAACAAACGTGTCCATTAAGATAATTAAAGATTAATTGTTTTAATTTGAAAATGCCATTTTCACGGTATTTCAGTGAAAATAACGGTTCAATTAATAAAATTATTACTATTAAACGTTTGTATAATAAAACTGGACGTGTCTTGTCTTCTCGTGCCAATGCCAATCTGATTATTGTTACACAGTTGACGTTGAACTTATTCATAGCTACTACTGACATCTATTGGGTGATTTTATAATTATAAAAATTCTGCTAAATACAAACTATTCGAAAAATTAATAATCAAAATTGCAAAAAAATTTCTCACCGAATACCCCTCGATCATTGATAAATACTTATAATTTTATCACAACTTCCTCAAGCACGTTGCTTTTAGGTAACATCCCTCCGCCTTCGGCGTCGGGCGGTTACCAAGCAACGCGCTTTCGGTAACTGTCAAAATTATTCTGTAATTATCAGTGTCCTCGGGATATTATAGCTGAAAATATATTGCTGCTATCGTTTACAAGTTAAGTTTGCTATTATAGCAAACATTTGAAATTGATTTGACAGCAATATGTATTGGCGACTAAAACTACCGATGGCGGCGCTAGTGTTGTTGCATACACGTGCTCTGAAAATGGTATTGTGCTATAAGATCGCATACATAAACATTGTATAACCAACATTCGTTTTGAAATATACTAACAAATTCATTAAACTTTTTATAAATAGTGTTCATAATAATTTTGTGTAAATTATAATGACATTCGAAGAAAGTTATCTTAGACTTATTTGGAGGCAACAAATTCATCTCGAAGTTTTATAGAAGGGGGAGAATTGTGTTGAATCGTGGGTTGTTATTTTTATGTGGCGTTAATGAACGTGATGCTACAGACTAAAAAAAAAAATTGGGCTGTGTTTAAACAAGTGCTCTAACGGCACATCCTCATAAGATTAGAAGAACTTTAAATTTACAATTGATTATGTACAAAATGCTCTTGTATAGCTGGCCATCTTAGTGGCCAGTGCAAACACATTACAGCTGTATTAATAAATTATAAAATTTGCGATATGTTAATAAAAAAATTTTTTGACAAGTTGAGTGGTTTTAATTTTATAACGTTTTGAAATCGGATAGGTTTTTCTGCCCCACCCTGTATTTTGTACAAGATAGTACCATATATTATTCATGGATGTTAAATAAATATGTATTTACTTTACTTAGTTAAGAAAATTAAAATGGAACTAATGTCATATATCTTTCAAATTGTTTTAATTACAAGTGTAAGAAATATATTGAATGTGAAAGTGAAAAGTGTATTATTTTACTCATGAATTGGTCAGGAAATAATACAATACTTTTCATGTTTGTTATCATCTATTTTCCTAATCCAGCCCTCTCTTTTGTCAATAGACTCCATTTTACCAAATTTATTTTGGATGTCACTCTTCCTCTCACTAATTTTTGAGACTAATAATTTCTTCCTACCCCGAGAATGACAACCATAAACGCAGCAATTGACGTTGTTAATATTTTTTCGTTCTTTGCTCATATTGCAAAGTAATTTTATGTACTTTAAACCAAGAAACCGGCAAGGAATCCAATGCACTACATATATTTACTGTAAAGTTGAATAGCAGAATACCATTTTCAAGAGTTGCAAATATCGTCCGCTTGAGGGATTCACATTAATTTTAGTCGCCAATAGTTGTGACATAATAAATTGTCAAGTTTTAACAATATTTGTGTTGTAATCGCAAGCAACAAAAGCGCTGTCACTATACGTACGATAATTTATTGCTATTATATACATAATTATCTTTATCGTAAGTATACATTTTTCTTCGTGTACTCTAGCGTGATACCTGCAAAGTCATGGATCCTGTTGTCAGATGAAATGGAATCGGTTTCATTTCCTCTGACTATTTATTTTTTGTGACTCGGGCTGTAAACGGCGGGAGGTATTGTGTTGGCCACGCCAGATTTTTTAATACTGCAAACACGCCGTTAATAAATGAACCACTTTGCGCACGCAAAACAGGCACGAAAAGGGTCACTTTCTGGGCAAGCGGAGAAAAAAATATTTAAATAAACCTAAAAGTTTCAGTGGAGCCAATTTTCGCACTTATTTAAAATCCCATATTAAATTCCTACGTTTCGATTTTCGGTGCACAAACTATATCTATAATATACTAAGGGGCGCACACATGGGGGCGGTCCAGTACGTCCGGACCGCCCCTAAAATTGACAACTATTATATAAAAACTACAAATACACATGGAAAACTGCTAGCAAATTACGAGGATTGCGCTGAAAATTGTTAGTTAATAAAAGACCATTGCATTTTTAAACAAAAAATCTTTATTGTTTTTCAAAATATTCTCCATTCAGACTAATACACTTGTGCATTCTTTGAAACCACTTTTTAAAACATTAAGAATATTCATTTTCTAAAAGGTTCTCAAAAATTCTTTGAAATTCTGTAACTGCTGCATTTGCGCTGGAAAATCTTTTACCTCCCATCATTTTTTTAACAGTTGGAAACAAAAAAAATCGCACGGCGCCAAATCTGGGCTATACGGAGGATGAGTTACCAATTGAACTCCCGAATCCTTCAAAAAATCTAATGTTCTGGCAGCAGTGTGAGAGGATACGTTGTCATGATGGACTAAGATGTTACGCAAACCGGTCCTTTGGCGACCTGTTTGTAATTTTGCAAACATCTGTGGTAAAGCCATTTCGCAGTACTATTCAGAATTAACAGTTCTGCGATCTTCAAGTGTAATAACAGCAACACGACCACTTCGGCGGAAAAAACAGAAATAATTTTCTTATTGACGCTTCTGCCACGAATTACTTTTGTGGGCAAGTCTTCATCTTCGAATACCCAAACACTAGACTGCAGTTTAGTTTCAGGGTCGTAACTGAATACCCAAATGCGGTATCCAACGGCTTGCTAGCTTTTTTACCCCAAGATGTTTATGCAAAATAGCATTCACCGCCGAGGATCCAATCATAACTTCCTCCTGAATCTCCCTATAAGTAATATTTCGATTGGACTGAATCAAGCTTGCCACACGATCAACATTTTCTGAACAGGCAGCATCTGCAGGTCTTCCAGGTCTTGCTTCGTCTTCTAGCAGCTCTCGCCATCGTCGAAATTTGCGCAACCAATGACTAACAACGGATAATGAAGGGGCAGCATGGCCAAAAGCTGCTTTCAAATTTTCATGGCTTTGCTGGTATTCTAACTGTCTTTTATAGTCATAGAAAATCATAGCTCTAAAATCAGTTCGCGGAATGCTCATTTTAACTGAATTAAAAATGCAAAACTACTTAACTTACAAAATTAACTACGTTTCACAAGGAAATCGAAACGTTTGACAATTGTGGGTAACGAATGTCAACTAATGCGACATTCAATTTTTGTAATCGTTCCTAGCCAATTGAGCTTCCATGGCCTGCTACTAACTATTAACAGAGCATCTCTCGTATAAATAAATAATAAAAAATCACGAAATCCTACTTTACTTTTCACAAAAAATTACGCCACAGTCACGAATTTTAAAAAATAGCACTAAAGGGGATTTTTATTCCTGGGAGGCAAGTTGGACCGCCCCCAAAAAAATATCCTGTGTGCGCCCCCGAATATACTATTTTATTTATTTATTTATTTTCCTGTTAAGGGAGTAAAGGTCCGAGAAGTAAGAGCTCCCCTTTTAGTGTACGGGAAAGTGTCTGAAGTATCGAGAAAATAAGAGCCTCTAGCATTCCTTGACGAGTAGTAACCCATTTGCGATAAAGCGTTCTTGTTACAAAGTGCAGCTTCATATTTGATGTAATCCGAACATGATCTTGCGTCAAATCCTGATCCTGATGTTACGTATGACGCAGTAAGTAATGAAATTGCGCGAGTGTGGCTGCAGAGATCAGGAACTGAAAAAGAACATATATGTAGTGGCGGCTTGGCAGGGTAGGCAGGTGAGGCAGTGCCGCACCAGAAAAGAAATAAAGCTGTAAATAATTTAAAGTAGTATGTAAATTAAATTTCAACTTATTCCATTAATATTTGTCTTTATAAATATCAAAAGAACTAATCTGTAATGCAGTTCACCTAATTTACACCCTTTGAAGTGCTTCTGCTTAATGTTTTTGATACGGCTTTCATTCATACGTGCGCTAGACAGCGCTGTTCGAGGCAGTGCTTCAAATACAAAATGCAATGAGAGGATAAAAGATAGTTACTTTACTTTCCACACGGCCCTATAGAGATCGAGACCGTACGTGAATACAATCAAACGCGGCATGCTGACAAATTTTGTAAATAAGTTCACGACATCTACTGTACATGTTGCAAGCCAGATTAAATAATATTAACGACATAAACATAACATAACCTGTCTAGCATTTTTATTATAATAGGCCCTGGCTTGCGACTTTGATACGTATGGCAGTAAGTATTTAATTCTTTTATTTTTCTCGTAGTTTTTATAGTTTACCTACTTAGGTTTTTTGTATTTTAGTTGAAAACAAAACAAGTGTAATGGCTTCGACTGGGACTTTAAAAGATAAGAACTTCCAATTAAATGGTAATAATATAAGGAATAATTCTGAAGATATTATTTTTTTAGTTAACAAAAATCCATTTCATCGACTGTCTTATGAAGATAAACTGTTTGTCAAAGATTTAAAACAAACAGATCATCTCTGCTTTGTTCTGATTTTAGTACATCATTAATAAATATTGGAGAAGGAGGCAAGATGCAACTAACATCTGCTATGATAAATATAACTGGCTTGTCGGCAGTAAAGTACTTAATAAATTATTTTGTTGGCCGTGCATACTTTTTACTAGTACTACTAACATACGTAAAGATCACATTGCTTCAACTTGAAAATTAGTACTTTTAAGGAAGCAAAATATTTCTACCGCAATTGAATGCAAGAAAAATCGAAATTCAAAATTTTATTTCGAAGGTGGAAGAAATGTTTTGTGGTCTGGCAATTTATTTTTGTACATGAAAGGGGAAAAACATGCAGCTGCACATCCCTTAAAAAATATAACTTTCAGTTATAAGGCAATTGACCTTGAATGAAAAAAAAAATTCGCCTGCAGCGCATTTTTTCTCTAGATGCCATGCCTCACCAAAGTTTTGATGCACGAGCCGCCACTGCGTATAAGGAATTTATTTTCACTTAACTTACGAGCTCCACGTTGTAATATTTCGTTTTACAAAAATTAAACTATGTTTAATTAGCGTTTACAACAAAATTTATATAGAATATAGTAAATTGATGATTCTTTATTACATTTACCAACATTAAAATAAAATAAAATTATGTAAAAAATTGATTTTTGCTCTAGACAATGACGAATTAATACGACAAGATGTTTGTATCTAAAACCAAAATTTGGAGATCGATTACGACATTTCAATAAAGATTGGTTTGATATTTTAAATTGTTGAATTATAGTATGTATTTATTTATATGGGCGCAAAGAGGGGGGTAAGTTCAGCTGTAGGGAAGTAAGGACAATCCTTACATTCCGTCGCTAATAGAAACCGATATTTTGACAGTAAAATACACATACATCCCTACAAATAATGTCCTAATAGCCTACTTACGATATTGGGAGTGGGAAATTTAGTTATTAGTAGTCATTGCTTTAACAATTCCAATTTTCAATGCAATATCTATTTTCAAATTTTAGTTGTTATTAAAAATTATTACTTAGAAGTATTTGTAATTTTTGTTTATTTTGCTTTACCGTTTCTATACTGCTATCCATATATTATTATGGTAATAAGTGATTTATTTTTGCTGTAATACTGTAATACGTGAGCGAGCGAGTGTCTATTTATAGCGGTGACGTAATCGCGCTAGTAGCCGAGCGATGTAAGCAAACAGGTCGCAACGTGTTTAATTACTTCCGGTCGCCTGAACCTTTTGTTTTCATTATTATTATGCGGTCGAATATTCTAGGGCTTTTCTAGAAAATAATGACATCTGTATAAAAGGGACATAGCTGTGTTCGGGACACACTTAGTTACATTCAGAGACAAAGAGATGTTCACATAGAGTGTTAGTGAGTTGAGAAGCACAGCAGTATCGTAGTGAGCGTATGCAGTTGGTGTCGAGTAGGTACTCGGGAAGTTACTGGTATATTGGGATAGCTGTGAAAGTGAATACTCGGTAGTGTTGACGAGTATTGGGAAGCTATAGTGTACAAGGACAGTAACGGCGAGTCGGGAAGTTACTGGTATACCGGGATAGCTGTGAAATAGAACACTTGGTAGTGTTGAAGAGTATTGTGAAGCTAGGTATACGGGGACAGTAACGGCAAGTGGAAGAGAATACTCGGCAGTGGTGTTGAAGAATTGTGGCATACGGATGGTTGGTGATACTGAGGCTGTGGAAGAGAGAGAATTACATAAATAGACAGACAGTGAGGTGAAAGGTGTGACTTCTGTCCGAGCAGTTGAATATACAGACGCTGTTGAGTCAGTAGAGTAGACGCTGTGAAGGTCGGTAGGCGGACAGTTGAATATGATATAAGTATATAGTGATTTAAATACAGTGATATAAATATAATGATATAAATATCGCGTAAACAGTCTACAAGAGTCTGCAACAGACCGGCAGTCTAAGATTGGAATGCGTAGTGAAATAAATAATTTGTAATATCGTGGAAATAAATAGTAGTGTTAATTGGTTAAATAAATAGTTTTAGTGTTATCTAGTTAATTATAGTTTTAGTCTTAATTAGTTTTCAATAATAGTTTAATATTAGTAATAGTAATTTTCATTATAGTTTAATAAACACTTAATTTGAATTAATAATAATTGTCTAATATTTACACTTCACCCAAATAAATATAAAAACGTTACATTATGATACAAGTATCGCCCACTCAGATTTTTCATTGGCCCACTCAGAAAATAATCCTAGTTACGTCACTGGGTTAAACGGAGATAGCTTATACCCCTTTGTGGCAGAAATTGATAACGTGGGAATCAACAATTTATTTACTAAAGAATTAAAAATTATGACGTTTCGTGATAAAAAAAATCCAGTTTCGACATGAACAACCCTCATACATCCTTACTTACGGGATAGCTCTGGTTTAAGACATCCTGGTTGGTTTTGTCCTCCATTGGGATAATAATCAACATGTCCAATAGGTCCAGTATACCCAAAAACGCCTACATCAGCTCTGATGGTATCCACAAAATCCGCATCATCCATGCTTAGTCTACAATCAGCTTCAATTCCCGTAAACATTGGTCCAGCCGGATCCATTCCAATAATACGACCTATCAAATTTCCAGATTTTAATTTCACAGCTTGCCCTGCACATCCAAAAAGTTGAGCCCCTAAAGAATGACCCGTTAGGATTATATTAGAATAAGGAACACCCCAAGCTGTATTTATTTCCATTAAGATATTTGCCACCCATTTTCCAGAGCAACATGTCCTGAACGCAGTGTATGGATAAATCAAATTAAGATTAGTTTTGAAGTTTGAATAATTGAATGAAGAGGTTATGTTAGACCAGTCAACGGATATGACGTTAGCGCATCCCAATCCTTGGAATATTTTGTCTCTAGCGTCCATGATCCACGGATTGAATCCGTTGTCAGTAAAGCCGTGGGAGATTAACACAACTGGACAGTTCTTGTTGTGCGTTACGCCAGATAGTTTACCATAAAATAATTGGGAGTAAGTAGTAGTGCCAGCTTTAAGATAAAGGTAGTATTGTATATCATTTGGTTCCGATTCGTCAACGCCAATAGGTGTAGGGCACAATCCACACAAACCTGTAAGATTTTCAATATTTTTGTATGAATAAATAAATACACATAACCAGAGCTGGGCAATACTTGCAAGAAAAGTACTTTATTAGACTTGCAAGTACTTTCAGTACTTCAAGTACTGTACTTGAAGTACTTTCTATTTATAGTACTTTGTACTTGACAAAGTAAATCTATTCACATGTACTTGGTACTTAGTACTTGGAAAAATACTTGAAGTACAATGAAAAATACTTGAAGTACTTTAAATGTACTTGAAGTATTTTAAATGTACTTGAAGTATTTTAAATGTACTTGAATTACTTTACGGGGTCTCGTGGCCGCGTGCCTGAGTGTCAGGTCGAGAATCTGGGAAATCGGGTTCGATCCCGACCGACGCCAATTATTTCCAATTTTAAATGGCACAAAATTGACCCCTGTGGTGCACTCTCCACGCCAGCAATGAGTGCCCGAGAGGTGACGCCTGGTAAGCGCCCGCACGGTGCAAATATATCATCTTTACCGATATCTGCTTACAAAGCATATTGGCACACCCAGCAATGGGTAATAAGCCGTGATGATATATTTATTTTATTTTATTTTATTTGAATTACTTTAAATGTACTTGAATTACTTTGTTTGTCTGTCAGTGTTTCTTTTGCAGAGGTGTGGTGTTATGTGAATTTCATTAATAAATATATTTTCAGCGATAATATGAAAGTAAAGATATATTTGCAAATTTTTTGGCATAAATAAATTAATTCTAATCTGCGCATATTGCATATACATAAATGTTTGTTTTACCTAACTACAGTGCTAGGACTTTGCGTATCGCCTGGCGATCGCAAAACGTAAAAATGACGTCATTCTAACATCTCGGTACAGCTTCTCGCATCGCATGGCGATAATATGACGTCAATTTTACGTCATGAGATCGCTAGGTGATACGGCAGTCCCAGCGAGGAACTCTTGTTATAAATAACCAAATAAATATCGCATATTGAAATTTTTGTCAACAATCACCTTTTAAGGTCCATATAATCAGAAAAATATCAATTATCTGAAAAAGTACTTGCACCCAAATTTACAAGTACTTTAGAAACTAAAAAAGTACTTGTACTTCAAGTACTTTTAAAAACATCAAGATACTTGGTACTTGTACTTCAAGTACTACTTTCCGGTACTTTGCCCAGCTCTGCACATAACGTAATGGGGGTTTTCGATTTTTTTATTTTTACCTTCCGTCACCTTTAGGTAAGGAAGCTATTGTCTTTGGTCAAAAAATTCGATGATGAGCTTTTAATCAATAAGCACGTTTTAGGGTCCCTAGAATACGAATTTACTATTTTTACGATGATGTCTGCATGGATGGATGTATGCATATATGTATATACAGGCTGTCTCACAACTCGCGCCCCAGAGCAAATGAGGAAACACGAGACTGCACTCGGATGTGTAATTTCGAAGAAAAAAAATCTAGCTTAAAAGATATTCGAGAAAAGACGTCCTAAAATTGACCAATCAGAGACCTACACCTTTAACGTGTGTTTGCCGTAATTTTACGTTACTAGGGTTTTATACAAATCAATTCTTCTTTAAAATGTGTGAGCGACTGTAATTTTCGAAAAATGTCAGTGTCAAATTAAATTTGACAAGGTGAATAAAAAAAGGCAAATTATTACCATGTATGACAATAATATTTTCGTTCAATAGATTTTACACAGCTGCTACAGCACGTTGCACTGTACGATATAAATGATGATCTCGGATGGCACCTTCGCTAACCTAAATTTGTTGACAGTGAAAAGTCAACTCAAAAGTGTCAAAATTACAGTAAGTCAAACAAATTTTGTAACTCACTAGTAGTATTTTTAAAACCTAGCAACCAGTTTTATTTTGTAATAATATCATCACACCTCAAGATATCCTTCCGGGATTGGTGGATTAAAAAGTCTTGTAACTCCGTTATGCAAGCAGCCGCAAAATATTTTCTTCTATTTGTTGGCAACCTATTGTCGTCGGCAAGTGTCAGTTTCGTCTGGGGCGCGAGTTGTGAGACAGCCTGTATGTATGTATGTATGTATGTATGTATGTGTGTGTGTGTGTGTGTGTGTGTGTGTGTGTGTGAAGATTTTTTTTTTCGAAACGCATAACTCCAATACCGCCTTTCCAAAATTATAATTTTTGCGTATTCCTTTTCTTTAGATCCATATGAAGAGCTGATTAGATTTTAGTTATAATTGGTCAACCGGAAGTACCCTCATTTGAAGATTTTAACAGTTTTAAATTAACTCCCGTGGTGCCTTCAACGTTCAATGTCCGGCTATTTTTTTAATATTCTATGGATTGCGGATCAGAAAGATTTAATAAAATTTATCGAACCAGTTTTTATAACTAACGAAGAGTTAACAATCAATATAATTTAAACAAATTGTAAAAGATCATGTCAGTCCAGCCACCGGGATTTGAACCCAGACCCTTACTTTGCCGGCGTAACACTCTAACCATATGAACTATAGCTGGTCTATCACATACGTATGTTAATAACGCTTTTATCCCACTAGTTAATGATGCATACGAGGCGAGACGAGACGAGAAATATAAAATATCGATCTCGTCTCGTTTTCGGATCTGTAACCTCGCTCTCGTTCTCGCACATTTTTTTGGGTCTCGTCTTGTTCTCGCACGAGAATCTCGCGAGAGTCTCGCTATAAAAATAAGCGCTTGCGCACTACGTATTTACGTAACAGTTTAACTACAAGAGACAAGTTCGCACCAATCGCACCGTCTTCCGTGTATTTGCAGTCGTATAAGTATAAATATAATAAAGAGACGAAACACTAAATTCTGGTCACCAAATTATTTCAATACGAACATAATGTTTATTCATTAACGGTCACCAGAAAATGTGATAAGTTGGTAAATAATTTAATTTACCTGTAAAATATCCAGTTTATCACCAAATTGTGATCTCAAAACTATTTCAATACGAACATCTGTTTATACATTCTGTCAGCGGTAAAACGAATTAAAATATTAAACAATTCTTTTTTGTAACTTTGTAAACCGCTACATTGGTAACCCGCCGGCAACCAATCACTCCGCTTCTCTCCGTTTCGGCTCCCATCGATGCTTAATATAACATCCTTTATTTTTCAGGGGCGGCAAGAAAATGTTAACCGTGGTTTTAACTGGGGTGAATTAGGGACTGAAATATTGGAGAAAACTAGTTCTATTGAATACAAAACTGATTTTGTCTTTATTATGCATTTCCTCGCTCTGGGACCGACGCCAATCGACTCTAGATAGACTCAATAATATAGTGAATTCATATGATTTTCACATTCACGTATTCTATGCACGAATTAGCGTTGACTCCACTCCTTGTAGGGTGCATTTTTATTGAAATTATGAGTCAAAGCTATAAAGATACAATTTACAATAGCTATTTATGTAATAAGTTGCGAAAGAAATGTGTTTTAAGCACGCGACGTGAAAATTATCCTACGAGGCGTAGCCGAGTTGGATAACACGTCTAGTGCTTAAAACAAGATTTCGCAACGTATTCCATACAAGATTTTTTATACTAGCGTTTTAAAACAGATTATTTATATTTATTCTCAAATGTCAACATTTTGAATTTTTTCAAAATTTAAAAGTAGGTAGGCATCAGTTTCATCTTTTTGTTGCTATGGGATTCAATATGTTGTTTAATAAACATTGATGTCAACGTGCTCGGTGTATAATTTTTCTTGAGAATTTTTGGTAATAAATTTACTTAAAATGAGTGACTCAGAGATTGACTCTGATATTGAAAATGGTGCAGAGGCTGCATTGGCTAAACTGGTTCCAGGAAAATCAAAAAAATTGTATGAAGAAACTTACAAAAAATTTGACAGTTGGTGTGCGGAGAAAACGTTGGACACATTACAGAAAAGGTAGTTTTAGCCTATTTTATGGAGTAATTACTCTATGCTCCGAACTATGTTATACCTTAATAAGAATGTGGATGTAAGTAAATTTACCAATCTTATTGCCTTCTTAAAAAGAAAAGGTAGTGGATATAAGACTAAAAAATCAAAAATATTCACTAACCAAGAGATAGTTCGTTTCATTAAGGAAGCTGATGACAAGGATTATTTATTGGCAAAGGTTGTGGTAATTGTAGGAATCTATGGGGCATGTCGCCGAGAGGAACTTACGTTTTTACGTGTAGGAGATATTGAAGATTCTACTTCTTTCATAAAAATTAATATTCCAAATACTAAAACGAATATTTCACGATTTTTTATGATAACTGAAGGGTTTATCGATGGAATCAACTGTTTAGCAATGTTTCGCAAGTACGCACAACTTCGACTTACTCATACGGAACATCAACGGTTTTTTCTAACCTACAGAAATTTTAAGTGTTGCACGCATCCTGTAGGTATAAATACCATAGGTGGTATACCTAAAAAAATTGCAGAGTTCCTGGGCCTCCCAAATGCTAAAGAATATACCGGGCATTGCTTTCGGCGGTGTTCTGCAACATTTTTGGCTGATTCGGGAGCAGACATTACAGTGCTCAAGCGACATGGAGGGTGGCGTTCAAGTTCTGTTGCTGAAGGCTACGTTGAAAATTCTTTGGAAAATAAGAAAGAAATTTCACGAAGAATTTTGGGAGAAAAAGAAACAGCAATTAAAAAAATAAAAATTGTCGACAAAGAATCAGAATCCAGCAGCACATCTACTTCAGTTTCTACCCACATTGAAGTTAACCAAGAAGAAGTATTAAGAACGACATCAAATGTTCAATTTAGTAATTTAAGTAATTGCGTTGTAAATATTTATCATAAATAAACAGTTATAATAGGTATTTAGTACTTTTAATTTTACGCATTAAACTATCATTTATAAGCATTAGTGCTTAAAAGTACTTCATTTAACAACGGAAATGACAATCGAAAAGTTGTTATAATACGCTAGTATAAAAATACTTTTATTGCGAGACTCGCGAGATTTCTCGCTTCTCGCAGTTGTTATATCGATCTCGCCTCGAATTTTAAACTGGAATCTCGCATTCGTTCTCGTCTCGCATATATATAGTGCAACGAGACGAGACGAGACGAGATGCGAGAGTACTCTCGCCTCGTCGTGCATCACTACCACTAGTTACATAAATAACTATGAAATTTGTTTTACTTACCAAAATGGATTTGTAGAACAAATAAGAATGCATCGAACATTAGATTCATTTTGAAATAACTATATTTCTGGTACTAAAATGTTGCTGATATCTTGTAAAATAGAATTTATAATAACAGCTTAAATTATGATAAAGACTATATAAATATTAATATTCATTATTTAGTATTAGCAACATACGGTAAAGATGTATTTATATTGCACGAAAGTTAGTAACTTTTATTTTCCTGCTTTTTTCATCCAGTTATATAACATTGTCGTACGGATATTAGTCATTAATATATTATAGGTAATATAAATCTTTCATCATTCATTCATATTCCTAACAATAACAAAATGATTAATAATGAAATGAATGAATGCAAAATACAAAATCAAAATTACAAATTTTATTTCGATCAGTATTCTATTTACATTTATATCAAATAAATCTAGTTGCAATTGAATGCATTGAATCTAATATACAGCGCGTCCTAGATAATATGCCTATATGTATATTTTTATTATTTATAAAAAAAAATCTGATGCGGCCAGCACATAACCTCCTGTCAATTCCGTGTTTAAAATAGCAATGAGCTTCCGATTGATCGTTTGTAAACAAAATCTAATTACTCGTTCCAATGCCTGAGATTTTGATTATTGGCGTTTTTTTAACATTCTCAAATCAGTTCTTTTCAAAACTTTAGATTTTTCATTTTTAAGTTTAATGTACGTAAATAACTGTCTGTCCACCACATCAATATATTAAAAATATGTCGTGTTGTACTGTAACATAAAAATTGTTCGCTGTCTTTCAAACGGGCTCTTCCGACCGCTTCACGCGATGTTTTACGAACATGTTCGAGATTGAACGACCATGCAGTTCCATGCAAAGTATTTTAAAACTTTAATAGATTAATTATTATTACTAATTAGGATAATGTGTTTTGTTTAGATGAAAGGGTAATATTCAAACTTAACTGAATGATAGCTTAACCCTCGGATGCCGTAAATGGGGTCATTTTTGACCCCAATGTAGGTTTTTTCTAAATATCATTGTTATTTTTAGTATAAGATGGCTGGTTATTTTTCAGGCTGACTTTTTTTTAATGTAATATATTTATATGGGGTTGGCTTAGTTTAAAATTTATGCATATATTTATAAATAATTATTTTTATATGGGGTCAAATTTGACCCCATTTCCGTCTTATATGTCTGGCAGCATTAATCAGTACTTTTCGCATATTTTCGGTACATTTCGCTTTACTGCATGACTAATGTTAATTGTGACAAGAAGTTCGCAGCACCGCAGCAGTTATGTTTTATTACCCGCAGAAGAAAGTTGTTTCGATAATTTGGCTTCCAAAAACTTGTATATTATGGCGCTTCGTTATTTGAGTAATAAAGAACTTGAGGCTGAATTAGAAAATTTCGACATAGACGATTATGAAGGAGAATCAGTGAGCGAAGATGACGATTATGTGGAAGATCAGGCGAAGATAATTCATATAAACTCCAGGTTATACTCGCCGTGGACACGATTGATAAAATGGTAAAAGAATACGCATGTAATAGAAGCACAAGAAGATGGCCATTTGTACTGTTTTCTAGATTCTAGATATTACTGGTATAAATGCTTTCACATAATTTATGTTAAAATTTCCTGATTTTGAAAAACAAACAACTTATGCTCGAAGATTGTTCCTGAAACAATTAGAATTACAGCTGGTACGCCTAGAAATAAAAAGAAGAGCTGCAAAAGAATTTGCTGGCATACAAAATAATATTCAATTAGCAATTCAATCAATAATTGAAATACCGAAATGTAATAAAAACCTTCCTCCAAATACCAATAGAAAGAGAACTCGATGTTCTGCCTGTCCAAGGTGATCAGTGTAAGAAATTTTATTGTCCTGATCATCTCATTACAAAAACTGAAAAAAAATATGTAATAATTGTATTAGGGAATATGAAAATGTGTGATGAATGTTCTGCTTTCTTCTTTTCGAGTTTGTAATCTTTTTTATTTTTATTTTGATTTGTTGAAATAAAATTTGTTTCATTAGCTAATTATGGGTGTAATTATTCCCTGCAAATAAATTTATCAGAACTCATCTTTTTCAGCTGTAAACTATATTAAAATTTGGGGTCAAAATTTACCCCATTCCAGCACCAAAGTTTCAAAAATATTTACGGCATCGGAGGGTTAAACAGCCAACTTTCCTTAATTAAGTAAGATATTGGCGACGAAATGAACTGCATAAAATTATAGTTATTATTTGCTGTGGCAATAAGGTTCACTTCGAAAGATGTGTTTACCGGTAGGACAGTATAGATGAAGCGCGCCGCAAATGACGTAATTACTAAACTATCCTATAGATGTGTGGAAATACAAAATTGTGCGTTAAGTTAGGTTATGTTAAAGTTTGTTCAGAGCGTCACTCGTATCTATATTTCTTATTGCAAAAAAAACATTGTATGCCTGCTAAGCGTGTAAATTTTTAAGTTTCTGTCGCCCACTTGACCGTCGTCCAGTTGTTACTTACTGCTTGCTGTATATATATATATATATATATATATATATATATATATATATATATATATATATATATATATATATATATATATATATACCGTGTGTCTGTCTTAAAGGTGTACATAGGAGATTAACATGGGAAATCTGTTTTTTGCAAATTCCTGCTCGCCTAATTATTTTAATCAAAAATGCATAAAATTCTGCATCTAAATCATTAAACAGAATTACCTGTACATGCTTTGTAAAGACAGAAATTGATTATGAAAATGTCGAAAATTACGTTGAAAATATCGACAGCCATGGAAATGAACAAAAAATAAATAAATGCTTGATGTTTTATCAAATTGTCAGAAACGTCAAATACGTTAACTTACGCTGTGATAGATAAAACGTCAAGCATTTATTTATTTTTTGTTCAATTCCATGGCTGTCGATATTTTCAACGTAATTTTCGACATTTTCATAACCAATTTCTGTCGTTATAAAACATGTAAAGGTAATTATGTTTATTAATTTAGATGCAGAATTTTATGCCCTAAAACTTTTATTTGACGCATTTTTCCTTAAAATAATTAGGCGAGCAGGAAATTGAAAAAAACTGATTTCCCATGTTAATCTCCTATGTACATCTTTAAGACAGACACACGGTATATATATATATATATATATATATATATATATATATATATATATATATATATATATATATATATATATATATATATATATATATATATCGCGCCATAACGTACAAATCTTGTACTATAATTTTTCATTATAATATTAATAATAATAATAAATGAAAATTTTAAAAAACAACCCTATATTGGGTTGCTGGGTACATGATCTGGGACTGCCTGTATATTTATATTTACTAACTCGATTTATGAATGAAATTTTATGTCGATATGATAAATAAATTACTTTGTAAATATAAAATGCATAAAAATGTCATTAGTAAAATATAACAACCAATATCCGGATGACTGATATTTAAGAAAACTGATCAAATCGGAATATTAATGGCTTGACATTAAATTTATAATTTAAACGAATCCTTCAATAATTTAAATCTTTTTACCTTCCGTCATACCTTTAACAAGGAAGGTACATATTGTTTTTGGTCAAAAAATTCGACGGTAAGTTTTTAATGACTATTTCACTCATAAATTTATAAGCCAATCCAAATTCAGAATTCTACCTAGTTACCAAGTTTCATTTGGACAAAACAACGTCACAAAAAATTTTTCGCGGCCTTTAAGCCAATAAGATGTTGTATTTTTACAAGTAAGTGAGTTTTGATAAGCGAATTTTTTTTGACGTTTTAGAAACATATTGTTTACATACCTGTCAAAGTGTGTATATTTTCAGTGTTATCAGTTTTTATTAAAAAAATCTGATGTGGCCAGCACATTACCTTCCGTCAGTTCTATGTATTTTGTACAAATTTCATACAGAAAGTTCCTTGCTAAATATTATATTTCTTGTACTTTACCTTCCGGCAGTTGCATGTATTTTATGCAAATTCCATACAGAAAATTATTATTTTGTGACGTTTTCTATATACAGTGTAATGTATCTGCAGAAATAAAAGATTTATTATTATTATTATTATTATTATTATTATTTCTTGTATATTACCTTAAAGCAGTTGTATGTATTTTATACCAATTACATACAGAAAGCAAAAGATCCTATATTTCCAGTAATATTATAAGACACACACTATGTCAATTTCACTTGACACTGACATCTTTCAATAAAAATTTTCTTAATATAGTAGCTGTTTTCATAGCTATGGCTACTTTATAAAATTTAATTTCTTTATAATTTTTTAACTCTATATCCATTTAATATTAAGTATAAAATGCAGTCAAATCGTATAAAGAATAAAATATTCTTTAATATTTATAATAACATTAAATGTGAAAAAATGACATTTAACATAGTTTTTTCAAGAAAAACTGTTAAAATCTTCAAATGAGGGTACTTCCGGTTGTCCAATTCTAACCAAAATCTAATCAGCTCTTCACATGGATGTAACGAAGAGAAATACGAAAGAATTATAATTTTTAGAATTGTAGTATGGCAGTTATCGTAGACGAAAATTTTGTTACACACACACACACACACACACACACACACACACACACACACACACACACACACACACACACACACAGACAGACACACATACATACACACACACACACATACAGACATCATTGTAAGAATAGTAAAATCGTATTGTAGGGACCCTAAAACGTGCTTATTCATCAAAAACTCACCACCGAATTTTTTGACCAAAGACAATACCTTCCTTACCTAAAGGTGACGGAAGGTAAAAAGAGTCGATCCGGACAGGAATCTATTAAAAACGTTGAAAAAGCAAACTTAAATATAACACCTCAAAACACAATAAAAATGAGAAGATTTTTGTCACGAAAAAAATTATATAAATGATTACATGATTTTTATTTTGGAAATAGTCATCCGAATACCATTCGTGGTTAAATTTTATCCTGGAAAAATTTTCCGATTGCTTTACTCGAGCCTGTTGCCAATTTATCTCGTGACATTGATCAAAAATCTCTCGTTTGACAAATCGCGATTTTTTTGTCAATGCCACTCAATAAATTGCTAGGCAACCAGCTCTCGTAACAATCTGAAATTTTTTCCGGCAAAAATTTACCACTTATGATATTATATATGAATAAGCACGTTTTAGAGTCCCTAGAATACGATTTTACTATTTTTGCGATGATGTCTGTATGTCTGTGACGACTTTTTCTCCGACAATAACTCCAATACTACAATTCTAAAAATTGTAATTCTTTCGTATTCCTCTTCGTTATAGACGATGTGCACATTTTGAGCGTCAGCGCCTCTAACGGCTACATTGGCATTTTTGATTACCGAATCAATTTTGACATTTCGAGAAAATGATACAATTTACAATTTTATTTTGAGTTGTTGCTATTGTGTATGAATATTATACATCATAGTATATTGAAATGAATAAAGAAAATATTTAAAATGCTATATATGTGATGTGACAATCAAAAAAGTCAAAATACCAGCGAAAGTACTGTGGCAGAAAATATAATTTTTCTCATAATATGTGTAATTTCTGCAAACCACTTTATCATATTTAAATTTATATTATAATTTATAATATTAATTAAATGTTACAAGGTGCACAACACATGGAAATTGAGATTAAAAAGTTGGAAAACTTGAATGACTTGAAAACGTCTCGTCATGAGTGCCCTCGGGGCTCTGGGTTCGAATCCCACTAAGGCATGGATGTGTGTGAATGTGTAACCACTCTGTAATTATTTAATCTTGTTGAGGGGGTTAAAAAAAGGTAGTTACTTGGATTAGATTAGACTATATTTTAAGAAATAAACTGTCAAAATTAGAATCTTTTTTGTGACTCGGGCTGCAAATGGCGGGAGGTATTGTGTTGGCCACGCCAGATTTAATTATTTTACATGACAGTTCTTTTAATTTTGACGCACATCGTAGTATTAAAAAGTCTTAATTGTTTTCAGTTTAACTGCATTTGATTTTTAAAGTCAAAGTTTGGGCATTTGAACAACTTTATAACCAAAATATTTTTTTAAAATTCAATACCTTGGAAACAAAATCAGATATCGAGTTGTACTTTGCGGCATTGGATTCTCCATAAGATAGGATATATTTAATTTATTTAATATTTATTATTAATTAAAATATTTTATACACATATCCCATATTTTTGCCATATGCTGATCTAATGTATTTCATATGAACAAAAATATGATATTATGTAACATTTATTTCTGAGTAACTTTCTTCAAATCAACTTTTTTCAGAAATGAGAAATAAAGGCGTTATTCAATAATTTATGAATCAATAATTCCAAATCAATATCGGTATAGCCACCTGTTGACAAAAATTATAAACAAACGGTGACATTTGTTGAATATTATTATTGATTTTCAGAAATTGTTATCTGAAAACTGAGGCGTTAAATAGAAAAATGTTTCAAATATAATTTGTTCAAAATATTCTATTTTAATTATTTATGTATTAATTTTAATTATATAGTTACTATATTTGGAGATATAAATGCTTAGATAAATTAATCATTTTCTCAAGAACTATAAATAAATAAAATAAATTATTTATTAAAACATATTTAAAATTAAATAATAAAAAGAGTTTCTTACAAAATTTATACTGTAAAAAAATAATTTGCGAAAAATAAATATATTCTAAGTCTTTTTCATTATCTCCGAAATTAAAGCAAAAATAAAAAAAAGTTTCAACAAAACTATCCTTTATTTTTAATTACAAATTTTTTTTCTTATGACAAACATAGTCGAAATATTTTTAGTTTAGTCAGAAAATGGATTTTTTCAATATTGTTAATAACAAATCAATACTGCTGCTGTCATCTATGATGTAAATCATGAACTACATTTTACTGTTGTGGTGTATAGTACGTTGATGTATCGTGTAAATGGGAGAAAATCAATACTATCGACATATTGATTAACCAATCAGATTTCAAGAAATGTATATTGACTGGAGGTGGAAAGAAAATCTATTTAAACAATTGTTAATGAATTATAACTTATTGTAGTAAAACAAATTGTTTAATATTAATTAAGAATAATTAAGTAAAATAAGAAAATGTTATGGTGATTTTAATGTGATAATTATTATTACCTGTAAAAGACACCTTAACAAAGAAGTGATCGTAGCATGGTGGTAGCGTGTTAGCTTTTTGTTCCAAGGGTACTAGGTTCAAACCTACCACTTTTTTTTTAATTTTTTAAATTTTTATTTATTCTAATTTTAGATGAATATCTGTTTTAATGGTATCAATTGTATTTGATTATACATAATTTTTTATTTTACTTTTTAATTTTATTATTAATTTTTTAAAATGTTATTTGTTATTTGGTATCGATTTAAACAATTGTTAATTGAATTTCGATAAAATAAAATGAAAGTACAATAATCTTCATGAACGTTCCATACATACACACAGACATCATCGTAAAAATGTTAAAATTGGATTCTAGGGACCTTGAAACGTGCCGTTTGTGCATTTGAACGACTTTACAACTAAATTATTTTTCTTAAATTCAATATCTTGGGAACAAAATCAGATATCGAATTGTACTTTGTGGCATTGGATTCCTCGTAAAATTCTCCATAAGATAGGATATATTTAATTTATTTAATATTTATTATTAATTAAAATATTTTATACACATACCCCATATTTTTGCCATATGCTTATCTAATGTATTTCGTATGAAGAAAAAATATGATATTATGTAAAATTTATTTCTGAGTAACTTTCTTCAAATCAACTTTTTTCAGAAATGAGAAATAAAGGCGTTATTCAATAATTTATGAATCAATAATTCCAAATCAATATCGGTATAGCCACCTGTTGACAAAAATTATAAACAAACGGTGACATTTGTTGAATAATATTATTGATTTTCATAAATTGTTATCTGAAAATTGGGGCGTTAAATGGAAAAATGTTTCAAATATAATTTGCTTAAAATATTCTATTTTAATTATTTATGTATTAATCTTAATTATATAGTTACTATATTTGAAGATATAAATGCTTAGATGAATTAATCATTTTCTCAAAAACTATAAATAAATAAAATAAATTATTTATTAAAACATATTTAAAACTAAATAATAAATAGAGTTTATTATAAAATTAAAATGTAAAAAAATTAATTTGTCAAAAATTAGTATATTTTAAGTTTTTCTCGTTATCTTCGAAATTAAAGCGAAAATAAAAAAAAGTTTCAGCAAAACTATTCTTTATTTGTAATTACAAATCTTTTTTCTTATGACAAACATAGTCGAAATAATTTTAGTTTAGTCAGAAAATGGATTTTTTCAATACTGTTAATAACAAATTAATACTCCTGCTGTCATCTATGGTGAAAATCATGAACTATATTTTACTGTTTTGGTGTGTATAAGTACGTTGATGTATCGTGTAAATGGGAGAAAATCAATACTATCGACATATTAATTGACCAATCAGATTTCAAGAAATGTATATGGAATGGAGGAGGCAAGAAAATCGATTTAAACAATTGATAATTGAATTTCGATAATTTGATATATAAAAAATTGTTAAATATTTGGTTTAAACATATTAATCGATAAACTTTTGATTGATACACGATTTATTGTTTATTATATTGTAAAATAAACATTTGTTGCTTTTTTTATTATTGTTACTTTATTGAGACACATGATGCCGCCACCTGTTTAATAAACATATTTGTCCTTGACGCCAACCAGAACCGTAATTAAAAATTTTGTTTTTAAAAAGCTTTTAACAGCTTTTTGGGCTAAAATTTATATTTATTTCAAGAATATAAGACAATAGTTTATAAAAAATACAAAATAAAGGATCAAACTTGTTTTATTAAGAAGATAAACTGAAATATTGGCCAGCATAAAATTTCCTGAATACGTTTTGTGTGTTAGTAACAAATATTTGTGGTATGCGAAATATAGTAGGCGCTGGCGCTTAAATTCCAACAAATAAATATTGGAATTTATTGAGTATTTGACAATGTCCTATAATTTTTCAATTAAATATTGTTGTTATTTGTATTATAATGGTTTAATAAATATAATATTGCATATCTTATCCATTTTTTATTAAATAAATACCATATTTTGTTATTACATTACAAGTATATAGGAAAAAACTATTTAATTGTTTATGAATATTATAAACAATAATTATTAACTATAACTTATTAAAAATATTGTTCTAATAATATAGTTTATAGAAATAAACATTTAATACAAAATATATAAAAATATTAATAATATTGACATAACAAATAAAATTGTTTATCTTGATTTTTCTTAGCTAAATTTTCATAAAAGCTTAATTTGTTATATACGAAAAGAATCAGCATAAAATTCTGAATATAAAAATATCAAATTAATAAACATTTATAAACTTGGATTTTTTCATTTACTAAAATTTCATTATTATTATTGTATCATTCAAAACTGTTAATAATTTTTTAAATCTGTTAATAATTTTTAAATTACAGCATATATTTTCAAATAAATGTTTGTTGAAAATGCTTCTAGTATCGAAAAAATCGATAAAACGATTTATTTTATGCTGAATCAACCAATTGTGATATTAGTTCCGGCATCTTTTGGGAAAATTATGAACTAATATTTTTATAAACTTTATAAACAAATGTGTTTTAAATAATTTTATTAATACTTTTGAATATATTATTTAGTTTTATGTACTAAAAATTAATAACAACTCATATATTTTTTGATTGTTATTAACAATAATTATAACCTATAAAAAGAAATGACAGCTGATGAATAAACAAATACACATGATTGGAACAAAATATCAAAACTAATTTGGACAGCTTTTAATTTAATACAAGCTGATATTTAGTAAGTAAACTTTTGTTTAAACAATAAATATGGAAATATATTTAATTTCAGATATTGAAACCAGTTTCAAAAGTTGTAGGTAAATAAATTTGTTTCGAATAAATACAAACTAGAAAAACCGGTTTGGAAAGAGGTGCAATCATAAAAACCGGTTATTAAAACCAGTTTTTGAAATGATCTCATTACAAAAACCGGTTGTCAGAACTGGTTTTTATATACAACAAATTTATTAAGTCTTGTATGGCTAGAATTATTCCATATTTAGTAATAAACAATTCTGATTCATCATATATATTTTTGCAAGGATTCTGCAGCGTACAATATCCCTGAAACCAAATTGGTATAACAATATTTTATGTATTATAACAATAAGGTACGTATATTTATATATAATAATCATTATTATTGTATATATATTATTCACAGAACTGCAAATCAGCTGATTACACTATAACTATAAATGCAAACATTACAAATTTCTGGAGCTGTCCAGCGAAGAATACAGTTGCTTAAGGGATGAAATGTCACAGGATTAAACTACAGGGGTTGATTTTTATTTGGACAAAACTGTGAGACGAAACAAAGAAGACAAAACATAAAAAGATGACAATAGACAAGAAAATATGATGAAAAACTTTGACCATAAACTAGACAAATAATTATTGTATTAATTTAGTATTTTAGTACAAGTATTTGGTATTATTTTATTCAGTGATTCAAGCTGAATCTGTTGATGTATAATTTGTTATTATTTAATGAAAATTTTTTATTGAAAATTGTAAATGAAAAAATCCAAGTATGTCAAATGAAATGTATAAGATATTAGCGATATATTATTGTTATTGTTTATTAATTTTATATTTTTATACTCAGAATTTTATGCTGATTCTTTTCGTATATAACAATTAAGCTTTTATGAAAATTTAGCTAAGAAAAATCAAGATAAACAATTTTATGTGTCATGTCAGTGTTATTAATAATATATTTTATTTATTTTGTATTAAATGTTTATTTCTATAAACTATATTATTAGAACAATATTTTTAATAAGTTATACTTAATAATTATTGTTTATAATATTCATAAACAATTAAATAGTTTCTTTCCTATATACTTGTATAATGTAATAACAAAATATGGTATTTATTTAATAAAAAATGCATAATATATACAATATTATATTTATTAAACCTTTATAATACAAATAACAACAATATTTATTTGAAAAATTATAGTACATTGTCAAATATTCAATAAATTCCAATATTTATTTGTTGGTATTTAGGCTCCAGCGCCTACTATATTTCGCATACCACAAATATTTGTTACTAACACACAAAACGTATTCAGGAAATTTTATGCTGGCCAATATTTCAGTTTATCTTCTTAATAAAACAAGTTTGATATTTTATTTTGTATTTTTTATAAACTATTGTCTTATATTTCTTGAAATAAATATAAATCTTAGCCCAAAAAGCTGTTAAAAGCTTTTTAAAAACAAAAATTTTTAATTACGGTTCTGGTTGGCGTCAAGGACAAATATGTTTATTAAACAGGTGGCGGCATCATGTGTCTCAATAAAATAACAATAATAAAAAAAGCAACAAATGTTTATTTTACAATATAATAAACAATAAATCGTGTGTCAATCAAAAGTTTATCGATTAATATGTTTAAACCAAATATTTAACAATTTTTTATATATCAAATTATCGAAATTCAATGATCAATTGTTTAAATCGATTTTCTTGCCACCTCCATTCAATATACATTTCTTGAAATCTGATTGGTCAATCGATACGTCGATTGTATTGATTTTCTCCCATTTACACGATACATAAACGTACTTATATACACCACAACAGTAAAATGTAGTTCAAAATTTTCACCATAGATTACAGCAGCAGTATTAATTTGTTATTAACAATATTGAAAAAATCCATTTTCTGTCTAAACTAAAAATATTTCGACTATGTTTGTCATAAGAAAAAAGATTTGTAATTAAAAATAAAGGATAGTTTTGTTGAAACTTTTTTTTATTTTCGCTTCAATTTCGGAGATAATGAAAAAAACTTAAAATATACTAATTTTTCGCAAATTAATTTTTTTATAATACAAATTTTGTAACAAACTGTATTTATTATTTAATTTAAATATGTTTTAATAAATAATTTATTTTATTTATTTATAGTTCTTGTGAATATGATTAATTTATTTAAGCATTTATATCTCCAAATATACTAACTATATAATTAATATTAATACATAAATAATTAAAATAGAATATTTTGAGCAAATTATATTTGAAACATTTTTCCATTTAACGCCCCAGTTTTCGGATAACTATTTATGAAAATCAATAATATTATTCAACAAATGTCACCGTTTGTTTATAATTTTTGTCAACAGGTGGCTATACCGATATTGATTTGGAATTATTGATTCATAAATTATTGAATAACGCCTTTATTTTTCATATCTGAAAAAAGTTGATTTGAAGAAAGTAACTCAGAAATAAATATTACATAATATCATATTATTTCTACATACGAAATACATTAGATCAGCATATGGCAAAAATGTGGAGTGTGTATAAAATATTTTAATTAATAAAAAATATTAAATAAATTAAATGTATCCTATCTTATGGAGAATTATACGAGGAATCCATTGCCGAAAAGTATAACTCGATATCTGATTTTGTTTCCAGGATATTGGATTTAAAAAAAATATTTTAGTTATAAAGTCGTTCAAATACCCAAACGGCAACGTTCAAGGTCCCTAGAAAACCCAATTTTAACCTTTTTTACGATGATGTCTGTGTGTATGGAACGTTCATGAAGATTTATATATATACTTTAATTTTCTTTTATCGAAATACAATTAACAATTGTTTAAATTTATTAGGATATTGTTTAGCGCAGAATGGAGGTTATTTTGAAAATTTATTGTAGTTTTACTGTTTTTACCTTCCGTCACCTTTAGGTAAGGAAGGTATTGTATTTGGTCAAAAAATTCGATGATGAGTTTTTAATCAATAAGCACGTTTTAGGGTCCCTAGAATACGAATTTACTATTTTTACGATGATGTCTGTATGTGTGTGTGTGCGTGTGTGTGTGTGGATGTGTGTGTGTGTGTAACAAAATTTTCGTCTGCGATAACTCTAATACTACAGTTACAAAAATTATAATTTTTTCGTATACTTCTTCGTTACATCCATATGAAGAGCTGATTAGATTTTGGTTACAATTGGTCAACCGGAAGTACCATTATTTGAAGATTTTAACAGTTTTTCTTGAAAAAACTATGTTAAATATAATTTTTTCACATTTGATGTTATTATAAATATTAAAGAATAATTTATTCTCTATACGATTTGACTGCATTATATACTTAATATTAAATGGATATAGAGTTAAAAAATTATATAGAAATTAAATTTCATAAAGTAGCCACAGCTATGGAAACAGCTACTATATTAAGAAAATTCTGATTGAAAGATGTCAGTGTCAAGTGAAATTGAGATAGTGTTTGTCTTATAATTTTACGGGAAATATAGGATCTTTTGCCTTTTGTATGGAATTTGTATAAAATACATACAACTGCTTTAAGGTAATGTACAAGAAATAATAATAATAATAAATCTTTTATTTCTGCAGATACATTACACTGTATATAGAAAACGTCACAAAATAATAATTTTCTGTATGAAATTTGCATAAAATATATGCAACTACCGGAAGGTAATGTACAAGAAATAGAATAATTAACTTAGCAAGGAACTTTCTGTATGAAATTTGTACAAAATACATAGAAGTGACGGAAGGTAATGTGCTGGCCACATCAGATTTTTTCTTGTTAAATTAAAATAAATAGAAACAAATAAAAATAAATAAAAACAAATAAAAAATATTAAACAAATAAAAACACAAAAAATAAATTGAAAAAATAAAGTGTGCTCAAGGTTTGAACCCACAATCTTTCGAACAAAAAGCTAACACGATACCATCATGCTACGCTCGATGCTACGAATACTTGCATGTTAAGCTGTTTTTTTATAGGTAATAATAATTATCACATTAAAATTGCCATAACATTTTTTTATTTTATTTAATTATTCTTCATAAATTTTAAACAATTTGTTTTTTTACTGCAATAAGTTTTAATTCAATTAACAATTGTTTAATTAGATTTTCTTGCCTCCTCCGCTCAATATACATTTCTTGAAATCTGATTGGTCAATCGATATGTCGATAGTATTGATTTTCTCCCATTTACACGATACATCAACGTACTTATATACACTACACGAGTAAAATGTAGTTCATGATTTTCACCGTAGATGACAGAAGCAGTATTGATTTGTTATTAACAATATTGAAAAATCGTTTTTCTGACTAAATTAAAAATATTTCAACTATGTTTGTCATAAGAAAAAAGATTTGTAATTAAAAATAAAGGATAGTTTTGTTGATTTTTTTTTATTTTCGCTTTAATTTCAGATATAATGAAAAAAACTTACAATATATTTATTTTTTGTAAATTAATTTTTTTATAGTTTAATTTTTGTAACAAATTCTATTTATTATTTAATTTTAAATATGTTTTAATAAATAATTTATTTTATTTATAGTTCTTGAGAATATGATTAATTTATCTAAGCATTTATATCTCCAAATATAGTAACTATATAATTAAGATTAATACATAAATAATTAAAATAGACTATTTTGAGCAAATTATATTTGAAACATTTTTCCATATAACGCCCCAGTTTTCATATAACAATTTATGAAAATCAATAATAATATTCAACAAATGTCAGCGTTTGTTTATAATTATTGTCAACAGGTGGCTATACCGATATTGATTTGGAATTATTGATTCATAAATTATTAAATAACGTCTTTATTTCTCATTTCTGAAAAATGTTTATTTGAAGAAAGTTACTCAGAAATAAATTTTACATAATATCATATTTTTTCTTCATACGAAATACATTAGATCAACATATGGCAAAAATATGGGATATATGTATAAAATATTTTAAAATATATTTATTTTTCGCAAATTAATTTTTTTACAGTTTAATTTTGTAACAAACTGTATTTATTATTTAATTTTAAATATGTTTTAATAAATAATTTATTTTATTTATTTATAGTTCTTGTGAATATGATTAATTTATTTAAGCATTTATATCTCCAAATATACTAACTATATAATTAATATTAATACATAAATAATTAAAATAGAATATTTTGAGCAAATTATATTTGAACATTTTTCCATTTAACGCCTCAGTTTTCAGATAACTATTTATGAAAATCAATAATATTATTCAACAAATGTCACCGTTTGTTTATAATTTTTGTCAACAGGTGGCTATACCGATATTGATTTGGAATTATTGATTCATAAATTATTGAATAACGCCTTTATTTCTCATTTTTGAAAAAAGTTGATTTGAAGAAAGTTACTCAGAAATAAATTTTACATAATATCATATTTTTTCTTTATACGAAATACATTAGTTCAGCATATGACGAAAACGGATTATATGTATATAATATTTTCATTAATTTTAAACATAAAAAATATTAAATAAATGAAACATATCCTATTTTATGGAGAATTTAGGCAAATAGGGTTCATGCTAAAAATCACATATCGAGATTTTGGTAAATGAGCACGTTTCAAGGTCCCTAGAATCCAATTTTAACATTTTTTCGGTGAAGTCTGTGTGTCTTAATTTATGACGATATCCATATGTTTGTAAGACATTTAAGGATAAATAAAATCTTATTATTATTATTATTATTATTATTATTATTATTATTATTATTATTATTATTATTATTATTATTATTATTATTATTATTATTATTATTATTATTATTATTATTATTATTATTATTATTATTATTATTATTATTATTATTATTATTATTATTATTATTATTATTATTATTATTATTATTATTATTATTATTATTATTATTATTATTATTATTATTATTATTATTATTATTATTATTATTATTATTATTATTATTATTATTATTATTATTATTATTATTATTATTATTATTATTATTATTATTATTATTATTATTATTATTATTATTATTATTATTATTATTATTATTATTATTATTATTATTATTATTATTATTATTATTATTATTATTATTATTATTATTATTATTATTATTATTATTATTATTATTATTATTATTATTATTATTATTATTATTATTATTATTATTATTATTATTATTATTATTATTATTATTATTATTATTATTATTATTATTATTATTATTATTATTATTATTATTATTATTATTATTATTATTATTATTATTATTATTATTATTATTATTATTATTATTATTATTATTATTATTATTATTATTATTATTATTATTATTATTATTATTATTATTATTATTATTATTATTATTATTATTATTATTATTATTATTATTATTATTATTATTATTATTATTATTATTATTATTATTATTATTATTATTATTATTATTATTATTATTATTATTATTATTATTATTATTATTATTATTATTATTATTATTATTATTATTATTATTATTATTATTATTATTATTATTATTATTATTATTATTATTATTATTATTATTATTATTATTATTATTATTATTATTATTATTATTATTATTATTATTATTATTATTATTATTATTATTATTATTATTATTATTATTATTATTATTATTATTATTATTATTATTATTATTATTATTATTATTATTATTATTATTATTATTATTATTATTATTATTATTATTATTATTATTATTATTATTATTATTATTATTATTATTATTATTATTATTATTATTATTATTATTATTATTATTATTATTATTATTATTATTATTATTATTATTATTATTATTATTATTATTATTATTATTATTATTATTATTATTATTATTATTATTATTATTATTATTATTATTATTATTATTATTATTATTATTATTATTATTATTATTATTATTATTATTATTATTATTATTATTATTATTATTATTATTATTATTATTATTATTATTATTATTATTATTATTATTATTATTATTATTATTATTATTATTATTATTATTATTATTATGTATATGTGTATAGATCCTCCACTCTAACTCAAATACTATCATTCAGAAAATTTTGAAGGCTTGCTTTTCTATCTTATCCTATTATGGAAAGAAGCCATTAGATTTAGTTTCTACAACTCCCCTAAGAAATATAGTGTATATTTTATTTAAATATTCAGGGGATGAGATATAAAAGTTTTGAGAGAATATTGTAAAAATATTTTTGAAACATACTAATGCATGGTTAATTTTTACCTCCCAATACGGTGAGGGAGGTATAGGGATCGTGCTAAAAATCGCATATTGAGATTTTGGTAAATGACCACGTTTTAAGGTCCCTAGAACAGGGGTGGCGAACCTTTACGTATCAACGTGCCATTTTTCTAAAGAAATGTTTAATGAGGTCAAAGGCGTGCCATCAAATAATTTTGACTTTGTGATTATTGGGAAAATAATAAATACTATCAACTCAAAACTCTTTATTTACTACAAAAAAATAGGAATATTTTGCAATGTTTCAATTATACGCGTAATTTCAATTAAAGTAAAATTAGTGTGACTTCTGTTGTTGCAGATTCGATGACAAATAACATATGTTAGGGTTGTAAGATGTTACTTTTAGCAGAATGCATGCTGAACTGGAGTTATCTGTCAAACAGTTCTAACCGAGTCTTTAATGTTATTCATCTCTGAAAATAATGACTCGCAGGCATAGGTTGATGAAAATATTGTTAAAATAGCATGAGCCAGGTTCTTCAAACAATTAAATGTGTCTGGTAACGCATTCCATGTTTCCAAAATTTTGTAATTAGCATTTTCACTTATATTACTTGTCAATCTTTCTGTTTCAATTAATTCTAACTCTTTCCTTGTTTCAATAAATTATTGAATCCATATTGAATTAGACTGGAAATCAATAAGCTGCATTTCAAATTCTTCAATTTTCAACCAATCGAATTGGGACAAATTCAGTTTATCAAATGACCCGCGCACCGCACCCGAACATTCCGTAGCGTAGGGATCACTCGCGTTCGCTCGTCATATAATACCTACTTCACACTTCTTTTCGTAGTGCATCATAATGAATTTTGTGATCAGTGACGTGCCCAAAATATTGTGACGCGTGCCATTAATGGCACGCGTGCCATTCATCCCTGCCCTAGAAGCATGATGTGTATGTCTGTATGCGTGTATGTGTATGTATGTGTGTATGGAACTAAAATACTATCATTCAGAAAATTTTAAAACCTTGTATTTCGAACTTTTTCTGTAATGGAAAAAGCCCATTAGATTTTGGTGTAAATCGGATAACCAGAAATGCCACTTTACTAGAAGCTCAAAATAGTTTTTCTTCCAAAAATACCTTTAAATGTTATTTTTTTGTAATTAATATTATTATAAAAATTAAATATTATTAAATTTTCTATAGATTTGCAGTAATACTTTTTCTATATATTTTATGTATAATTTATGAAATTGTCTATAATTTAAATCCTGGATCCTTCGCTTTAAACAAACAAAACTCCTTGGTTGCGCAGTTATTCAAATGTATGTAATTGACAGATAAATGTAACTGTCAAAGAACTAATCAATTCAATTTAATAATAGTAACGTTTTAAAAATAAAAAAAATAAATAGAACAATATGAAAGGAAATCAATATTTTCCAGCATAACGTTTCCCAAAAAAGATTAAGCTAATTCTCATTTTTAGATTAGTGAATTCTATTTTATCCCGGTATTTAAAATTTAATCTTCATTTTATTATAAAAAAAGGTAGTTGCTTGGATTAGATTAGACTATATTTTAAGAAATAAACTGCCAAAATTAGAGTAAAATTCGCTAATCCAAAAATAAAGATTTGCTTAATCATTTTTGTGACTCGGGCGGTAAATGGCGGGAGGTATTGTGTTGGCCACACCAGATTTTTATATTAATTATTTTAATTGTAATACATCTTTCAATACATATTCAAAAGTTATGCTTAATCTGTATTTTTTATAACTTATTATTGCACAATATTAACAATTTTGTTTAAACTTGCACAAGTAGGTTTGAAACAATTGTTAGTGTTAGTTGATGCGTTTATGTTGATGGTAACGTTTTCTTAATGTTTCTTCATTTCTTTTTAGTGGAAATAGTTATTGTATAGTGTTATTTATATTGTTAAATAGTGTAAATAATAAATGTATGTACTTTTGTGAGAATTTGTGACATTTTTAGACAATAATTAATATGTTTATGGCTGTTTATCGTACCAAATGGAACCTTGGAGGATGCTATAAGCCGAGTTCGTTACAACAAAGGTAGGAAGATTCTTTTTTTTATTAAATTTATATTATTAACATTATAGTAACATATATAATGAAATAAATTGTGAAAAATTTTAATATTAACATGATTAGATGGGGTTGCCAAGCTACCACTGCGTTTAAACATCTAGTGAACGATGTCATAATTTACTCAAGGTCCTACCAGACCAAATTTTAATATTAACAATGAGTTAACAGTTTGTATATTTGAAATAAATTGTGAAAAATTGTCAGCCATCGGGATTCGAACCCGAGACCCCTATCTTGCCGGGACAGTGCTCTTACCAACTAAGCTATTGGCTGCTCTCCTCCCGATGGCTGACAATTTTTCACAATTTATTTCAAATATACAAACTGTTAACTCATTGTTAATATTAAAATTACCTTGAGTAAATTATGACATCGTTCACTAGATGTTTAAACGCAGTGGTAGCTTGGCAACCCCACATCTAATCATGTGACGATTAATAATATCCTCAGCAGTTATACGACTTTAAAAGTGAAAGATTGTTCAGCCATCGAGAGGAGAGCAGCCAATAGCTTAGTTGGTAAGAGCACTGTCCCGGCAAGATAGGGGTCTCGGGTTCGAATCCCGATGGCTGACAATTTTTCACAATTTATTTCAAATATACAAACTGTTAACTCATTGTTAATATTATATATAATGAACACGAAAATAATGACATAGGTTTAAAATGAGAAAACAGTTTTTCTCAAATATTATCCCGACTATATTATGTAGTGCCTACAGATCGGTAGGTAATCACATCACTTACCGGTCAGGCACATCACTTACCGAGCAGTACCACATCACTTACCGGTCAGTAATTTATAAATAAACCTTACTGCCTTGGAAACCCTATCGGTAAAGGATAAAAAAACTCGATGGTACAAAAACAATATTTTTCACTAAATAATACAGTTTAATAGACAATGTACATTTATTTGCTCGAAATACAAACAAGATTTTACAATCGCCTCAAAAAATTTAACATTGTTTACAAATCTATTTTTTATTTACAAAATAGAAATTATTTACATTACTTATTGTTTATAATGTTTAAATAAAAGTACAGTTTCGGAAATTTTGTAAAGTTCATGATAAAGAAAACCCTGAGGAATATTATACACAGGCTGGCCATAAAGTTTTAAGACTACCCTTACAAATAAGAAAAGCCTTTTTATCGAAATCATAATTTATTTATTTTATTGGAATATCTCAATAGAAAATGAGCCCTAAATCTTTACAGCCACACTATACAGGGTGTAAATGAAATAAGTGCATTAAATTTAACCAGTAATGTAACTCGACGAGAGCAACAATATTTCTTAATAACTTTTTTTTCTAAGTCTTTTAGATTTTGAGTTAAAATTCTTTAAAGATTTGCTGCATATTTCGGCGCGCGCCCATGGAGAACAAATGGCACCTGTCATATTCAAGTGGGATACAAACAGCTCAAAAATTGTCGGTTATCGGTTACACTTGCAGTCACAGTAATTAATAAACGAATCAACGGAAATAACATTTATTATTAATTAATTCGTAATAGTATAATTTTTAAAATAAAGAAATTTAAATTTTGGTTAAGAAAATTATAAAGTTCTGTATTAAACCAGGCATTAATCATCTGTGAATAGAGGAAGACAAGGAGGAACGAGGGGAGGAAGAGCAAAAGCATAGTTATTAGGTTATGAGATGACAAATCATAAAAGTTTAAATACGTTATTCAAAAAATGTAAGTACAAACTTTTGTCCATTTAAACGAGGTACATGATTACCAATAATTAGTCGTCCATTTATTGTTCCCGCTCAAACATTTTTTAATGAAACTTTTTACAGCCTTTTCGTCTGTTGAAATGTGTATTGTGCATAATAAATACACCTTCCTAAGTAAATTCAGTCTCATTAATGAACATTATGAGCCATTCCCAAAATCGAAGTCTGCTGAAAACATTGATCTTTTTGCACATGATATGGATACAACTGTTGCTTTATTTAAAATTGTCATATGTGAGACTTCGTATTGTGATAAAGATGTACAAGATTAATAAATGTGTGAATATTAGGAACAGTATGATTTGGAAACGCTCCATCTAAATGCGTTGGCAACTTTATAATACTGTCTTTATATCAACCACAAATTCAAATGTAGTAAAGATACGAATAAATAAATAAACCATAGGTAAGTAATTACAATATCTGTGTACTCGCTATTTGTAAACGTAAGCATTTTGACAGAATTTTACCTGATAAACAAGTTTATTACTAATGCCAAAATATAATTGCAACAACTGACAAAACTGTCAATTGCTAAAATAAAATTTTTCATAGCTATTGCTACAGCATTCAATTATTAGAAAAATACGTGGAACGACTCGTCAATTTACGGGGTGGTAAAAATGCTAAAAAAAATATGCGATTTCGAGAAAAAGTTATTAAGAAATATTGTTGCTCTCGTCGAGTTACATTACTGGTTAAATTTAATGCACTTATTTCATTTAACCAGTAATATAACTCGGCGAGAGCAACTATATTTCTTAATAACTTTTTCTCGAAATCGCATATTTTTTAGCATTTTTACCACCCCGTAAATTGACGAATCGTTCCAAATATTTTTGTGATAATTGAATGCAGTAGCAATAGGTAATGAAAAATTTTGTTTTAGCAATTGACAGTCCTGTCAATTGTTGCAATTAAATTTTGACATTAGTAATAAACTTGTTTATAAGGTAAAATTCGGTCAAAATGCGAGTACACAGACATTGTAATTACTTACCTATGGTTTATTTATTTTTTTACTCGTATCTGTACTACATTTTACTTGACATCACGGTTGACATAAAGACAGTGTCATGGAGTTGCCAACGCATTTACACGGAGCGTTTCCAAATCATCACCAAATCATTTTGTTCTTAATATTCGCACATTTGTTAATCTTGTACATCTTTATCACATCACAATACGGAGTGTCACATATGACAATTTTTAAAAAAAGCAACAGTTATATCCATAACATGTGCAAAAAGTTCTATGTTTTCAGCACATAACAGTCTTCAATTTTGGGAATGGCTCATAATGTTCATTAATGAGACTGAATTTACTTGGGAAGGTGTATTTATTATGCACTATACACATCTCGACAGACGAAAATGCTGTAAAAATTTTCATTAAAAAATGTTTTGGGCGGGAACAATAAATGGACGACTAATTATTGGTAGTCATGTACCTCTTTTAAATAGACAAAGGTTTGTACTTACATTTTTTGAATAACGTATTTAAACTATTATGATTTGTCGACGATAAATAATCATCTCATAACCTAACAACTATGCTTTTGTCTTCCTCGTCCCTCCTTGTCTTCCTCTATTCACACTATTTATGGTGATTAAAATCCTGGTTCAATACACAACTTTATAATTTTGTTATCCAAAATTTAAATTTATTTATTCTAAAAATTGTACTATTACGTATTAATTAATAATAATGTTATTTCCCTCGATTCGTTTATTAATTACTGTGACTGTATGTGTAACCGATAACCGACAATTTTTGAGCTGTTTGTATCCGACTTGAATACGGCAGCAGCCATTTGTTCTTCATGGATGGGTAACGAAATATGCAGCAAATCTTTAAAGAATTTTAACTCAAAATCTAAGACTTAGAAAAAAAAGTTATTAAGAAATATTGTTGCTCTCATCGAGTTACATTACTGGTTAAATTTAATGCACTTATTTCATTTACACCCTGTATATATTATTCTATTGTTTTTGATTGAATAATTCGTCGCGTTGTTGAAGTATTGCTTCCCAAGATTTTCTGCGCAGTTTCAATTTTATTGTTAATGATATTAATTCACCAATGCCTCAGCTACTGTGGAATTTTTCCAACGTACATAACGTTTCAGCTGAATTTCACTCCCGCCATTAGCTAACAGCATAGCTGATGTACGCCGGAAGCTATGTCCAGTGTATAACTTAAAATCAGGTAAGTTCAAATACTGCGCTATTTCGCTTGGTGTTCTCCCAATAATATTCATGCCTACTACCTGTTTGTAACATTTGCCATTTGAATATCTTAAAAATAGTCGACTTGGTGTACCAACTTCTTGGGGCCTTAAGGCAATGTATTTCCTATATAACGATAAAAAATCGACAGATCCTTCGTCGGTATTGTTGACAGTAAATATACGACTTTGTTGTGTTTTCGGGTCAGGAATCTTCACTATTAATATGGAATCTTTGTCTTCGATATCTGTTGTTGTCATCTTTACAAGTTCGTCACGTGTGCACGCGCCGAATATACCCATAATTAAAATAACCTGTCGATAAATTAGCTTGTTAATATTTACAATATATGGGTGGATTTCACCAACGACAGTTATACTGACTCGTAAATTTCATTTCATGATATTACACCTTTATTTACATACTGGGCAGAGCTGGGCAATACTTGCAAGAAAAGTACTTTATTAGGCTTGCAAGTACTTTGAGTACTTCAAGTACAGTACTTGAAGTACTTTCTATTTATAGTACTTTGTACTTGACAAAGTAAATCTATTCACATGTACTTGGTACATAGTACATTGAAAAATACTTGAAGTACTTTAAATGTATTTGCGTATCGCCTGGCGATCGCATAACGTAAAAATGACGTCATTCTAACATCTCGGTACAGCTTCTCGCATCACATGGCGATCATATGACGTCAATTTTACGTCATGAGATCGCTAGGTGATACGGCAGTCCCAGCGAGGAACTCTTGTTTTAAATAACCAAATAAATATCGCATATTGAAATTTTTGTCAATAATCACCTTTTAAGGTCCATATAATCAGAAAAATATCAATTATCTGAAAAAGTACTTGCACCCAAATTTACAAGTACTTTTTTAAGTACTTGGTACTTTCAAGTACTTTAGAAACCAAAAAAGTACTTGTACTTCAAGTACTTTTAAAAACATCAAGATACTTGGTACATGTACTTCAAGTACCACTTTCCGGTACTTTGCCCAGCTCTGATACTGGGTGTCTCCTAGGGTTCATGATTTCTCGAGCTTATCAACTCCTCGGGTCTGGAGAATTCTCGAGGGTAATTTCTCGGGTTGTCGAGAAATTTAAATTTACCTATTTTTAGCATATCTTTTCGGTTCAAATAATGAAAAATGTCGACACAAAATTAAAAATATGTATCAAAAATATCTTACTTATAAATTAACAAATTAAGAGGTTTTCTCTCTCAAATAAAAGTATTAAAATAATCATAAAACCTTTATTGACAGTTTTAACTTTAACTAAATTATCTTCTCTTGAAAACAAAATCTAAACAAAAAATCTAGTGTGGCCAACACAATACCTCTCGCCGTTTACAGCCCGAGTCACAAAAATGATTAAGTTAATCCTTATTTTTGTATTAGCGAATTTTATTCTAATTTGACAGTTTATTTCTTATAATTTAATAATAGTCTAATCTAATCCAAGTAACTACCTTTTTTTAAACCCCTCAACAGGATTAAATCCCAATTAGAGTGGGTTCACATTCACACATATCCATGCCTTAGTGGGATTCGAACCCAGAGCCCCGAGGGCACTCATGACATGACGCGTTGCTCTAACCATTGAGCCACCGGAACTATAGGTAATAAAACGAAGATTAAATTTTAAATACTGGGATAGAATAGAATTGTCTAATCCAAAAATGAGGATTAGCTTAAACATTTTTGTGAAACGTTAATTTTTATTAATCTAAATACGTACCCACACATTTACTAGAATTGCTTTTATATTGTTCTATTTACTTTTTTACCTCCCGCTACCCTTAGTAAGGAGGTACAGGGATCGTGCTAAAAATCGCATATCCAGATTTTGGTAAATGACCACGTTTTAAGGTCCCTAGAATCCAATTTTAACATTTTCACGATGATGTCTGTGTGTATGTATGTGTGGATCCTCCACTCTAACTCAAATACTATCATTTAGAAAATTTTGAAGCCTTGTATTTCGAACCATTAGATTTTAGTGAAAATCGTATAACCTGAAATGGCACTTTACTAGAAGCTCAAAATAGTTTTTCTTCGAAAAATACCTTTAAATGTTATTTTTCGACATTAATGTTATTATAAAAATTAAAGATTATTCATTTTTCTACAATTTTTACATTAATACTTTTTCTATATATTTTATGGATAAATTTATAAAATTATCTATAATTTAAATTCCAGGGTCTACGCTTTAAACAAACAAAACGCTTTTATTCAAATGTATGTAACTGACAAATAAATGTCACTACCAAAGAACATATCATTTTAAAATAATATTAGTAACGTTTTAAAAAGAAAAAAGTAAATAGAACAATAGAAAAGGAATTTAATACAGTTTCCAGCATAAGTAAATATGTAGGCATGTATTTAGATTAATAAAAATTAACGATTCACAAAAATTAACATTGTGTTCTCTATACGATTTGGCTGCATTTTATACTTTATAATAAATGAATATAGTTATAAAATTATAAAGAAATTAAATTTCATAAATCAGCCAGCTATGCTAGAAACAGCTACTATATTAAGAAAATTCTGATTGAAAGATGTCAGTGTCAAGTGCAATTGACATATTCGTAGTATATTTGTGTTATAATTTTACTCGAAATATATGATCTTTTTGCTCGAAACTTTCTGTATGGAATTTGTATAAAATACATACAACTGTCGAAAAGTAATGTACATACAAGAAATTTAGAATTTTTTGTAAGGAACTTTCTGTATGGATTTTATAAAAAATACATTTACGAAAATTCTACCGGCAGACACCGCATGTACTGACTGTGTTCGAAATCACGAGTGGTAAAAAGTTACCGTGTTCGAAAATTGTTCATTATCTACCAGGTCCATCTACCGGATTCATGAAGAATCTAATCTCAAAAAAAGGTAGTGATGCAAAGCGAAGCGCACGCATTAAGTGTTGAAATATGTTCAAAGTAGGACTCTGCTCAGTTTGTTAACTACGTCAAATTTCTAACCTGTTTTAAATTTTCAAATTTTTTCATAGGTTATGGTTCTACCCTGTTTACCACTTGCGTTCTTAAAATATCGATTCCGGTAGCTATAACCTGATAAAAAGCTGTTTACCGGTAACAGTTCACCGGTAGAAATTTCGTAAATACCTCATATAACTGCCGGAAGGTAATGTGCTGGCCACATCAGATTTTTTGTTTAGGTAACCATAGATTTAACTGTCGCTGGTGAAAACCAGTCTGTGAATTTAAAAGTTATTTACCTTTTTCATCAAATATGTCTTATCAGGTGCTTCACGGAGAAATTTCAACACTTGTTCTTTAGTGAAAATTCTTGATTTTTTTGCTTTGTAACCAACTGATTGTGTTTTTAAAAAGGCAATTAATTTTTTATATTGACTTATATCAATATCATTTTTCACTGATAGCACAGACCTTAACATCGAGTACATGGACCAAAGAGTAGAAGATTTCACAATTTTTGCTTTTTCAGAAAAGTAAGCCACCATTACGTTTTCGCTATATCGTCCAATATTTTCATTCTTGCACCACGAAATAAAAAGTTCGTATTGTTTTTCATATTTTGCTCTTGATTTTTCGGGCAGTAGACTTAGTGTAACGGCTCTTACTGCATCTGAAATATCTGGTGGTTTGCATGAAAAATCAATATCAGTTTCTTCATCAATTTCCATTTTAATAATTTAATTTTACAAGTTTTTAGCGTACAAGACACAAAAAATGAAAATTGTTTACTTATATACCACGTGACGCTGAAAAATGGGCCACTCAAAATAACTTTTTCATTTATAATTATTTTTTGATTTTCTTTATATACAGGCCGTTCATTTTAAGTGGTACACTATTGCTATATCGAGAAGTATAGGAGCTACGAAGTCTGTTAAATTAGCGAACAATTTATATTTTATAAGACAAAAAAATGAACAACCTGTATATGTAAACTAGGCTTAGGGGCTCACAAATCATTGTATTTATCATGATGATAGCGCTTCCGGTTTATGTATATATACATATATACAGGATGTTATATTTTAATGGACCCAGCAAATATCTCGCTTATTTATGAAGTTGGCAATTTTTTCATATAACATGATTTATACAGCAACATGTAAGCTACTTGATGACGGATGTACATTCCTGATACCACTTCCGGTTTATGAGTAATTAATATCTACTTTGAAATTTCAAATGGAACGTACTATATTTTTTTACAAATTTGAAAAGTACATCAAATTTGCTTTACAATCATGTAAAATAATCCATATGTTACATTATTAAAAATTAAAATGGCGGGCACTTTTTTATACACCTAATTGGAGAGAGAATAACACAATTAACTAAAACAATTGTAACTATTATTATTAAACGAAATAATATTTTTTTGTCATAATAATACAGAAAATAAGAATAAGGAACACAAGCCACAGTCATGGCTCACTATTCTCTTTCCAATTAGGTGTATAAAAAAGTGCCCGCCATTTTAATTTATAATAAAGTAACATATGGATTATTTTACATGATTGTAAAGCAAATTTGATGCACTTTTCAAATTTGTAAAAAAATATAGTATGTTCCATTTGAAATTTCAAAGTAGATATTAATTACTCATAAACCGGATGTGGTATCAGAAATGTACATCCGTCATCAAGTAGCTTACATGTTCCTGTATAAATCATGTTATATGAAAAAAATTGCCAACTTAATAAATAAGCGAGATATTTGCTGGGTCCATTAAAATATAACACCCTGTATATATATATATATATATATATATATATATATATATATATATATATATATATATATATATATATATATATATATATATATATATATATATATATATATATACAGGATGAAAATGAAATAAGTGCATTAAATTTAACCAGTAATGTAACTCTTCAGCTGTCTGAATCAAAGTTCCATGTACACAGCACAATAAGTGTCGGGTGGTGGTTACATACTTGTAAATATAGGAATTAATAAACGATCAATGGAAAACATATTTATTATTAATAAATTCGTAATAGTACAATTTTTAAAATAAAGAAATTTAAAATTTGGATAACAAAATTATAAAATTGTGTATTAACACAGGTTTCTGAACTTAGGTGAATAGAGTAAGAGTATACTAGTTATGGAAGTTATGAAATGAATCTTCGTGTGTCAACACGGCAAATCATAATAGTTTAAATACATTATTCAAAAAATGTAAGTACATACTTTTGTCCATTTAAACGAGGTGGGATTATATGAGGACCAATGACTCGTCAATTTATTCCCGCCCAAACAATTAATGAATTTTTTTGTTGAAAATTGTGTTTCCTTCTTACAGTATGAGGATTTTTGTGACCAGATAAGTGTATTGTGCATTATTAAAGACACTTTCTCTAATATATCCAGCCCTATCAGTGAACAATACAACTCATTTGCAAAATTGAAATGCTGGAAACAATGAAATTTTTGCACATGGTATGGAAGTAACTGTTGCTCTTTTAAAATATTCCAAATTGTCATATGTGACACATCAAACTGTGATAATCTGGAAGATATTGTATGTGGTACAACATAAATTTACGAATATTACGAAGAGGATGAACTTCGTGTAACTTCGTTGACCTTGAGAACTTCACCATAGGTAATTACAATGTCTGTGTATCCGCTAATCATAAACATAAGCATTTTGCCTGAATTTTACTTTATAAACAAGTTTATTACTAATGTTAAAATTTAATTGCAACAACTGACAGGACTGTCAATTACACAAACAAAATTTTTCATAGGTATTGTTACTGCATTCAATTATTACAAAAATATTTGGAACGACTCGTCAATTTACGGGGTGGTAAAAATGCTAAAAAATATGCGATTTCGAGAAAAAGTTATTAAGAAATATTGTTGCTCTCGACGAGTTATATTACTGGTTAAATTTAATGCACTTATTTCATTTACACCCTGTATATATATATATATATATATATATATATATATATATATATATATATATATATATATTTGGAATCTACGTATAGAATACGAATTCAACGATACGCTTGAAGTAAATTTCTATTGAAGAAAAAAATTACAAAAACATAAGAGAAAATTATGAATAATTAACCATGATTTATGAGCCCCTAAGCCTAGTTTATAATATATAAAGAGAATTAAAAAATAATTAAAGTTATTTTGAGTGGCCCGTTTCTCAGTGTCACCCGGTATATTTCTATGGAAATACTAGTTCAGTGTGGTATTATTTGTTTCGAGAAAAGGAAAACCAAGTTGCCAAATGCAAAAAGTGTACACAAATATTAAAAGCAAAGAGAGGAAGTACTAGTGGTCTTCAAGATAATTTAGCATTTTAGCGGCATAATACATAACATATGTATAAATAATTATTTGAAAAAATAAGTTTTAAATGTTTTTTACTTCCTTGTACGAAGTAAAGGAAGTATTGTAATCGCGAAAAATTTCGGTTTTGAGATTTCAACGGAAATATCCATTTTGACCATCCCTGGGGTACGTTCTAAAATGCGGAGTAATGGGGTAAGAGTGCACTCTAGTCGTTCTAAAACACAGAGTGAAGTTAGATGGGTAACATTACATCGTATTTGTGAACGATGTGGTGTACACTCCGAGTGTCCTTTTCTTTCCTCACTCAGTCAGTGCGGTAATTTGTACCCGTCATGCGCAGTAGCAATGTTTATTGAAATCCACATGTTTTGAAGTGTTTGGCATTAGAGTTTTGTCTGTGGTTTATTTTCTATTAAGTTCCTGTTTAATTCGCATTTTTAAATTCATTTATTACGATATATTTTATGTCGTGCAAGCCATTTTACAATATTTTCTGTCATTTAATTGAATTTAAAACCTTCACTATTCTAAAGAAAGTAGACAATATTGATTATTTCCCCATGTCAAATATTTCGCCAATAATTCTAAAAATAATAGCAACATAATTTTCCACTTAATATATGAAAAATACTGCTAATAATTGTATTTTTCAAATCAATTTTGAACTGACAAAAGGAGTACACACTTTTCACACTGCATCGTTCTAAATGAACAAGAGAAGAGTAATCACGTGATACTACATTCACTCTACCTTTACTCCACCTTCTCACTGCGTTTTAGAACGTACCCCTGAATCCATTCTGACTAATTTCGTCGTGACGTCTGCACGTACGTATGTACGTACGTACGTGCGTGCGTACGTGCGTATGTATCCCGCATAACTCAAAAACGGTAAGCCGTAGAAAGTTGAAATTTTGTATTTAGGACTTCTATAACATCTAGTTGTGCACCTCCCTTTTTGGTCATTACATAATTTCCAGAAATGCTACTTTATTTGAAGCCTATAATAGATTTTAATAAAAAACTATATTAAAATATAATCCAAAACTTTTCAAATTTGGTAAATAAGACTTTTATATCAATTGGAATAACATAGCAGATTTTGGTTAAAACAGGCTAACCGGAAGTGATATTATATTACCTGAAGTTGTTAACAGTTTTTCTTGAATAAAATGTTTTCATTTTGATTTTAGAAATAAATGCTTCTAATAAGAGTTTTAGAAAATTAAATTCTGCGTCTAGCACATCAAGTATTATTAAATTAGCCCTTTGTATAAGCGAGATATGTAAATTTAAAACTTATATACTTTTTGGTTTTTGTAATGAATCTTGCTATGGATTAGGACAAAAAATAACAAAAAATAAAATAAAAAAATCTGATGTGGCCAGCACATTACCTTCCGTCAGTTCTATGTATTTTGTACAAATTTCATACGGAAAGTTCCTTGCTAAATATTCTATTTCTTGTACATTACCTTCCGGCAGCTGCATGTATTTTATGTAAATTTCATACAGAAAATTTATGTCTTAAATTATTATTTTCTGACGTTTTCTATATACAGTGTAATGTATCTGCAGAAATAAAAGATTTATTATTATTATTATTTCTTGTACATTACCTTAAAGCAGTTGTATGTATTTTATACAAATTTCATACAGAAAGCAAGAGATCCTATATTTCCAATAAAATTATAAGACAAACACAGTATGTCAATTTCACTTGACACTGACATCTTTCAATCAGAATTTTCTTAATATAGTAGCTGTTTTCATAGCTATAGCTACTTTATGAAATTTAATTTCTTTACAATTTTTTAACTCTATATCCATTTAATATTAAGTATAAAATGCAGTCAAATCGTATAAAGAATAAAATATTCTTTAATATTTATAATAACATTAAATGTGAAAAAATGATATTTAACATAGTTTTTTCAAGAAAAACTGTTAAAATCTTCAAATGATGGTACTTCCGGTTAACCAATTGTAACCAAAATCTAATCAGCTCTTCATATGGATGTAACGAAGAAGTATACGAAAAAATTATAATTTTTGTAACTGTAGTATTAGAGTTATCGCAGACGAACATTTTGTTACACACACACATCCACACACACACACATACAGACATCATCGTAAAAATAGTAAATTCGTATTCTAGGGACTCTAAAACGTGCTTATTGAGTAAAAACTCACCGCCGAATTTTTTGACCAAAGACAATACCTTCCTTACGTAAAGGTGACGGAAGGTAAAAATAGATGTTAATGTCAAATTACGCCAAATATGTGCAATTTTATAATTGGGTCTATACTTCATCTTCATATTGGTCTTGCGTACAAGGAAGTCGTGTGGTGTCCACATCAGATTTTTTTATTATTATTTAATTTAAAACTGGTGACAAAATATTATTTAATTCTTAAAAAAATGTTTGTTTGAAATTCGTAGGCTCGCCGAACTCCGTTACGTTTCATCCGGCAATCATCTTACTTATCCCAAATTATGCATATTTTGTATTAATTAAACAAATAACTATAGTGTAATAGTGTTATTTTCCACTATTCAATATGTTGGAAACCCCAATGTAAATGCAAAATCTCAAAAACAGCTGTCAGCCGCCATATTGAAACATCCCGAACAAGTTCTCTATAGGGTACCTCCATATGCAGGATATGGCCATGACATTATTGTCTTTCCCTTCGCCGTTTGTCTGGCGTTGTCATTTGCGTTATTGTTGCGCAAATTACTCTGTGTTTTCGTGGCTATTTGTTTTATTTTAATGAAAACCGTATTGTAACGTGAGAGTACCTACAACATTTGGTCCGCGAGACCGGCCAGCGCGTGCGAGCCGGCGCCCATGATAGAAGCGTTCTAATATAGAGGAGCCTCGGTAGGCGATCGATAACACAGATGCGTCGTGCAGAGACAGGCAACGTAAGGGAACTACTGTGTAAACAAGTGGGGAGATAAGCGTAATTACCGACGTGGAGAGATTTCTAGAATATATTAGGGTTGCTATATAAGCATGAGCGCCCGCAGACTTTTTTAAAAGGTGGGTCGATATTTTTGTTGTAAGAATAAAATGCGGCGCAGGCGAATTTTTAATAATTTTCAAGGTCAAACGTGTTTTAATGCAAAGTTAGATAATATGGAGTTCTTTACAATGAAGCAAATTTAACAAATTCTTAAAAAATTAAATTCAATATTTTGACGAAAATGCGTATGTACGCTCTAAAAGCGTAGAATTTCCCCTTCTACTAGGCTTTATGATGCGAGCATAAGCAATAACTACAGAAACAGACAATCTGAAAATACAATGTTGCATTAAATTAAAATATTGTATTACTGAGTAACAATATAATTATTCTATTGAACTGCTCAAAATAAAATGTATAATTAAATTAAATTAAATCGCGCTCCTCGCAAAATACGGCAACCCTAATCATACGTATGTACTTTTAATATAAATAAATATGCAATGTCTATTCATTATTTACTTCTCTATTTCTTTATTTCTATATAACAGAAAAATCGATAATTGTGAAAGTTTTGAGAAGAACGTGATCATAAAATGATTAGAATAAACTACGGCATATTAAAGAAAATACAACACCGAAGATAATGTAATATAATGTAAAAATAATTGTAGTACACATTTAACAGTACATAACATAATTTACTCATTCTGACACTTCAGCTATTTCGTACTTAGTAATAGATAAAATATAAGAAAATATTACCAATAATTATTAAAAAATACAATGATACATTGAAATGAAAAAATAAAATTATAATTTTATTTTTAAAAATGGATACAGTCCATAAATGAAAGGGGGTTCAGTCGACCCTTTCGACCCCCCCACCCCTGTGGGCGCCTATGTATATAAGCAACGTACTTGTGTGCAGAAAGATAGTCACATAGAGTGTTAGTCCGTCAGAAGGACAGTTACATCGAGAGTAAGAAGTAAGGTGTCAGTGAGTTTAAGTAGCACAGCAGTATCGTGGTGAGCGTATGCAGTTTCACCCAAATAAATAAAAACGTTACAATACCTATGTATAATCCCAAGAATTAACAAAATTACCAACGCACAACGAAGCACAATTTATTATCGACGTCAAAATCACCTTAATCACATGAATGACAGAATGACATGAATATTCAAATACAGTCGAACTTCAATAAGTCGAACTTCAACAACTTGTATTTTGGATAACTCGAATCAAACTGGTTGGCAATAGCGCCAAGAGTGAGAATTATGGGTAATTTTTACTTGATAACTCGAACTTCGATTACTCGAATATCTTTATAATTCGAACAGAATATTTGGCGCCAGCTTCAATAAGTCGAATTCTGGGGGAAATCCCCTAATTACGTGATTTTGTAACAGGTGTTTTTATAACATGATGATGGAGGCAGTTCGGTTTCTGTACTATTGAAGTTCAAACATATGCTTTGTTAATTATTATTAAGTGAAAAAAAAAAATACTGTGCCTACTTGATTTATCACGTTTAAGACATTTTCATTGCTGATATGTTATTAAAACGTATTTTAAAAACTTTATCTATTGATGAAAAATTTAGACTGATCAAAGAAGTGGAAAGTGGTTCACGAAAGAAAGATGTAGCTTTGAAATATGATGTTCCGGCAAGTACAGTGTCTAATGTTTTAAAAAAGCCGGCTTTGGTCAGTATTCTGAGTGGGACGAAGAGGATGAAATTACTTTGATTTTCATAAGTGAACGTATGAATGAAAAACGTGAGGAAGAAATCTTAGAAAAATGTCAAAATTACACCAGAAGGTGCCACCTTAAATGATTTTATACATGTGGATGATGATATTGTTACTTCGGAGTTTCCCACAGATGAAGATATTGTCGAGCTCTACAAATCTGAATCCGAATCTGTAGAGCTCGACAATACAGATGACAGCGAAAGTGATATGATGGAGGATGATTTGCAGCAACCACCTTCAAACGAGTTGGTTGAAAATTCGTTGAGCGTTTTGCGTTCGTCTTTAAAAACCAATGAACATACAACCAATTCCCTGTATAATCGTTTAAATAACATTGAAGCTTTATTTATTGAAAATCAAAATAAAAAATTCTTTCGTCAGTTACAAATAACAGACTTTTTTACACTAAAATAATGTTTATAACTTTGATCTGTATACATATATCAATCTGTATATATCATAAGATGTGATTTTTACTCGAATAAATACATACATACATAAATAAATAATATTTATGTTATACACATGCATTGTATTTAATAACCCGAAGTCTTGATAAATCGAACTTTTTTACCTTCCGTCACCTTTAGGTAAGGAAGGTATTGTCTTTGGTCAAAAAATTCGGTGGTGAGTTTTTAATGAATAAGCACGTTTTAAGGTCCCTAGAAAACGATGTTACTATTTTTACGATGATGTCTGTGTGTGTGTGTGTGTGTGTGTGTGTGTGTGTGTGTGTGTGTGTGTGTGTGTGTGTCTGTGTGTGTGTGTGTGTGTGTGTGGATGTGTGTGTGTGTGGATGTGTGTGTGTGTGGATGTGTGTGTGTGTGTGGATGTGTGTGTGTGTGTGTAACAAAATTTTCGTCTGCGATAACTCTAATACTACAACTCCAAAAATTATAATTCTTTCGTATTCCTCTTCGTTGCATCCATATGAAGAGCTGATTAGATTTTGGTTATAATTGGTCAACCGGAAGTACCCTAATTTGAAGATTTTAACAGTTTTTCTTGAAAAAACGATGTTAAATATCATTTTTTCATATTTAATGTTATTATAAATATTAAAGAATATTTTATTTTCTATACGATTTGATTGCATTTTATACCTAATATTAAATGGATATAGAGTTAAAAAATTATAAAGAAATTAAATTTCATAAAGTAGCCATAGCTGTGGAAACAGCTACTACTTATATTAAGAAAATTTTGATTGAAAGATGTCAGTGTCAAGTGAAATTGACATAGTGTGTTTGTTTGTCTTATAATTTTACTGGAAATAGGTATAGGATCTTTTGCTTTCTGTATGGAATTTGTATAAAATACATACAACTGCCTTAAGGTAATGTACAAGAAATAATAATAATAATAAATCTTTTATTTCCGCAGATACATTACACTGTGTATAGAAAACGTCACAAAATAATAATTTTCTGTATGAAATTTGCATAAAATACATGCAACTGCCGGAAGGTAATGTAAATGAAATAGAATATTAAATTTAGTAAGGAACTTTCCGTATGAAATTTGTACAAAATACATAGAACTGACGGAAGGTAATGTGCTGGCCACATCAGATTTTTTGTGGCAAGTCATGGTTTGAGTTATCTAAGTTCGACTGTAATTCAAATATTTGAAAATGACACTCGTTACCGCGGTTACAATACCGTTTCTATTTCAATTTTTTGCCGTTGGTTAGACGGAGATAGCGAATATCCCTCTGGTAAACCTACGATAGAGATAACGAATAAAAGTCTCATATATGCCATGTATGATCGACAAAGACGCTAGATACCAGAAATTGATGACGTGGGGGTCAACTCGGATATTCAGTGTATTTCTTAAATGAAACAATTTTAATTATATTTATAAATATATATATTTATAATCACAATTTTTACAAATAAATAGGGAAATGAATTTTCAGTATATTCGACATTGGACTGTCAATGGCAGCGACCTTATCCTGTATATAGCGGTACCCTAGGTGCCCTATTTTTATTTTACATTACTTTAAATCTTATTTTTACGCTTTATTATGTAATTTCATATGTAATTTTAGAGTGTAACTTTTTGCAAAGAACTTATTGCACACAATGCACTGGAAAGGTTTTACTCCACTGTGCGATGTGATATGGATTCTCAAATCAGAATTTCTTCGAAACCATTTTTCGCAGATTGAACATTGAAAGTTCTTTACTCCCGTATGAATTTTCAGATGTCTTCGTAAACAATCATTGTTAGACAATAACCTGTTACAAATCTCGCATTTAAAACTCTTCTCAGTTACATGTGTTTTGATATGTATTCGCAGAACATCTTTTCTGGTAAACGCTTTATGACAGATGGCACATTGGTAATCTTTGATACCACTGTGAGCTTTTATGTGGTTTACCACACTGAATTTACGTGTAAACTTTTTGTGGCAAATTGGACAAGTATGACTACCAGAATTTTCAGGTTTCAACAGTTGTTTATCGCTGTCACTAGTATCATTTTCGTTACTATAATTTATATTATCGTCGATTGCATTTTTGGTTATGTCTACACCAACATAACCTGTCGCACTTGTGTCATAACCACAATTTGTATTATCGTCTGTTACACTTTCTTTTATTGTTATATTCGGCACTAACGAATTGTAAAAATCGCGATCATCAGAGTTTTCCTCCAAAACTTCTTCTTTAATGTATATTTCTTCAAATATCTTTTCTCCTGATTTCGGATTCCCTTCTTTTGTTTCAACGTTGTTTGTACACAGTTGAGTGTTCGGAGTATCGCTTGTCTGAAGGTCAATGACCCTGTTGCATTGTGCCTCCTTGATTCTAGCTTCTAAACGTTGGCAATTCTCCACGCTCACTTGTTTGAATTTGTTGAATGATTGGAGGTCCTTAACACAAATGGAGCAAATATGCAAAGGAATTCCCATTTTGACAACGGTCTGAAACATAAATTATGTTTTAACCCTACTGTAACAGTAGGCGTGGCGTAACTACGGGGTCGCAAAAGGACGCATTGCGTCGGAGCCCATCGGTCCTGACGGCCCTTGGAGATTCGAATTTCTGGATCCACAAAGATTATCAACTTTAAAAGTCCAAGATATTTTAAAAGAATATAAAAAATTACAAAAAAGTATTCTACTTTTTTAAGTGAACAAGTTCCATTGAAATTTATTCATGTTCATTCGCTTTTAAAGGACGATTTAAAGGAACTGCAGAGTGTAAAAGATTTTGCTAACTTAAGGATTCACAAATGAAAATTAGGTTTAGATTTATGGTTTATACTTCAGATTTAAAGACTTTGACCGCATATTATGTAATGACTCCATTCACACTTCAGAATTTAGGGTCTCTAAATCCAAATCATAAAGCTAAACATTGCAAGGTCCAATGATTTAGTTTGACGTCACAAACTTCACCAATGAGAACGAATCTGAAATGATATATATATATATATATATATATATATATATATATATATATATATATATATATATATATATATATATATACCGTGTGTCTGTCTTAAAGGTGTACATAGGGGATTGACATGGGAAATCAGTTTTTTGCAATTTCTTGCTCGCCTAATTATTTTAAGCAAAAATGCGCCAAATAAAAGTTTTAGAGCATACAATTCTGCATCTAAATCAATAAACATAATTACGTTTACATGCTTTGTAACGACAGAAATTAAATAAGAAAATGTCGAAAATTACGTTGAAAATATCGACAGCCATGGAATTGAACAAAAAATAAATAAATGCTTGCCGTTTTATGAAATTGTCAGAAACGTCAAATAAGTTAACTTACGTTGTGACAGATAAAACGTCAAGCATTTATTTATTTTTTGTTCAATTCCATGGCTGTCGATATTTTCAACGTAATTTTCGACATTTTTATATTTAATTACTGTCGTTACAAAGCATGTAAAGGTAATACTGTTTATTGATTTAGATGCAGAATTTTATGCCCTAAAACTTTTATTTGACGCGTTTTTGCGTAAAATAATTAGGCGAGTAGGAAATTGCAAAAAACTGATTTCCCATGTTAATCTCCTATTTACACCTTTAAGACAGACACACGGTATATATATATATATATATATATATATATATATATATATATATATATATATATATATATATATATATATATATAACCAGTAATGTAACTCTTCGAGAGCAACAATTTTTCTTAATATTTTTTTTTTTCTAAATCTTCTAGTTTTTGAGTTAAAATTCTTTGAACATTTGTTTAAAATTTCATTACCCGCCACTGGCAAGATCTCTGCTGCCCTCTGCTGTCGGAATCAAAGTTCCGTGTACACAGCACAAAAATTGTCGGGTGGTGGTTGCATACTTGTAAATACAGTAATTAATAAACGATCAACGGAAAACATATTTATTATTAATAAATTCGTAATAGTACAATTTTTAAAATAAGGAAATTTAAAATTTCGATAACAAAATTATAAAATTGTGTATTAACACAGGTTTCTAAACTTAGGTGAATAGAGTAAGAGCGTGGGAAGACGGGAAGAGCATACTAGTTATGGAGGTTATGAAATGAATCTTCGTGTGTCAACACGGCAAATCATAATAGTTTAAATACGTTATTCAAAAAATGTAAGTACATACTTTTGTCCATTTAAACGAGGTGGGATTATATGAGGACCAATGACTCGTCAATTTATTCCCGAAAAACAATTAATGATATTTTTTGTTGAAAATTGTGTTTCCTTCTTACAGTATGAGGATTTTTGTGACCAGATAAGTGTATTGTGTATTATTAAAGACACTTTCTCTAATATATCCAGCCTTATCAGTGAACAATACAACTCATTTGCAAAATTGAAATGCTGGAAACAATGAAATTTTTACACAAGGTATGGAAGTAACTGTTGCTCTTTTAAAATATTCCAAATTGTCATATGTGGCACATCAAACTGTGATAATCTGGAAGATATTGTATGTGGTACAACATAAATTTACGAATATTACGAAGAGGATGATTTTCGTGTAACTTCGTTGACCTTGAGAACTTCGCCATAGGTAATTACAATGTCTGTGTATCCGCTAATCATAAACATAAGCATTTTGCCAGAATTTTACTTTATAAACAAGTTTATTACTACTGTTAAAATTTATTTGCAACATCTGACAGGACTGTCAATTACTAAAACAAATTTTTTCATAGGTATTGCTACTGCATTCAATTATTACAAAAATATTTGGAACGAAAAATGCTAAAAAAAATATGCGATTTCGAGAAAAAGTTATAAAGAAATATTGTTGCTCTCGCCGAGTTATATTACTGGTTAAATTTAATGCACTTATTTCATTTACACCCTATATATATATATATATATATATATATATATATATATATATATATATATATATATATATATATATATATATATATATATACCCATCTTTATTTATTATCCACTTGGTGGATTCGGCTTTTGAAACAAATACGAGAAGAACATGGATGCAAATGACAGTTTCACGGCGCACAGGTGTCATGTCGAGTACTGCTCTACCGATATTTTAATCTTGTTCTTGAAGCATTTACACAGATGTCTGTACATATCAAAACTAATTTTCAGGTAATTTAAACTTACAATTATGAATGACTTACTTAAACCTAAAGAAAAACCATAAACTTAATTTTCATTTGTGAATGCACCTTTAAACCAACTAGTTTTACGATTTATTCTCAGAACCTCTATAGGTTTAAATTTATTACCTGTTGGTATAAGCTAAACCTAAACATAATAGTGTTGTGAACACGTTCTTTGTTAAACCTGGTATAAAAAACAAGTTTAAAGTTATACCGGGTATAACTATTGCTCTGAATACGGCTGATAGAGTATAGTTGATATTTAAACAAAAAAAATTCACTGATAATAATTAATTTACACATATTTTCGCATTCTTTTATAGCTAAAATTTGATTATGGTGTAGTACGCCTTTCTGGAAGGCTAATCCACATGCTTCTTTGATTCTTTCGAATGTTTCAGTTGCATTTTGTACAGTATTATGCTCGGTATTACAATAATAGCAGTAACAGTATTTGAAAATGTTTTTCAGGGCCGCTCCGTGCGGGTGGGCAGGTTGTGCCCCGCACAAAGGCGCCTGATTTTGAGGGGCGCTGTTTCAAGGCAGTAAAGCAAATAATAGTAATTTTTTATAAAATTTTCCTATTCGTAAAGACAAAATTACTATACACCTTACAAATTATAAGTAAAATAATTATCGTACCAATCCGTTCGTTATTTTTCTACCATTGTTATATTGTAGATAATAATAACTGTGAAAATGTTGATTACAACAAAGAATATGTTGATTATAACTCAAGAATATTGATTACAGGAATAAATCTTACAATGAATCCAATATTTAAAAACCTACTAGCATTTTGCGAAAAAACAAATGATTTACATACAATAGACCTTTTCAATTTCTATCGCTGCAAATAGTAAGAAAATGGCACGAACAAATGCCAGTTAAGCTGTCAAACGAAACGTCAAAAATATTGCAGTCATTAAAATACCTGTATTCTCGGTGAAAATTTGCATCGCTAGACATTTTAACTTTAATAAAAGCTTTTATAACTTATTTCGATAAGATTTTTTAAAGTTATCTAAGATATTTCTCACATTTTACGTCTTACTTTTTTTGAAACAAACGCCATGGATTTCAGTTGTTCCTACTATGCGCAGATCTCCATTGCGCATATCTTCTATCTCTGAATTGAGAAGGTTTATTCTGAAATCTTATGCCCGGTTTTATAAACATCGAATAAACTGCTGAGTTATTACTTTGAAAGTAAATTTAATCGACGAGTAAATAAAAATGTCTGTTTTATAAAACAAGTTACAGAGTAAAATAACTACTTGCAGAGTAAATATTTTATCCTAGTGATTTACCGACAGAGACATGACATCTGTCATTATTTTGTGATTTTTGCATATAAATATTTTAATATTTTCTATAATTTTCACTATATTAAGAACCTATAGGCCAGAGTGGTAATAAAATATTTTTTTATGAATTTGCAACTACAATTTTAACTGGGGACAAGGAAAAGAGCCTCCATGAAGAGTGTGTGAATAATGTAGTACACTCAGGCTACGGTTTCTTATACCGGCAAATCTTTCCACTACTGGAACATAAGAGAGATTGATAAACCAGAAGAGGATCTATTCCAAGCAATGTTCCGCAGAATGTTTTAATAATATTGTGTTCTGTATATTTCTGACACGAAATAAATCCAAAAGTCAAAATAGAAAATAAAGTGTGTCATAAAGTGCCAGGTGTCAACTAACATGGAAAAAGGAGAGACGGGGAAAAAATTACACAGAAATAGACAAAGCAAATATATTGGATATAAATAAATAAATGTAATAATAATGCAAGAGATGAAATTTATAATGAATTTAATTTAATTAATGTTGATGTGTCAAATTTATTCTACAGAATAAAATTTACTTCCTCGAAAATCGGTGGAGTAATTTATTCTGTAGATTTACTTAGCTAGTATTTTTATTCTTGCTTTATAAAACGAAAATCTCTGGAATAAACTATTTTACTTTAAGAATAAATTTTACTTTGCTAGAAATTTACTTATCCATCTTTTATAAAACTGGGCATTAGTAAAATAATTTTATTTTTATTTTCTACCGACATTGAATTTCTCTTATTATAAAAAATAAAAAAATAAAAGAAGTATCTTGGCAACCGGATAATTTTCTCTCATTGTAATATTTTAAAATATAACTGTAAAATTGTTGATTACAACAAACGATTTTGATAGTAACCTATTGATTACAAGAATGAATCTAAGAAAATCTCATCAACATATTAAATGTATAGCATTTTTGATGAATAATAAGTGTAATTTAAACTTTAATTTGCAAATTTTAGATCGTGGGGGGGGGGGAGGGGCGCTAAAAATATAACTTTGTACATAACGCCTTATACCCACGGAGCGGCCCTGATGTATTTATTTACTTTTAAAATAATTTTTACTAATATTTCGGTTGTAAGAAAAATGTTATACGCAACAAGTGTGTAAAATAATGTTTTTTATCTACAACGCTAACATTCACAAATAATCTATTAAATACTTTAAGCTCGTATTACGTGGCATCTAAGAAAATGTTACTATCCTGACTGTACTACCTACATATAATTTTTTGTTGATTACAAATATCACCAATACAATGAAACTAGGTTAGGATCGTTGAGTTTTTTGTTTGACATACTTTTTGAATACAAATCTTGAGACATATGCTCTTCTTAAAACAAGAACAAAATTAATATTTACTTACAATTTCTGGGAGAAGATATTCAACCTGTGTAACAATTTTATCGTCTATAATAGTGCAAATATTTGCACTATTGCACATAAAGCATACATCAGTTAAGGAACACATGTTCAAGAAGTAAATTAACGAAGGATTTCGTTTATAAAACACTTATAATTATAGATAAACTACCACTGTTAATAAAATACAAACAACAAACAACTTTTCACTTCCTTTGGAACTGTCAAAATGTTTTCCCCTTTAAATAACTTTTAACTATGGCGCTAGTGGTTTAGAAACAAACAATATTTTTATAGAAATTACAGGTATTAAATTATTCCACTAGTAATACACAGATATCTATAATTTATGATACAGCTAGAAATCTATAGATGGCAATAGATGCTCTAAAATTAATATTAGTTCAAGGTCGGTCAAAAATGGCTCTAAACTTCCGCCAGTTGTTACGAAAAAGCGTAGTCACATTACAGAAAATCTGCTGTAAAAGATCACTTACCTGACTTATAACATAATAATATATTGTGTTATTCGGAGTAAAAGTGATACTTTGTGTGGCGAGTATGGAAGTTTGCACGACGAGCGAAGCGAGTCGGACAATTGCATGCGAGGCACACAAAGACACTTTTATTCCGAATGACACATTAATTTTTTTTTCAAGGCACTACTTTTCTTTTTATTCGCTAATTCTATGTAGTTTCTATGGATATTTATTTTATTTCTACGCCGGCGGAGTAGAAATTTCCAGCGGCGTAGAAATGAAACTTCTACCTTGTGAAACAAGTCATAAAAATGCCATTTCTACGTTGTTTAAAAAAACAATTATTTGTCTCACTAAAGTATTATGAACTGTTTTTTGCTAGGATACGGTGTATATAAACATATCTATAACCGGGGCATTATATGAAGGCATAATAATTCATTATCCCCTCATTATTATCCGATTATCGTTTATGGACTTTAAATTAGAAATAATATGGACGGTATATAATAAAAATTATTTTCTTTTTAATTATAATTCATTACAATAGTGGGTTGATTACAACAATTAATACATTAATTGATTACAACAATAATATAATAAGAAAACAGCTTTGAAAGTACAACACAGAAATCATTTTTAATTTAATTATAATACTTAAAATTGATTATAAAAAGGGCCTTAAAAAGCAATTTACTTTTACACATTTAAATAGTAAGTACGTCGAATTGCAGACTGCAATGTTTCACATTGATTATGGACGGATGACGGATCACTAATTTTATAGCCGTACAAACTCTCTAAAATGTAATAATATTCAGAAATAAGAAATAAAGAACTGAGATCTGTCATGTGAAAACGAACCTCAGAATATAATACTTACATCTTCTACAGACGAGAATGGAATAATTAGGAGAACATTTATGCGTTTCTCTTCCTTAAAGTATGCAGAATCATTCAAAATAATTTCTTTACACCGTTTCGATAAAATACCTTCCGAAACATCAAATTCACCCATTCTATCATCATCAACGATATAGAACGTTGTTTTAAAAATAAATAAATGTTGATAATAAACAAAGCAATTAAACAACATCCTTAGCAACGCCAAAGCTTAAGCATTATTGTAATCAAAATTATTATAATTGTAATAAAAATTATTATAAATCAAAACTTATTTCACATATTCTAGTGAGACATAAAATCTTGTATGCACCACAAGCGTTACTAGTTGATAATGCCCTTGGTACATAAAATACTATTATGTATTAAAAGATTGTAAACTTCGTTCCAGTTATGCAACTTGCAATAGACCAGAAAAGCGTAACCACTGAATACAATAATATATATTATTGTAATCAGTGGCGTAACGGTCAAATTTAGGCGCCAAATTCAAACTCAGTTCACAACGCTGAGAACATAATTTTAATCGCAGTGTATTTCTTACCAAGGAAATTTTACCTCCACTTTAAAGGCCGAGAAATCTCATAAAAGTAAATCTCTTATGCAAAACATTATATGTACCACCTAGAATGATCCTTTATCTCCAGATTCGTACAATAATATTCACATGAACTGTACACAGTTTATAATTATTTAAATAAAAATACAACACTACAAAATTCAATAAGGTGCTACAACTTCGGTACGCAGCCAATCGCAGCATAGCTTATGTTGCACTTGACGTATTTACAGGCGGGTGAGGGACTATCCACGACATACGGAATTTTAACTTACACATTACATTTTATTTTCTAATAATTTTCTTACTCTACCTTTTCAAGGAATTTAAACAGTTGCAATCTATTACTGAATAAACAAACTATCAAATTCTTAACAAGAGATGCTTAATTTCTTTTTAAAAATAACTTATTTAAAAGATATTGTCAAAAATGTTATCTAAAGAAATCAAGGCTTTTCTTGTTTAAATCTTATTTTAGAAATGGAAACAAATTAGTAAACGGCGAATGCCAATATACTGTATCCTTCTTTATTGTCTTTTCTCCTTAAAATTACATTTTAAGATCAATTTTAACAACTTGACTTTTGAATTAAATAATGATCAGAAATACGTTTCACTGTTCATAGCCTACTCCGAGTTAGGAATTTTTTTGAACACACTGTACATAGAGAGAACCAACCGACATATACAGAATGCGGCAGAACCAATTGAGAAGTTTTGAAGAGTTATAAAAAAGAACCAGGGTATATATGAAAAAAAGCCCGTTGACACAGCAGGTTTTGGGGGCGACGTTTAAACACTTTTTCCTTTAGATATCCCCAAAGAAACAAGTCGCATATGCTTAAATCGGGCGATCGCGCAGGCCACCCCACGTCACCTCTCAAAGACACTAGACGTCCAGGAAACGTTTCTCTTAAAGTGTTCAGAGAATTTCGGGCTGTGTGGGCTGTAACCCCATCCTGTTGGAACCAAAAGTTCCCTAATCCCTCTTCAACAACCACTTCCAATCGGGGCTGCAGAAAATTTTGCAACATTGAAACATAACGCCCGGAATTCACGGTCACGCCTCCCTCTTCAAAAAAGTACGGGCCTATAACGCCAAATTGTGATACGGCACATCACACCGTTAGTTTCGGAGAATGTAGCGGTATTTCGTGAACAATTTGGGGGTTGTTTTCAGCCCAGTAGCGAAAATTTTGTTTATTCACAATCCCACTTAGGTGAAAATGTGCCTCGTCGCTGCTGAAGAACGCTGCCTCAGGAGGGATCGCTGCAAGAATTTCCTCACACAGATTTTGGCGGTTGGCGTAGTCTGCTGGGTTCAATTCCTGAACCATCGTTATTTTGAAGGGATGGAAATTCAAATCTAAATGCAGAATCCTCCTCAAACTGCGGTCTGAAACCCCCAATGCAATAGCGTGCCTTCGAGCAGAACGTATTGGCGATTGTTCGACTGCTGCTCTCACTAGCTTCACATTTTCTGGTGTTCTGATGGATCTTCGTTGGCCATGTGTACCTATTCTTAGTGTGCTACCAGTTTCCCCCAACTGCCGAATCCAGGACCGAATTGTGTTCGCAGTAGGAACAGCATTATTTCGCGGAATGTTGAACCGTCGCCGAAAAGCTCTTTGCGTCGCAATCACAGATCGGTTGTTTTCATAAAACGCACGCACGGCAAAGCCACGATGTACTCCGATCCAAACCATGTTGGGTACTAAAATGGGGATGCCGACAGAACAAAAGGAGACCTAGTGCAGCTGCCTACCCCCGCCGCCGCCCGAACACCTGCCCCCAACCAAACTGCTCAATTGGTTCTGCCGCACCCTGTATAATTGTACGAATATAATGTTGAATTAATTTAATAACTAAACTATTATTCACGAAAGATGACTATTCAAGGTCATTTTTTAGCCGTCTGATATAATATTACTTGCAGATAACTTCATTGTATTTCATATGCATAGGCGTGCAGCATGAAATATTTATGGACACATTTTAACTGAGAAACAGAGTAATTCATTTGAAAATTGTGTTTCTTCTAAATAATGCCTTTCTGAAAGATGTATGTTCTTCACTTATGATTTTGCAAAATACAAAAACATAGACTTTACTTATAAACCAAGGAACAATAATTTGATTTAAACGTCAACGCCACTGGGTATATATTAGCATAGAGGGCAGTATAGTAGATAATTAGGTATCTGCAATTCTACGACATATGTCATTATTATTTATAGTATGTTAGAAAGTAATGCCCCTATTTACGTATATCTGTCACACCACATAAATTAAATAGACATAGGTTAAATAATCTTTCTCTTTCTAATACAAAATGTTGCTAAGATTGAATAACTAAGATTGAATCTGTCCAAATTTATCAAATATTGTTATTTTAAAATTCATGGACAATATCCTAGCTTCACCCATGATTATTTTGTTTTATTGCCTGAAGTGAACTTGGTGCCACTAAGTAGTAGAAGAAATTTGCAATTATCTCTCTACTTATACAAATTAATTAATAACTGTATTGATGACCCATGTAGTCTTGAGCTTATACCTTTTCATATTCCACGAGTCACTTCAAGAAATAAAATACCATTTCATTGTAAAACAGCTAGGACTAATTATGAATTGAAATCTCCAATAAGACAACTCTGTGTAGCGTATAACAATATATCATGTACTATTGACATTGACATATTTGGCGACTCCTTTTTTAAATTTAAGAGTACATTAATTAAATACTTTTCGGGTTAAGTTACTTGTTACATTTCTTATATGTTTATTTAATGTTTATTTACTGTGTTTACTGTATCAATACATTCGTTTTTGTATTTGTATACCGTATAATCGTCCTGTAATTGGGATCCTGTATCCTGTTGGATCGATTTATTAATAAATAAATAAATAAATAAGCTACTGCTATAAAATGATGTGTATTCTTTCTTCGAACAAATGACCTTGAATAGTCATCTTTCGTGAATAATTGTATATCTAATGAAAATTCTGTAAAAATATTCACATTGTCAAAAAAGTATTTATATGTTTAAATAATTTTTAAATATAATCAAATTATTTGAGGCAAATAAACTTCGTCAAACTGTTTTAATTATTATCTATTCTCAGTGAGACAATCTGTTATTAATGACAGATTAACTAATATTAATAAAATGTAGAAAATTTATAAATAAAATGAGATAAATATTGGACTAACCTCGCCTATCACTCCATTTTGGCCAACAGAGATCTCAGCATCTCAGAAAATCAGCTACCATTGCTACTTGGAAAGTTTATTGGAACAAAATTTCAGTTATTTCACTATTTAGTCTTCTGAAAACTATCACACATTAAAAATTCATATCATGAAAGTTCAATTGACACTAAACGAAGTAAATGTACACCATTTTAACACCCACAAACAATGTCTTTTACGAAAATTGCTCTTACTAGGAGAACATTCTGGAATGAACTACTTGCGCTTGCGTACTTGGCGCTGGCGCGAACGCGATCGCACGACGTTGTTATGCTGTTGCTGGCGAGAGCCTATTGGTTCGCACATAGTCTGCGCGCAAGACTCCCTCTCTCTTGCTGAACTGGCTCACTGACGTCTTCACGCCATTTTTAACTTTCACAGTTCGAGTTGATATTAAGACCGGTGTTTGTTGTTGATTATTGCTACCTGCAAATGTGTTCTCGTGAAAAACTTTTGTTGAGGGAGTTAAAATAGTGTCTATTTGTTTCTGTTAGTGCCAAACCATCTTTCGCGGTATGAAATTTAATGTGTGATGGTTTCCACCAGTGGACTAAATAGTGAAATAACTTTTTGTTCCTGGTTGACGAAATGCTGACATCTGCGATGCCTCTGTTGGCCAAATTGGTTGATAGTGGGCGAGGTTTGTCTAATATTTATCTCATTTTTCTACAATTTTTCTATAGCTTATTAATATTAGTTAATCTGTCAATAATAACAGATTGTCTCACCGAGAATAGACAATAGGTAGAACAATATGAGCAAGTTTATTTGCCTCAAATAATTTGACTATGTTTAATACTATATTAGATATATCCGCGGTGGGATATGTTTTACAATAGGCGATGTGTACATTTTGAGCGCCAGTGCCTCTAACGGCTACTTTGGTGTCCTTGGGTACCTAATAAATTTTGACATTTCGAGAAAGTGATACAATTTCCAATTTTATTTTGAGTTGTTGCTACTGTATATGAATATTATACGTCATAGTATATTGAAATGAATAAAGAAATTATTTAAAATGTTATAAGTGAATCAAAAAAGTCAGCGAAGGTACTGTGACAGAAAATATAATTTTTCTCATAATATATGTGATTTCTCTAAACCATTTTATCATTAAACTATTATTCACGAAAGATGACTATTCAAGGTCATTTGTGAGCCGTCTGATATAATATTACTTGCAGATAACTTCATTGCATTTCGTATGCATAGGCGTGTGACATGAAATATTTATGGACACATTTTATTTGCAAAATACAAAAACATAGACTTAACTTATAAACCAAGGAATAATAATTTGATTTAAACGTCAACGCCACTGGGTACATATTAGCACAGAGGGCAGTGCAGTAAATAATTAGGTATCTGTAATTCTACGACATACGTCATTATTATTTATAGTGTGTTAGAAAGTAATGCCACTATTTACGTGTATCTTTCACACCACATAAATTAAATAGACATAGGTCAAATAATCTTTCTCTTTCTAATATAAAATGTTGCTAAGCTACTGCTATAAAGTGATGTGTATTCTTTCTTCGAACAGATCTTTCGTGAATAATAGTGTAGTTTTATATTATAATTTATAATATTAGTTAAATATTATAAGATGCAGAATACATGGAAATTGCGATTAAAGAGTTGGCAAACTTGGATGATTGGAAAGAAGAAAGTTTCTGCATATCACGATATCAGTGGATGATGTTAGCATCTTTCTTTTATATTCGCAATAATGGACCTTTTCAATTTAAAGAGATAGAAGATATGCGCAATGAGGATCTGCGCATAGTAAGAACAACTGAGATCTACGGCGTTTGTTTCTAAAAAATTTAGACGTAAAATGTGGGAATATATCAGATAACTTTAAAAAATCTTATCGAAATAAGTTACAAAAGCTTTTATTGAAGTTAAAATGTCTAACGATTTTCACTGAGAATATAGGTATTTTAATGACTGCAATATTTTTGACGTTTCGTTTGACAGCCCAACTGGCAGTTGTTCGCGCCATTTTCTTTCTATTTGCAGCGATAGAAAGAGATAGCCATTAAATTGAAAAGGTCCATTGACGAATATTCTTCATTGAAAATATACCAGGCTCTAAGTGGAATCAGTTGCACAAGCTCGGAGTGGAGAATACACGAAAAATACGAACCATGTGAATTTTTACTTTTAACATTTAACATTATATGTACAAAATATAAAATAAATAGTCTATTTATGTCAAAAATAGACCTTCTATATGATACAACTGCAAGTATTATACAATTTTAAGATAATTTTCTGCTTCTTTTATTATATTTTGTTCAAATTTTAACTTAAGAAACACATTTTTATATAATTCATTGTTTCAATCATACGACCATTGTTTGAATTTTATTCATACGATAAGTAATCTTTTACAAGGTGAAAATATGTAAACCTAAAAGAATTCTTCATGTAAGTAGAAGATATCTGTTGAAAAGATATTTTCTTACGCATATATTCCTCATATAATATTCTACGAAATTTATAAAATTTCATACTTCAATCGGTAATTTTGTCAGAATTATTACATCTTCCACTGCATCACATAATATTTGACGTCCTATCATTCGCATTCATTGCAAACATTTTATAAAATAGATATTTTAAAATTATTCTGACATAAAACAACCTTGTTATGTTTCACTTTTGTCATTTTTGTCCGCTGTCGTCGCTGGCTACTTTTGTGCACACCGCCTATATAGGTATATTATTATATTAAATTATAATATAAATTTATTTAATAAGTAAATTTTCTTTTGATATTAATAAAAAATTACTCCGATATATTAAATATGTGCATATTAGATTATGTGTAAAGCCAATCGCGAATTTATGAGCAAAATATTCATGGTCCACTCTCTAGTGACATTTCCACAAGGTAACTGGACGACTGTAGTGACACTGACGTCACAACATGGCGACCATTTTACGCTAAAAACTTTAATTACATTATTATAGGTATAAAAATACAAAATATATTAATTTTTATTTTGTTTTCATTTATTTATATTCAAAATTCATATGCGACATGAAATTTGTAAAAAGTCAAACACTTGGACGTGTCCATTGGGGGTGTTCCGGGGGGTGCGCGAGGGGGCCTACAATAAACCGATTCCAATCGTTAAATCTTTTTGAATGCTTTTACTGTAGCATACAGGGTGTAAATGAAATAAGTGCACTAAATTTAACCAGTAATGTAACTTGACGAGAGCAACAATATTTCTCAATAACTTTTTCTCGAAATCGCATATTTTTTTTTAGCATTTTTACCACCCCGTAAATTGACGAGTCGTTCCACGTATTTTTCTAATAATTTAATGCAGTAGCAATAGCTATGAAAAATTTTGTTTTAGCAATTGACAGTTTTGTCAGTTGTTGAAATTATATTTTGACATTAGTAATAAACTTGTTTATGAGGTAAAATTCTGTCAAAATGCTTACGTTTACAAATAGCGAATACACAGATATTGTAATTACTTACCTATGGTTTATTTATTTATTCGTATCTTTACTACATTTTAGTTTGTGGTTGATATAAAGACAGTATTATAAAGTTGCCAACGCATTTAGACGGAGCGTTTCCAAATCATACTGTTCCTAATATTCGCACATTTGTTAATCTTGTACATCTGTTTATCACAATACGAAGTGTCACATATGACAATTTTAAATAAAGCAACAGTTGTATCCATATCATGTGCAAAAAGATCAATGTTTTCAGCAGACTTCAATTTTAGGAATGGCTCATAATGTTCATTAATGATACTGAATTTACTTGGGAAGGTGTATTTATTATTCACAATACACATTTCAACAGATGAAAATGCTGTAAAAATTTTCATTAAAAAATATTTGAGCGGGAACAATAAATGGACGACTAATTATTGGTAGTCATGTACCTCGTTTAAATGGACAAAAGTTTGTACTTACATTTTCTGAATAACGTATTTAAACTATTTTGATTTGTCGAAGATAAATCATCATCTCATAACCTAATAACTATGCTTTTGCTCTTCCTCCCCTCGTTCCTCCTTGTCTTCCTCTATTCACAGGTGATTAAAGCCTGGTTTAATACACAACTTTATAATTTTGGTATCCAAAATTTAAATTTCTTTATTATAAAAATTGTATTATTAAGAATTAATTAATAATAAATGTTATTTCCGTTGTCGAGTTACATTACTGGTTAAATTTAATGCACTTATTTCATTTACACCCTGTATATTTTTACAATACCAACAATAATAGTATCTTACATCGTCTAAGGTGACTTTGATCAGACATCTTTAAAAATAAAACTATAAAACCTACAAAATCTTTAAAAAAATGAAGAAGTTAATCGAATTCATCGTCAGATATATTATTTGCTATTAACTCCATAATTTTCCCTTTTACAATATATCTTTTTTTGGCACTCTTTATTTTTTGTAGGCCGCAAGCTACCGTTTGGCCAAAAGATAATTCTTCATCTGGTTGAATTATATTTTGGAAGTGTTTATTTAAAGCCCCAAAAGCAGTCTCGACGGTATCTGCTAATTTTGTGTCAGAATCTTGTTTACTTCTTTCTCTCACTGTACTTGTTTCTTCTTCATGCTCAGTGCTCACAGCTGTTGAAGATGACTTCGGAGTCAGAGTTACTTCTAAAGGATCTCCCGAAACGCTCCCGTCAGCAAATCTTTCTTCGGTCTTTATTACACTATCCCAGGTTTCTGATAATTCCACATGAGAAAATTCTTCTTGTGAAAGTTCTTTTATATTAGATGAAGTACCAGGCCCTTTTTCTTTTGTATTTTTTTGGAAATTGCTGTATGTCCTTGTCCTGTAAACAATAAATATACAGGATGTTATGTTTGTAACGCGCCATATGTTACCACTTAATGAACAGGGTTGCAATCACTAAAGTCATGGCTGGTATTCTAAGCTCGCGACTAAGCCCGACTAAGGAAGCGACTAGCTAGTCACCCGTCTAAAGTATACAGGGTGGGGCAGAAAAACCTATCCGATTTCAAATCCCTTTTTCCCAGAAGAGGGAGCAGGTAGAGTAGTGGGGTAAAAACCGTTAGAAAGCCGGTTTTATGCCATTTGTCAGTAGTCAACATGCCTTGGTCTGGTGAACATCGTGCTTTTGTTATTGAGCGGTTTATCGAATGCGGCGGTTCGATAATTGCTACACAACGTGCTTTTCGAATTCATTTCGGACTCGGGCGTCATGATCCTGTTCCACATCACGCTACGATTAAAGTGTGGGTGTCAAATTTTAGACAGACGAGTTCAGCATTGAAAAAGAAGTCGCCTGGACGTCCCAGGACAGCAACAGGACCTGAAAACGTGGCCAATGTGAGAGCCGCGATTGAACGTTCCCCGCGTCGTTCGGCGCGAAAACATTCGCTCGCTTTGGCGATTTCCAACCGCAGTATTCGGCGCATTTTGCACCGGGACCTCAAAATGCATCCCTACAAAATGGTTGTTGCACAGGAATTAAGTGAAAGGGATTTTGAAACCCGTACGAACCTGTGTCGCGATCTCCGAGAACTCCCAAACGACGATGTTGTGCTCTTCACGGACGAAGCCCATTTTCACCTTTGTGGTGCCGTTAACAGGCAGAATTTTCGATATTGGAGTGACGAAAATCCTCGAGAAATCCATCAGGAACCCCTCCATAGCCCAAAAGTGACTGTGTGGTGTGCTCTTTCCCGCCTAGGCGCCTGGGGGCCTTACTTTTTTGAAGAAAATGGGCAAACCGTAACGGTCAACAGCGACCGCTATTGTTTCATGCTGGAAAATTTTCTTAGACCCAAAATGGAAGAAAATGGCGTGGAAAATGTGTGGTTTCTACAGGATGGTGCAACCGCCCACACATCGCGACGATCAATGGACATTCTCAGGGAACTGTTTCCCGGTCGCCTCATTTCCCTGAGAGGTGATCTTGGCTGGCCGCCGCGCTCACCGGATCTCACTCCATGTGACTTCTTCCTTTGGGGTTACCTCAAATCGAAGGTTTACCAGCATCGACCAAGGACCCTTCTTGCTTTACGAAGGGAAATTGCTCGGGCAATTGAAGAAATTCCTGTGGAAATGACGGTGAAAGTCATGGAAAGCTACCGCGAGCGCCTAAATCAGTGTATCCGCTCCCAAGGACGACATTTGAGTGATGTGCTTTTCAAAACTTAAATTTAAAAATGGCATAAAATTTGCGATATGTTAATAAAAAAATATTTTGACAAGTTGAGTGGTTTTAATTTTATAACGTTTTGAAATCGGATAGGTTTTTCTGCCCCACCCTGTATATTGTAACATTATGATAGTCGGGCGACTAGCTAGTCGTTTTTTTAGTCGGGTGCTCAGAATACCAGTCTATGTTATTTTACTGGAAAGTGCCATGATGCGATATTCATATACATATACGTATTTTCTAATACGTATATGTTCATGTAGTAATAGAAATAGAGAGTGATAGCAACACGGGGGGTTTCCTTCCTGAATTCGACCATGTATTCATATTATATCCTAACATAACAAAAATATTGAGAAAAATTCAATTCAAATTTAAATAAATTTCAATTTTGCCTCTCGCTAAGAGAGGTATTGAATTCATGCTAAAAATCGCATATCCAGAGAAGCACGTTTTAAGGTCCCTAGAATCCGGTTATAACATTTTTACGATGATGTCCATATGTGTGTGTGCGCGCGTGCGAGCTTGTGTGTGTGTGTGTGTGTGTGTGTGTTTGTTTGTTTGTGTGTGTGTGTGTGTGTGTGTGTGTGTGTGTGTGTGTGTGTGTGTGTGTTTGTGTGTGTGTGTGTGTGTGTGTGTGTGTGTGTGTGTGTGCGTGCGTGTGTGTATGTGTTTGTGTGTGTGTTTGTGTGTGTGTGTTTGTGTGTGTGTGTGTGTGTGTGTGTGTGTGTGTGTGTATGTGTGTGTGTGTGTATGTGTGTGTGTGTGTGTGCGAGCTTGCGTGTGTGTGTGTGTGTGGATGTGTGTGTGGATGTTGGATCTACGATTTCTTAAATACTATAAGACTAAAGACATTTTTAACTACGAATTCCTCAATCTAATAATAATGGGAAAAGTTGATTAAGTTTTGGTAACAATTGGACAACCGTAAGTAGTAGTTACAAGAAAAAAATCATTAAATATTATTTATTGAAAATTTATGTAAATTCTTATATTAAAGAACGTTAAATTCTTTATTCGATAAATATAAATTCATTATTATATCTTCTATAGATTTAGAGATAAAGAAATGCATATAAAATAATTTGATGTAAAAATTCTCATATCAAACTACTTCAAGACAAGGAATTCAAATGTTTAATTGACACATAAATGTCACTGTCAAAAATATTTGTATGCCACTGTCAAAAATATTTGTACATCACTATGAAGATTATGAAAATAAAAAAAGTCAACAACGCAAAAGAATATACGTAAAAAAGAATATAAAAGGAATTTGCTAAAAAATGACAAATATAAAGAAAAAGAAAATTTTGTATTGTACATAATTTATATTAAAATATCCCATAGGTTTTGCAAATATATGTGAGAATTATTTTGTAGTGAGACATGAATATACAGAGAAATTATTGTAAAATGCAACATATGGTTTATCACTTCCATGGTTACACACTACTGTCAAAAAATGACAGCAATATAATATTTGTCCATTTTAAAATGCAACATTATAAATAGTATTGCAGCATAGGAGATATCTCCAAAACACATCACAAATGGTGTCAATTCTTTCTACGTGCGACTTAGATATTGCCTCAATATGGAGGTATTTTTGAACATTTATTACATTAAAATTATGAATTTTTGTCAGCCAAAGTTTGTTAAGATGTGCTATATTAAACTTTTGATTTTTCGTTAATAGTATGCAGACGTAGTGTTGATAATACATAACTACAAATTTTCGTATGTTGCATTTTAAAATGGACAAATATTACATTGCTGTCATTTTTTGACAATAGTGTGTAACCATGGAAGTGATTGACCATATGTTGCACGTTAAAATAAATTCACTGTATGTATTTGTATATAAAAATATTTTTTGTTTTATGCGTACAACCAGGTAAAATATCTGGCGAGAGGTTATGCGCTGGCCACATCAGATTTTTAAACTTCTATAAACGAAAATTATATAAAACAAAATATTAATATATTTTAGGAGAATTCTCAAGAGGAATGGTTAATAATATTTCTATTATGGGAGTTATTAATAAAAAACAGGAAATTGGGTCAGTCGTGACCCGATTTTGGTCAGGCAAGGGTTAAATTGAAAAGATCTATACTCTATCCGTTTTAACTATAGAGCGTTGGGTGAGATAGGGCCTACGATTCTAGCTCTCTAATTGGTTCAAACGTGAACCGAGTTTACACAGTAAAATAATTGACGCGAAATTTAAATTTGCTTGACAACTGTATAAATTATTTTGACGTTTGACTTAAAATAAATAAAAGTCAACAAAGTCAATAGTACACGATTTATTACATATTATTAATTTCTGTTTAGTTCTGTTTGTTAAGTATATTATTGTTCTTTTCGTTTATGTAATTTTCATAGTGTTTTGGCGTTATATTTCATATTACATAGATTTCGTTGTGCGTGTTTTTTTAGTTTTTTTGTTAGTAGTTCGCTAGTTTTGTTATTGTTCTCTTCGTTGATATTATGGACAAAAATAGATATGTATATACAAGACAAAATTACTGAAAAAATGTCAGTTAGAAATTTTTAAAATCCAGGAATGGCGCTAAAATTTGAATTTTTTATTTAATACGTGTAAAAACGGCCGCGATTGAAACGCCATCTAGTCTATAGTTAAAACAGATAGAGTATAATTGTATTTAAATTTTTTATAGTTCATAATTTTGACTACAGATGTCAGCTCCATCAACTACATCAATCGGCTTAACTACATGGCTCATATAAATTAATTAAATGACGTCATCACATTGGAATACCATTTTTACAAAAATTTTACTGTATGTTGTGATTTAAAACTTTTCAAACAACTCTTGTAAATAAGTAAATAATAATGTATTCTTATAATAAAGCATACATACCGCCTGGGTATAATGAAATCATCCAGGAACATCATGGACTGAAAAAGGGGCCACGGCGGTTTAGCCAAATTTGATACAGAACCAGAGGCAGTGTTTCCTGTTCGTAATGCCCTTTTTTCCGTACAGTATCTGTTTCTTAAAATTGTCCAGCGTTGTTCGCAATATTCAGCTCAAAAATCAAAAAATATTTATTAACACTCGGATATAATGTTGAAAACAAATTTAAAGTTCGTTTCCACGACTTGATCCCCACGTAGGGCGCCCATACAATGTTGTTCAGGGGGGGGGGGGGCAAAGCCAAGAATACAAAAATATAATATACTAAAAATAAGTATGTTCTTAGAAATATAAAACAACATAAATATTTATGGGAAAAAATTACATTACAGTAATAGTAAATTACTAACCGAGGTGGAAAGTGTTTCAATACTGTCGAGGGCGAAGATAGCTGACCAAGGCGCGAAGGTTAACAATAACTATCTTCCCAACTTTTTGAAAGTCAGAAATCGTTATATTACCAACTGATTGTGAATAAACAACATTACCTACTTATTCTTTTTCCGAAAATGCTAATTTAAAATTCCTTGCATCTTTGGCAAATTCATTTAGAACTTCGTCTATATATTTTTGTTTATTTTCGCTTATGTAATCGCGATGGAGGCTCATCATACATAAACCGTCTAGCCGATCTTCGCTAATAGTATATCTAATCCATGTTTTCACTCTTCTTAGAGTGCTAAAAGATCTTTCCACAGTGCATGTAGTTGGAGGAAGAGCTCAATCAAGCTGGAATAGCCAAGTTAGCACAACCAAATGTAAACATAATAGAAATTTTTAACTATTTTATTACTATTTAATTACCACATTAAGGAATTTTTAACCTCTCTTTTTAAAAAAATACAGTGGTCGGGCCAGCTTGATACCAAGCCAGCCCGACCATAGTACCAAACCATCAAAAAACGACCTCAAAAGGATGTACGATTTATTAACTATTTTTTAACCAACTAATTATATATAAAATTAACGAAAATACATGAAAAATGGCATATTACTCAAAAAGAACGCATTTGCACTAAAACATATGATTTTTTACGAACCTAGACTCGAAAACGAGTCATTTCTAGTGATTTTTAGACTCACATCAAGTGATAAGATTTAATTACCTCAGCACAATCATATAAAACAAGCTCTAAAGTGTATTTCCGGTAGTTTTTTGACACACATCAAGTGATAACATTTAATTACCTCAGCACAACCATATAAAACCTACTCTAAAGTGTATTTCTGGTGGTTTTCTGATCCAAATTAGAACATACAATTTATATTTATTTTAATTAATACAATCTCTTGATGTGTACCACAAATTATAAAATAAAAATAAAACACATAATAAATGAAGTAACATACAATTTATTTACCTCTGATGCAAATCAGAAAATAGGATTTAATTACATCAGCACAATCTTATAAAACCTGCTCTAAATGTATTTCTTTTGGTATTCTAATCCAAATCTAAACATAGGATTTAATTACCTCAACACAACCATATAAAACCTACTCTAAAGTGTATTTCTGGTGATTTTCTGATCCCAATTAGAACATAGGATTTAATTACCTTAACACAACCTTATAAAACCCACTCTAAAGTGTATTTCTGGTTGTTTCCTAATCCAAATCAGAACATAGGATTTAATTACTTTAGCACAATTGAAACCGGCTCTAAAGTGTATATCTGGTAGTTTTTTGGCTCACATCAAGTGATAAGATTTAATTACCTCAGCACAATCATACAATATTTACTCGAAAATGTATTTCAGGTGGTTTTCTGAGCCAAATCAGAACATAGGATTTAATTACCTCAGCACAATCATACAAAACCTGCTCTAAATGTATTTCTGTTGGTATTCTAATCCAAATCTAAACATAGAATTTAATTATCTCAGCACAACCATATAAAACCTACTCTTAAATGTAATTATGATGGTTTCCTAACCCGAATCAAAACCTAGGATTTAATTACCTCAGCACAATCAATTGAAGCCGGCTCTAAAGTGTATTTCTGGTAGTTTTTTGACTCACATCAAGTGGTAACATTTAATTACCTCAGCACAACCATATGAAACCTACTCTAAAGTGTATTTCTAGTGGTTGTTTGACTCATATCAAGTGATAAGATTTAATTACCTCAGCATAACCAATTTAAACCGGCTGTAAAGTGTAATCCTGGTAGTTTTTGTCAAACATCCAGTGATAGGATTTAATTACCTCAGCACAACCATATAAAACCTACTCGAAAATATATTTCTGTTGGTTTCCTAACCCAAATTAGAACTTAGGATTTAATTACCTCAGCACAACCAATTTAAACCGGCTCTAAAGTAAAGTCTATTCCTGGTAGTTTTATGACAAACATCAAGTGATATGATTTAATAACCTCAGCACAACCATATAAAGCATACTCGAAAATGTATTTCTGGTTGTTTTTTTGACTCACATCAAGTGATAAGATTTAATTACCTTAGCACAACCATATAAAACCAGCTCTAAAGTGTATGTCTGGTGGAGATATTTTCCAGAATAATCATTCGCCCCTCGCTGGTGTAACGTCACGAAATAAGCATATACAAGCCTTATACCTACAATTTGAATTCAATAATTATTAAAATTTTACATTTTAATGAAAATAATTATTGGTAACTATTTATAATTTTTTTGAATTCATAGTAACAATAACATTACCAATGACCGCGCGTAGCGCGTATCTATAAAACGTAATTTCTTTAAATATTTCTGAAAAAATTACCTACTTCTTATTTTAAGTTAAAAGACTTGCGAATAAATTTAATATAAAACCAAATCGTATGCACTTTTTATTCACTTCAATTTTTCAATTTTCCATGGAGCCACCGATTTCGTTATAGTTTATCTATTCACCGCTAGGTCTACTTCTTTCTTGATATTTCACGAAAATACCGAATTTGTTTTAATGGACCTTTTCAATTTAAAGAGATAGAAGATATGCACAATGGGGATCTACGCATAGTAGGAACAACTGAAATCTATGACGTTTGCTTCTAAAAAATTTAGACGTAAAATGTGAGAATATCTCAGATAACTTTAAAAAAATCTTGTCGAAGTAAGTTACAAAAGCTTTTATTGAAGTTAAAATATCTAACGATACAAATTTTCACTGACAATACGGGTATTTTAATGACTGCAATATTTTTGACGTTTTCTTACTATTTGCAGCGATAAAAAGCGATAGCCGTTAAATTGAAAAGGGCCATTACGAATATCTTCTATATTAAACAATAAATATTTAATATACTTACCTGAAAAATTTAGAAATGTATACAGTACGTAACAGTAAACAAACTTTAGAAATAGGACATAAAAAACTTGAGAAAAAAAATTAAATTAAACATTTTTTTTAAGTATGTTCTCGAAGTTTAATTTTCGATTTTTTTTACATGTTATGTATAACAATATTGTTCAAAACATATTAAAGTATGAACAAAATTGTATCTTTAGTATAGAAGAAAACCATTAAAATATATGAAAAAAGTAGGTTTTTTGAATTTTTAAAATTATTCTCTGAGTAATTAAAGCTTGTGTTTTGATTTGAAGTACAAGAAATAAACGTTCTGAGTTGGATTAGGAAACCAGCAGAAATAAACTTTAGAGTAGGTTTTATATGGTTGTGCCGAGGTAATAAAATCATATCACTTGATTGTATAAAAGACTACCAGAAATACACTTTAGAGCCGGTTTCAATTGTGCTAAAATAATTAAATCCTATGTTCTGATTTGGATTAGGAAACAACCAGAAATACACTTTAGAGTGGATTTTATATGGTTGTGCTGAGGTAATTAAATTGTATGTTACTTCATTTATTATGTTCTAATTTGGATCAGAAAATCACCACAAATACACTTTAGAGTAGGTTTTATATGGTTATGTTGAGGTAATTAAATCCTATGTTTAGATTTGGATTAGAATACCAACAGAAATACATTTAGAGCTGGTTTTATATGGCTGTGCTGAGGTAATTAAATCTTATCACTTGATGTGAGTCAAAAAACAACCAGAAATACATTTTCGAGTAGGTTTTATATGGTTGTGCTGAGGTAATTAAATCCTATCATTTGATGTGAGTCAAAAAACTACCAGAAATACACTTTAGAGCCGGTTTAAATTGGTTGTGCTGAGGTAATTAAATCCTAAGTTCTAATTTGGGTTAGGAAACCACCAGAAATATATTTTCGAGTAGGTTTTATATGGTTGTGCTAAGGTAATTAAATCCCATCACTTGATGTTTGTCAAAAAACTACCAGGAATACACTTTAGAGCCAGTTTAAATTGGTTGTGCTGATGTAATTAAATCTTATCACTTGATATGAGTCAAAAAAACACTAGAAATACACTTTAGAGTAGGTTTTATATGGTTGTGCTGAGGTAATTAAATGTTATCACTTGATGTGAGTCAAAAGACTACCAGAAATACACTTTAGAGCTGGTTTTATATGGTTGTGCTGAGGTAATTAAATCCTAAGTTCTAATTTGGATTAGGAAGCCACCAGAAATACATTTTCGAGTAGGTTTTATATGGTTGTGCTAAGGTAATTAAATTCTATCACTTGATGTGTGTCAAAAAACTACCAGAAATACACTTTAGAGCCGGTTTAAATTGGTTGTGCTAAGGAAATTAAATCCTAAGTTCTAATTTGGGTTAGGAAACCACCAGAAATATATTTTCGATTAGGTTTTATATGGTTGTGCTGAGGTAATTAAATCCTATCACTTGATGTGTGTCAAAAAACCACCAGAAATTCACTTAAGAGTAGGTTTTATATTATTGTGCTGAGGTAATTAAATTGTATGTTCTAATTTGGATCAGAAAACCACCAGAAATACACTTTAGAGTAGGTTTTATATGGTTGTGCTGAGGTAATTAAATGTTATCACTTGATGTGTGTCAAAAAACTACCGGAAATACACTTTAGAGCTTGTTTTATATGATTGTGCTGAGGTAATTAAATCTTATCACTTGATGTGAGTCTAAAAATCACTAGAAATGACCCGTTTTCGAGTCTAGGTTCGTAAAAAATCATATGTTTTAGTGCAAATGCGTTCTTTTTGAGTAATATACCATTTTTCATGTATTTTCGTTAATTTTATATATAATTAGTTGGTTAAAAAATAGTTAATAAATCGTACATCCTTTTGAGGTCGTTTTTTGATGGTTTGGTACTATGGTCGGGCTGGCTTGGTATCAAGCTGGCCCGACCACTGTATTTTTTTAAAAAGAGAGGTTAAAAATTCCTTAATGTGGTAATTAAATAGTAATAAAATAGTTAAAAATTTCTATTATGTTTACATTTGGTTGTGCTAACTTGGCTCTTCCAGCTTGATTGACTTTGGAGGAAGACAAATTAAAATTTCTAAAGCTTTGGAGATTGCTGGGTAAAATGTACAATGTTGTAAAAGTTCTGTTACAGGAGTTTCTTTAGTAATAATCATTTCTTTATTTGAAACCCAATATTCGTGCCATGCTAAAGCTTCTTCAAAAAAATTGTTAATTTTATAATATGAATGAATCTCTTGAGCTAGTTTAGTAAAATTATTATAGTTTATTTGTTTTAAATTAATCGGATGCAAATTATAGAGCAAAAAGGCAACATTATCATCTTTCGAAAACCGAGAATTTAAAGAACTAATTAAAAATCTAAGTAATTTATAAAAATTACTTTTTTAAAATATTCTCGCACAGAATTAGCTTCGTAGTTTGCACGGTGAATTTGTCTTTCACCACTAGCGACTCTCGGCATTTTTAATTCAAGATCAAAATTTTGTGCAACTTCTTCAGCGCTATTAAATAGTTTAAAAATTATTTCTAAATCAGAGTTTCTATGTTTATTAAATATATCCAATAAGTGATTAATATGTTTCTGTACAGCTAGCATATCAACAGAAATACCCTGCAAAATATTTGTTACGGGTTCCAGAAGTGCCGAATATTTAGAAATTATTTTAAGGGAAACAATAAAATAGCTCTCAACAGTAGCACTTGATAGTTGTTGTGCTCCTAATCTAGTAGCACGATTAACTTCAGCAATGGTATTGGTAATATTTTTATTTATAATTTGTACTGCGGATGTATCTTTTAAATTATGTGCGCGCGAAGCTTACGCTGACTTCATGATGAAGATTTGAACGTTAGGAAACAGAACGAAAGAAGAAAACAACAGGGCGATGTAAGGACATTAGGATGCGACATAAGTAGCCGTGGCAAAACAATTAAAAATGGTAACTTTGCTTTTAAAATTCTTAAAATTAGAGAAAAGCCAGGGGGGGGGGCAAGCACCCCCTCTTGCCCCCCCCCCTATGGGCGCCCATGTCTCCACGTCATCATTAGTAAACATATGGTTCAAATCGCCAGGGAGGGAATTGATGACGTCATATTGTTGCCATGGTTTTATTATAAGGATTTAATTTTCTATATTGATATAAGGTGGAGTATGACAGGACTTTGTCATGTTTGACATTCCCAATATTTTACTTGCAATAATTTTCTTGTTCGCTAATATACAGGGTGCTTCCTTTAAAACAACAAGCCCTTTTTTGGGCGAACTAATGACTTTAGAAAAAAATGTTATATACAAGAAATGATCAAGAATAAGGGGCTAATCTTTTAATAATAACAAACTGAAAATTCGACTAGTGGTTCTCAAACGGCAGAACAAAATTATATATTTTTTTAAATGGTATCATATATTTTTTTAGCCCATTAGATAGAGATTTTTTTCTGATTTCAACGATATAAATATGGTATAGGTTTGTATAATAATTATTTCGAGAAAAACGTCTGTTGCCTAGTTACGGTAGTAGTAACCCCATTTTTTATTACATTATTTCTAGTATTTAATACTATTTTTCTCGAAATAATTGTTATACAACCCTATGCTATATTTATATCGTTGAAATCAGAAAATAATATTCTATTTAAAGGGCTAAAAAATTATATAGGGTGCCATTTAAAAAAATATAATTTTGTTCTATCGTTTGAGAACCACTGGTTAAATATTCGGTTTGTTAATATTGATACATTATCCCCTTATTCTTGATCATTTTTGATATAAAACATTTTTCTCTAAAGTTGTTAGTTCCCCCAAAAAAGCGCTGGTTGTTTGAAAGGAAACACCCTGTATACCTACAGTGTGAATATTATTATTCATAAAATCCGAAGTGACATTAATAATTATGATGTAATATCAAAACTGGTAAAAACTGACAGTACCTATGTCCTATACTGTGTCGTTAAGCATCAAAATTCGAATTATAAAAGTTATTTTGAGATAATAAACCAATTGAATAAATATATACAGGGTGGTGACTTGGTAGACGCAGCATAGGGGTGTCAATGGTAAAATTTTAATGTGCAGTTATTTGCTCCCCTAATTATTTTAGAGCAAAATTGTATTTAAGTTTTAGCTACAAAAAAAATACTGCATCCGAATATGCTATTGTTTATAATTTTTCAATTTCCGGAACCGTAAAAATAGTGAAAAACAATAATAACATTTTTGCAAAAATCATTGATGCCATGGAATAAAAATTTAAACAAATATAACATAAACAATTAGCAAATGTCAGATAAAAATTTTACAACAGATTGGGGCATTGTTTAATGATGAATGGTGGTTTGTGATATGTTATTTTATATTAAAATAAAAATCCTTTTTCCCAATACATTTTATGTCTTTTAATTTAAATAAATTAAGGGTCGTATTCATAGTCACTTCTTAAAGAAATCTTAAATTTCGTTCTCGTCAAATTACATTGTTGTAAGTTGTAATCAACAATTCCATTGTTGTCATCAACTACAATAAAGGTGTTTTCATTTTCTTAGTTTTGAAAATAAGTTTAAACGTCAAGAATCTGTGACAGATGTTTGCGCTTTTGTTAAAATTTTTGTTCCATGTCACCAAAGATTTTTGCAAAAATGTTATTATTGTTTTCGATTTTTTTTAAGGTCCCGGAAATTGAAAAATTATAAACAATCATATTCGGATGTAGTATTTTTTCTGCATCAAAAATCTAAATATAATTTTGCTCTAAAATAATTATGGGAGCAAATAACTGTACATTAAGATCACCTTAATCACATGAATGACAGTATGATATGATTCAAATAATTCAAATATTTGAAAATGACGCTCGTTACCGCGGTTACAATACAGTTTCTATTTCATTTTTTCCCGTTGGTTAGACGGAAATAGCTTATACCCCTCCTAAACACGGACGACAATGAGATATCGAATAAAAGTCTCATATATGCAATGTTTGTACGACAAAGATGCTAGATAAAAGTTTTGTATTTCTAGCATCAGAAATGACGTGAGGGTCAACTGGCAGATATACTGGCTGTCTCACAACTCGCGCCCCAGACGAAACTGACACTTGCCGACGACAATAGGTTGCCAACAAATACAAGAATAGTTATTTATGTAACAAGTGTGTAAAGTAGTACTTTTTTGGTCGAGTGCGATGTTTTACGCATGAGGCGCAGCCGAGTGCGGAAATTGTAACACGAGACAAAAATACTATTTTACACACGTGTTGCATATAACATTTTTCCTACAACCGAAATGGTATTGATGTTTCTCATAATACTGAGTGTACAGGCATTCAGCAGCTTCAAATACTGTTAGTGCTCTTTCTCATAACATTGTACAAAATGTAACTTAAACACTTGGAAGAATCTCAGACAGACGATGATTAGTCTTTTACAATGTACAAATTGTACATTTAATATTAATATTAAAAGTTAGGTTAGGTTAGAATACATGTCAAAAAAATGTTAATGTACCTACTTAAAAATTAGATTAGTACTCAATATGTTAAAAAAAATATTAGATTTGTTTCATTTACAGTATATATTCATATTTCTTAATAAATTTTATTACTTTCGTTATTATTTACTACCTAATTATGTACTTGACAGGTAAATTAACCGAATTTTAATGTTGCCTAGCAACGCTTATATACTTTTCACGCACTAGTGCTTGAAAAGTGACACTTTACACACTGTAATGAGTGCGTGAAAAGTACTTTTCACTCACGGTTGTAGGAAAAATAATTTGCGGCTGCTTGCTTAACGGAGTTACAATACTTTTTAATCCACCAATCCCGGAAGGATATCTTGAGATGTGATGATATTATTACAAAATAAAACTGGTTGCTAGGTTTTAAAAATACTACTAGTTACAAAATTTGTTTGACTGTAATTTTGACACTTTAGAGTTGACTTTTCACTGTCAACAAATGGCGTTACGTCCACATTCTCCGAAAATTATAATCATTTCTAAGTAATCAGCGGCTGAATACATGGTAAGAATTTGCCTTTTTTTATTCGCCTTGTCAAATTTAATTTGACACTGACATTTTTCGAAAACTACAGTCGCCCACACATTTTAAAGATTTGATTTGTATAAAACCCTAGTAACGTAAAATTACGGGAAACACACGTTAAAGGTGTAGGTCTCTGATTAGTCAATTTTAAGACGTCTTTTCTCGAATATCTTTTAAGCTAGATATTTTTTCTTCGAAATTACACATCGGAGTGCAGTCTCGTGTTTCCTCATTCGCTCTGGGGCGCGAGTTGTGAGACACCTGTAGAGTGTATATCATTATACCTACCTGTTTCGTCTAAAATTCTAGCTATACTCATCCAAGCATTTCTTTTCGCTATTTTATCTTTATATAAATTGTTCCTTTTGTTATATATTGGTTCGTATTTTTTAACAAGATTTATTAATAGTACATCTTGTTGGCGATCCATATTTAAAAAATCTGATGTGGCCAGCACATTACCTTCCGTCAATTCTATGTATTTTGTACAAATTTCATACGGAAAGTTCCTTGCTAAATTAAATATTCTATTTCTTGTACATTACTTTCCGGCAGTTGCATGTATTTTATGCAAAGTTCATACAGAAAATTATTATTTTGTGACGTTTTCTATATACAGTGTAATGTATCTGCAGAAATAAAAGATTTATTATTATTATTTCTTGTACATTACCTTAAAGCAGTTGTATGTATTTTATACAAATTCCATACAGAGAGCAAAAGATCCTATATTTCCAGTAAAATTATAAGACAGACACACTATGTCAATTTCACTTGACACTGACATCTTTCAATCAGAATTTTCTTAAAATAGTAGCTGTTTTCATAGCTATAGCTACTTTATGAAATTTAATTTCTTTATAATTTTTTAACTATATCCATTTAATATTAAGTATAAAATGCAGTCAAATCGTATAGAGAATAAAATATTCTTTAATATTTATAATAACATCAAATGTGAAAAAATTATATTTAACATAGGTTTTTCAAGGAAAACTGTTTAAATCTGCAAATGATGGTACTTCCGGTTGACCAATTGTAACCAAAATCTAATCAGCTCTTCATATGAATGTAACGAAGAAGTATACGAAAAAATTATAATTTTTGTAACTGTAGTATTAGAGTTATCGCAGACGAAAATTTTGTCTCACACACACACACACACACACACACACACACACACACACACACACACACACACACACACCACACACACACACACACACACACACACACACACACACACACACACACACACACACACACACACACACACACACACATACAGACATCATCGTAAAAATAGTAAATTCGTATTCTAGGGACTCTAAAACGTGCTTATTGATTAAAAACTCATCATCGAATTTTTTGACCAAAGACAATACCTTCCTTACCTAAAGGTGACGGAAGGTAAAAACACCACTAAACCCAAATACAAAACAGAAATCAACAAAAATATAAACAAGGTGTTTATTATCAACAACTGACAACAGCACAACAGTGACATAACAAAAGGTTAGATCACGTGATAAAGACGCATGCGCCGTATCGAACAAATTAACATTAACATTAAGAGTAGGTAGTTGGCCAACTTTCTAGTTTAGTGTTAGTGTTAATTGAGTGCTCAATGTACGTATGTACATTTAATTTTTATTTTTAATTTTGACTGCATAAAACTGTCTCTACAGTTCATTTACAGGACGTAATGGAGTTGTCGAAATGTTTTCCGGATAAACAACTTTTAAATGGTGGCGCTAGTCATTTTTGTACAAATAACATTTTTGTAAGAAATACAGGCATTTGTATTATGTGGTACAACTAGTAATTTACAGATGTCACTAGTTGTTCTAAATTGTATGCAAAAAGGAAATATTCATATTTTTGTAAGAAATACATGCATTTGTATTATATGGTACAACTAGCAATTTACAGATATTACTATTAGTCCAGTCAACGAACGTTCAATAGAGGGTTGTAGAATGCATGGAGGGTGTCACAATTTTTGACTTCAGGGCTTTGTTAGGAGTCGTTAGGAGGTAAACATACTAAAAGTCCCCGAACATAGGAGGTGCGCGGGGTGAAAGGGGCGACCGAGAAGGTATCTATTCTTGGTTTTATGCTTATATCTTGAAGACGGTACGTCTTAGCAAAAATGTTGTTATATACAAAATGAAAGCTACATTTTTTCATTTCCACGTTTTTTTCTATCTTCAACCGTTTATGAGATATCCGCTGTCAAAAATTACTAATTTTCAAAAAAAAGCATTTTGCCCCACGTTTTTCGTTGAAATTTTCTCTTTAGCACCTCATCTCTTCGGTGTACAGAAAATTCCCCAGAAAAGAAGTTGAAGAAGATTAAATTTCCATCAAAGTGGTATATATATTTTATATATTATCTTTAACCAATCAAAAGTTATGGCAATTTAAAATTATTGGGTAAATTTTGAGATATATATATATATATATATATATATATATATATATATATATATATATATATATATAAGTAAAACTAAGACTATTGGTGAAAATCCGATGAAAAAATTCCTAATAATAAGCGAGTTATGGTCCCCCGAAGTTTGAAAATATAGATGTGACGTTACAAATATAAGTTTTTATATATAATTGTTTTCTTCGTGGATCTAAAATGTTCTTGAAATGTATGCTATTTTTAAATTATATTTATAAAACATGCTTTATTATTGCAAGTGTATCAAAATTATTAAGTTTAATGAAGAAATTTATATTCAAATAAAAACTGTTTGAGAATTGCAGTACTGGAGTGGTAGCCACGTGTCCGCTATTTGAATTTGTCTACTTCCATTGGTAGTAGACTCCACCCCCTAACTCGGTATTCGTTATATATTTATAGGTGGTCTTTGAGTCGCCAATCAAAATAATATATTATATATATATATATATATATATATATATATATATATATATATATATATATATATATATATATATATATATATATATACAATGGACCCCCGGTAATCCGGCCCCTGGCTAATCCGGCACCCCCTGTAATCCGACATGATCCCACCACTACTGTGCTCGACGCGTAGGTATTGATTTGATGATGATTGATTCATAGTATGATTTTTATTCGTAATTTTTGATTATTTTAGTATGTACACGGTGTAAATCGAAAAGTGAAACATAGGAGTTTAACATGGGAAATCAATTTTTCTTTGCGCAAACGTTACCTAATTATTTTATATCATGTGAAACGATTATTTTATCTCTTCATATAAACGTAAAAATTAATTACAAATTACAGTTTTTATGAGTTTTTTGTCTAAGCAGCCATGGATTTATGACAAAAAACAACGTATTTGTTTTTTTTTGTCATATATAGACAAAATGCTCATAAAAACTGTAACTTTGTAATTGATTTTTACGTTTATATGAAGAGATAAAATAATCGTTTCACATGATTTAGATGCTGCATTTAAATCTCTATAACTTTTATTTCAAGTATTTTTGGATAAAATAATTAGGTAACGTTTGCGTAAACAAAAATTGATTTCCCATGTTAAACTCCTATGTTTCACTTTTCGATTTACACCCTGTACATTTGTTTGTACACAATTACATATTCCCTAATGTAAATTTATTATTCTTTGTAAGTTCTATAGCAATAATGACGTTAATTTCATAATAAAACGTAAGCTCTCTATTGTGTTGTTTAATTTACTAAATTTGACATACATAATGAAGTATGATTTGTACTTCAGAGTATAACATATAGAATCTTATCACTGGATCTGTAATTTGTCGGATTACAAGGTACTCGTTTGTAAAAAATTCCGGACTATAGGGTGTCTTAGGCAGTACTCTATAATCCGACAAATTCGATAGTCCGACACTGCCCTGCAAAACGTTTGTCGGATTACCGGGGGTCCACTGTATATATATATGGATTTCATATGAGTGACGAGCTGCTAAAACAAAAACCCCTTATTTCCGAAGTATTTTAATTATATCATTTTATTTCTTTATTAATACAGGGTGGGGCAGAAAAACCTATCCGATTTCAAATCCCTTTTTCCCAGAAGAGGGAGCAGGTAGAGTAGTGGGGTAAAAACCGTTAGAAAGCCGGTTTTATGCCATTTGTCAGTAGTCAACATGCCTTGGTCTGGTGAACATCGTGCTTTTGTTATTGAGCGGTTTATCGAATGCGGCGGTTCGATAATTGCTACACAACGTGCTTTTCGAATTCATTTCGGACTCGGGCGTCATGATCCTGTTCCACATCACGCTACGATTAAAGTGTGGGTGTCAAATTTTAGACAGACGAGTTCAGCATTGAAAAAGAAGTCGCCTGGACGTCCCAGGACAGCAACAGGACCTGAAAACGTGGCCAATGTGAGAGCCGCGATTGAACGTTCCCCGCGTCGTTCGGCGCGAAAACATTCGCTCGCTTTGGCGATTTCCAACCGCAGTATTCGGCGCATTTTGCACCGGGACCTCAAAATGCATCCCTACAAAATGGTTGTTGCACAGGAATTAAGTGAAAGGGATTTTGAAACCCGTACGAACCTGTGTCGCGATCTCCGAGAACTCCCAAACGACGATGTTGTGCTCTTCACGGACGAAGCCCATTTTCACCTTTGTGGTGCCGTTAACAGGCAGAATTTTCGATATTGGAGTGACGAAAATCCTCGAGAAATCCATCAGGAACCCCTCCATAGCCCAAAAGTGACTGTGTGGTGTGCTCTTTCCCGCCTAGGCGTCTGGGGGCCTTACTTTTTTGAAGAAAATGGGCAAACCGTAACGGTCAACAGCGAGCGCTATTGTTTCATGCTGGAAAATTTTCTTAGACCCAAAATGGAAGAAAATGGCGTGGAAAATGTGTGGTTTCAACAGGATGGTGCAACCGCCCACACATCGCGACGATCAATGGACATTCTCAGGGAACTGTTTCCCGGTCGCCTCATTTCCCTGAGAGGTGATCTTGGCTGGCCGCCGCGCTCACCGGATCTCACTCCATATGACTTCTTCCTTTGGGGTTACCTCAAATCGAAGGTTTACCAGCATCGACCAAGGACCCTTCTTGCTTTACGAAGGGAAATTGCTCGGGCAATTGAAGAAATTCCTGTGGAAATGACGGTGAAAGTCATGGAAAGCTACCGCGAGCGCCTAAATCAGTGTATCCGCTCCCAAGGACGACATTTGAGTGATGTGCTTTTCAAAACTTAAATTTAAAAATGGCATAAAATTTGCGATATGTTAATAAAAAATTTTTTTGACAAGTTGAGTGGTTTTAATTTTATAACGTTTTGAAATCGGATAGGTTTTTCTGCCCCACCCTGTATTAATTATTAAGCATCTACTTTCACTATTTTCTACTAATTTATCTTAATTCGATTGAGCTGTAATCCCCTATTGCTTCTCCTGGGCAGAAGTTAATATAAGTTGAAATTATTTTTCGTTCATTTACTTAGTTTATTTTTTGCTACTTAAAGAGAGTAAAAAGTTTGGGAAACACTGGACTAGACGTTAGTCCGTTATCGGCTCCGCTACACGCTAGTGTCTATACTACTTTCCAGTTTGTAGGTCTGTGGTTTGTAGTTTTTCATTTGCTCAACATGATGGGTGTGTCGACTTGAGTCATCTCGTGTATTTAGTTGAAGTTTCTTTAAAAAATTGCAAAATTCAGTAGGTTTATTAATCATTTGTTGTAACATTGGCAGTAGAGAAAAGTAAGTACATTTTAGTTTATTTTGTATTATAATCTCATGGGCAAATATCGCATATTTTTTAAGTTTTTTTACCTTCCGTCATCTTTAGGTAAGTAAAGCCGGTATCCCACTGTAAAAATTTTGATAAAAATTTCTGTAATTTTTTTTATAAAAACGTTCCATGAAAAGTACTGCATCCCACTGTAAAAATTTTTACGCGTTTCTATGGAGTGTTGCATAACTCATGAAAGAGAATTGGCGCCAAAGATACTACTAAACCTCATTTTGTAGCCTTTGTTCTGCAGAGGTAGTTGCGTTTTGTAATTTCATTATGAATAACGTTCATTCAAATAAAAAATTGTTAGCTGCAATAATTGTTGGAGTAATGAGTTACACAGTTATACAAAAATTAAAAAATCTGATGTGGACACCACACGACTTCCTTGTACGCAAGACCAATATGAAGATGAAGTATAGACTCAATTATAAAATTGCACGTATTTGACGTAATTTGACATTAACATCTATTTTTTTTTTTTTGTTATTTTTTGTCCTAATCCATAGCAAGCTTCATTACAAAAACCAAAAAGTATATAAGTTTTAAATTTACATATCTCGCTTATACAAAGGGCTAATTTAATAATACTTGATGTGCTAGACGCAGAATTTAATTCTCTAAAACGCTTATTTGAAGTATTTATTTCTAAAATCAAAATGAAACCATTTTATTCAAGAAAAACTGTTAACAACTTCAGGTAATATATCACTTCCGGTTAGCCTGTTTAAACCAAATTCTGTTATGTTATTCCAATTGATATTAAAGTCTTATATACTAAATTTGAAAAGTTTTGGATTATATTTTAATATAGTTTTTCATTAAAATCTATTATATGCTTCAAATAAAGTACCTTTTCTGGAAATTATGTAATGACCAAAAAGGGAGGTGCACAACTAGATGTTATAGAAGTCCTAAATACAAAATTTCAACTTTCTACGGCTTACCGTTTTTGAGTTATGCGAGATACGTACGTACGTACAGACGTCACGACGAAATTAGTCAGAATGGATTCAGGGATGGCCAAAATGGATATTTCCGTTGAAATCTGGAAACCGAAATTTTTCGCGAATACAATACTTCCTTTACTTCGTACAAGGAAGTAAAAAATAAGAACATCGCTGGTGGACTAGTCTATGACTGGAGAAAAGAAATACAAATTGCAGTGTTTAATTATCAGACACACCAAATTACGAATAGAAGATGAAATAAATTACAGAAATTTTCTTCGAATGAAAGACCATTTCTTAAAAATCATGGACATGGTTCGAAAGTAAAGTAAGAAACGTGACACTCAATTAAAGCACTGTATTTCGGCACATGAAAGATTGGCATTGTTCTATCTAGTGTACACATAAATTTTGAAAAATTAATCCTTTTATCGTCACTACTTAAAGGGTACGACGCGAGTATATAGGTGAATAAAGTCCATCTTAAAATGCTTGAACGAGGCGGATTTGTATGGGCTTCTCATTTACTTCATATTTTATTTTTGCAAATTTGTATAGGTAATTTAAAATTCACTTTCTATAAATTATAGATCAAGATATTTATACTAATACTACGTAAAATTATTGGTTGTAAAACTTTTTTGGTTACGATTAATGAGTATTCTAATAAGATTCGGACGGAAATGTAAAAGGAGAAAAAAGAAATGCAAAGAATAACGCATGTAAATATTAAATAATTTTAATACTTATTTTTTTGATGTTGTATTGCCTGATTATGATAAGATAATAACATTTAACAGTTGAAAATCGCACTTTGCCTGGCGTATTTATTATAATATTCAGGCGATTTTGTGTGTTATCAAACTTCTTCGTTTCTATACAAATCAATTAAAACGCTGTCTGTTCAGGCAACCACACTACACATTTTGATTATTTTGCTTCATATTATTTCCAATTTCAATATAAACAAACGCTCACCGCTGTTCAAATAATTTCAGAGAATAACAGCTGTCTTTAGAAAATGACTTTACCCATGGTTCAAGCAACCGCATTGCGCACGCCCGCATCAACATCCAATCATAACGCAGCTTTCAACAAAATGAATATAGACTGCTGTATTTATGTGACGTCACATCAAAATTTTTACGTGACGTCATGTAAATACAGTTTTCATAAAAATTCTGTCAAAACGGTTTTTATAAAAATATTTACGTCCATTTTTATCAAAATTTTTACAGTGGGATACCGGCTTAAGGTATTGTCTTTGGTGAAAAAATTCGGTGGTGTTTTTAATGAATAAGCACGTTTTAAGGTCCCTAGAATACGATTTTACTAATTTTACGATGGTGTCTATGTTTGTGTGTGTGTGTGTGTGTGTGTGTGTGTGTGTGTGTGTGTGTGTGTGTGTGTGTGTGTGTGTGTGTGTGTGTTTGTGTGTGTGTGTGTGTGTGTGTGTGTAACAAAATTTTCGTCTACGATAACTCTAATACTACAATTCCAAAAATTATAATTCTTTCGTATTCCTCTTCATTGCATCCATATGAAGAGCTGATTAGATTTTGGTTATAATTGGTCAACCGGAAGTACCCTCATTTGAAGATTTTAACAGTTTTTTTTTGAAAAACGATGTTAAATATCATTTTTTCACATTTAATGTTATTATAAATACGTATTAAAGAACATTGCATTCTCTATACGATTTGACTGTATTTTATACTTCATATTAAATGGATATAGAGTTATAATATTATAAAGAAATTAATTTCCATAAATTAGCTAGCTATGCTAGAAACAGCTACTATATTAAGAAAATTCTGATTGAAAGATGTCAGTGTCAATTGACATATTCGTAGTATACGAGTATTTGTGATATAATTTTACTCGAAATATAGGATCTTTTTGCTCGAAACTTTCTGTATGGAATTTGTATAAAATACATACAACTGTCGAAAAGTAATGTACATACAAAAAATTTAGAATCTTTTGCAAGGATGTATGAATTTTCTAGAAAATACACAGGCATTTATGAAAATAGGGAATTACAGCTCAATCGAATTAAGAGAAATTAGTAAAAAAATAGTGAAAGTATATGCTTAATAACAGGGCCGATCCTAGCGGTGTTCATTTTGTTCAAATTGTTCATGGGCGTAACTAGAGAATTGTTCTAGGGAGGGCCAGGCCCTTTGAGTTTAAAAGGTAAAGTAAATAGGAAATCCTATTTTGTCGTATGTACGCATTAAAAAATGTGCCTTGAATATCATTATTCTAGAATATTTCAAAAAATTGTTGAATATTCCATTAAATTCTAGAATTTCGGAAAATTCTGGAATATTCTACAAATTTTTGACAATTTTAAATAAGTATATAAAGGGCGGATGAGCTCTGGTTAGTTTTAAATAGCGACACAAATAGATAGAACTTTCTGCAACTTTCAGAAACATCCTAGAACGTTAAAGAACTTTATGGAAAAGGAAGTTCTTAAACGTTCTGGCACTTTATGGAAAATTCCAGAATAGGGGATTCCACAATTTTTTAAATATAACTTCAGCGGAACATATAAGTAAAACTAAGACTGTCGGTGAAAAAATTCCTATTAATAAGCGAGTTATAGTCCCCCGAAATTTCAAAATATAGATGTGACGTCACGAATATAAGTTTTTATATCAAACTGTTTTCTTCAAGGACCTAAATGCTGTTTGAATTTCTCTACTTCCATTGGTAGTAGACTCCTCCTCTAACTTGGTATTCGTTATATATTTATAGGTCGTCTTTGAGCTGCCAATTAAAATAATATATATGGATTACATATGAGTGACGAGCTGCTATAACAAAAAACCCCTTATTTCCGAAGTATTTCAATTATATTGTTTTATTTCTTTATTAATATTCATTATTAAGCATATACTTTCAATATTTTTTCTAATTTCTCTTAATTCAATTACGCTGTAGTCCCCTATTCTGTCAAATATCTGAATTTTCTGGAACATTCTAGAACTCTCTGGAACTTTATGAAAAACCTTCTTAAACTTTTATGAACATTTTAGACTATTTTGGAACACGATAAAAACTTTTCAAACTCTCCGGAATATTTAAGTATACCTATAATGAGGATTATTTTGATATTTTCTACGTGAACACACCCAGGCATCGCCGGATACTTTATCTAGTGATTAGAAACAGTAAATTTAAAAATAATGTGGTTAGGATGTAAAGTACAAACGCTTATTTTATTGTAGAAAAATAAATTGTCGAATAATTATTGCCTAATCAGAATTTTTTACATTGAAAAATTACTAAATTATTTACTACTCATCACACCATTCACAAAATTATATCCATAATTAAAATATAACATAATTACACTAATATGTATTTTTTCCTAGGGGGGGCCATGGCCATTCTGGGGTGGGCCGGGCCCCCTCTGGTCCCCCCCTAGTTACGCCTATGAAATTGTTGCATTTTTGGGTTTGAAACAAATGAACATCGATAGTAATACATCGTTAGAAAGCTAAAAAAAATCTCTTTCCATTACGACTTCTATATGAATATCATAACTTTAATCTCTTGACCTCTTGACTCGAAATCTAAGTGATAAAAAATAGCATCGTTGTTTGAAAGAAAATAAGAAAAGTGTCCCAAAGAAATGCAAACCATATTATATATTATTTCATAAAATAAAAATCAACAAAATTTGAATTTTTATATTTATCTAGTGTAGTGAGACCTAGTAATGACCTAGTTTAATAAAATTATTTTTTAAAAAATCAATAAGAAGGGAAAACAAAAATAGATTGCCAAATCTGTGTATTAAATACTTACTTTTATGTGTCAATTGTTATTTGCATACTTTATGAAATTTTCAGGTCTAAATAACGATGGCATCTCAACTTAACCTTAGTCGCAGCACCGTTGGAGTTGCAAACCTTGGAGACGGAATTATTAATATCGGCAGAGATTTAGTGGTAGGTTCCTCTTCAGAAGAATCATTTGAAGAACTTGACCCACCGCGAGAGTCCAAAGTGTTTAAGGGCAGGGAAGAAGACATAGTCAAATTGGAGGCTTTATTTTTCGGAGAAGATGTGAAGAGAAAAGTTGTCATTCACGGCTTGCCGGGCTTCGGTAAAACGGAATTAGCTGTACGATTTGCGAAGCATTGCAAAGATTCTACAAATATTGATAGAGCCTTCTGGGTTAATGCTGAAACTTCCGAGAATCTAAAATATCTTTACAAACCCCTGAAGAGAGTTTACAAAATTTTTGAAAATAAACGTTGTTTGTTTATTTTCGACAACGGAGTTTCAAGATCAGGTATAAGGCAATATGAACCACCAAATGTTGAAAACTTTTATTTATTGATAACAAGTCATGTAGCTGATTGGGATGATGACATATACCAAATGCCACTGAAACCATTGGACACAGAAGCATCAGTAGATGTTTTCAGAGAAATTTTAGGTGGTAGATACCGAATTGATGAAGAAAATACATATAAAAAAATGATAACATTTGTAAGCAATGCGCCACTAGGCCTAATTGTTATAGCGGGACATTTAAGATTTAAAATGGATGCATGCAAACAAGGAGTATTTAATACTAATCACTTTTTGGGAGAAATTACAAAAATGTTGAATTCGAAAATTCACCATTGTCAGACATCATATGAAAACTCAATATATGCAGCGATGTGTGTAGTCCTTGATAAGATATTTGATCAAGATTTTGCAGAATCAGAGCAGACACGAGAACTAACTAGAAAACTATTAGGAATATGCTCATTCCTTCATCCAAATTTCATTGCTATTACAGATATTAAAGAAATAATGGAATGTTCAGAAGAAAATACAGTGGATGAGTGCGTGTATTTGTCGGAAAACTTTTCATTCATTGAATATTTTAACGGTGCCATCAAAATTCATAGATTGTGTCAGAGAATATTGAAACTCTATTTTGGTGAAATTAATAACTATTATTATAATGCATGTGTACGTTGGCTACTTCGAAATAAATATCACTTTAATATACACTGTGAAACAATTTTCATGGAAGCAGATGGCAAGAAAGATATTATACTTAAAATATATGAACAGACTGTTTCTGATAATCGAGCCTTGTATACAGAAAAATTATTAATAAATCTTGTATATCACGGTTGTTGTGAAAGTTGTGAGTTAATTTTCCATAAAATAAGTTTTAAAGAAAGAAAACAATTCGTGGACAATATGAAACTTCTTCATGTTGCTGTTGAAAACAATCACGCAGATGTATTGAAGTTGCTATTAGAGTACGGTGATTTAAACGTTCGAAACAGGAAAGACAGGACACCACTGCACTGCGCATCTGACAGGGGGTCTATAGAAATAGTGCGAATGATACTGGAAAAAGGAGGTGATGTGCATGCTAGAGACAACATAGGCAAAACACCACTGCACTGGGCATCCATAGAGAATATAGACATAGTACGAATGTTACTAGACAAAGGAGGAGATGTGAATGCTCGAGACAACGATGACAAAACACCATTGCATGATGTATCTTTGGAAGGCTGTGTAGACATAGGGCGAATGTTGCTGGAGAAAGGAGGAGATGTGCATGCTCGAGACAATGAAGGCAAAACACCATTGCACTGGGCAGTCAGGGAAAGGAATGTAGACATAGTGCAAATGGTGTTAGAGAAAGGAGGAGATGTGCATGCTCGAGACAACTATGGCCGAACACCACTGCACTTGGCATCCTCAGAAGCAAATGTAGACATAGTTCGAATATTGCTGGATAGAGAAAGGAATGGTCAAAATAACGATTTCCTAACACTATTGCGCGATGGAGTTTGTAAAGGGTTTATTCACAAAGTGGAAAGATTGTTCAAAATAGGATATGTGTATGCTCGAGACAACGAAGACAAAACACCACTGCACTTCGTATTCTTACAAGATGTAGACGTAGTGCAAATGGTGTTAGAGAAAGGAGGAGATGTGAATGCTCGAGACATCTATGGCAAAACACCATTGCACTATACATGTTTAGAAGGGACGCTGCTGGAAAAAGGAGCAGATGTGCATGTTCGAGGCCGCTTAGGCATAACACCACTGCATTGGGCATCGCGTGAAAGGAATGTAGACATAATGAGAATGCTACTGCAAAAAGGAGCAGACGTGCATGCTCAAGACAACGAAGGCAAAACACCACTGCATTGGGCATCCTGTGCAGAAAATATAGACATAATGCGAATGCTACTGCAAGAAGGAGCAGACGTGCAAGCTCGAGACAACGAAGGCAAAACACCACTGCATTGGGCATCCTGTGCAGAAAATATAGACATAATGCGAATGCTACTGCAAGAAGGAGCAGACGTGCAAGCTCGAGACAACGAAGGCAAAACACCGCTGCACTGGGCATCTGGCCACTGGCTAGGAAATGTAGACAAAGTACGAATGCTACAAGAGAAAGGAGGAGATGTGAATGCTCAAGACAACAAAGGCAAAACACCACTGCATTGGGCAACCCGTAAAGAGAATGTAGTCATAATGAGAATGCTAATGCAAAAAGGAGCAGACGTGCATGCTCAAGACAGAAATGGCAGCACACCGCTACACAATGCATGTCAAAATGCGAATCTAAACTTAGTACGGATACTGCTGGAGAAAGGAGGAAATGTGTATGCTCGAGACATTAAAGGCAAAACACCACTGCACTGGGCATCTGGGTACGGGCAAGGAAATGTAGACATAGTACGTATGCTACTAGAGAAAGAAGGATTTGTGAATGCTCGAGACAACGAAGGCAAAACACCACTGCATTATGCATCCTGCCAAGAGAGGAATAAAGACACAGTACGGATACTGCTGGAGAAAGGAGGAGATGTGCATGCTCAGGACAACAATGGCAATACACCTCTGGATTTGGCAACCTTTCATGGAAACACAGAAATAATAAATATATTACAGCAGTAAATGAGACCAAGTCACATTTTTCCTCCACGTCTTCCACAGCGAGTATGTTAAGCAGTCTTCCACATCTCTCAATGCGAGTATCCGGTACCAGCAATCCAAGTCCTCACCCGCAAGTCTGTGTGTTATGTAACAGACCCGAAGGACGTCGTGCACTGGTCAGCAAGGAGTTTTGAGAAAATACGGGACTGAAATCATTGTGGCCAAACGTCGCTATAGCAAGACACCGACCACATACATCTCTCCTGACCAGCTCTGAGGGCATCATCGTCACAGAATCGCCCACAGCTCACAGTATTCCATGCTCGAGACAACGAAGGCAAAACACCACTGCATTGGACATTCCGTGAAGAGCATGTAGACATTATGCGAATGCTACTGCAAAAGGGAGCAGACGTGAATGCTCGAGACAGAAATGGCAGCACACCACTTCACAATGCATCTCAAAATGCGAATGAAGATTTAGTACGAATACTGCTGGAGAAAGGAGGAAATGTGTGCTCGAGACAGAAGGCAAAACACCACTGCATTATGCATCCTGCCAAGAGAGGAATAAAGACACAGTACGGATACTGCTGGAGAAAGGAGGAGATGTGCATGCTCAGGACAACGATGGCAATACACCACTGGATTTAGCAACCTTTCGTGGGGACACAGAAATAATAAATATATTACAGCAGTAAATGAGACGAAGTCACATTTTTCCTCCACGTCTTCCACAGCGAGTATGTCAAGCAGTCTTCCACGTCTCTCAATGCGAGTATCCGATACCAGCAATCCAAGTCCTCACCCGCAAGTCTCTGTGTCATGTAACAGACCCGAAGGACGTCGTGCACTGGTCAGCAAGGAGTTTTGAGAAAATACGGGACTGAAATCATTGTGGCCAAACGTCGCCATAGCAAGACACCGACCACATACATCTCTCCTGACCAGCTCTGAGGGCATCATCGTCACAGAATCGCCTACATCTCACAGTATTCCAGGACAACCGCAATTTGACACGCCACGACGGGAATCATAACTGTTTTTTGGCGCCACACTGGTTTAATACTTGAAGTAAACAAACATTACAGATTTGATTCATTCGAAAAAATCTGATGTGGCCAGCACATTACCTTCCGTCAGTTCTATGTATTTTGTACAAATTTCATACGGAAAGTTCCTTGCTAAATATTCTATTTCTTGTACATTACGTTCCGGCAGCTGCATGTATTTTATGCAAATTTCATACAGAAAATGTATGTCTTAAATTATTATTTTGTGACGTTTTCTATATACAGTGTAATGTATCTGCAGAAATAAAAGATTTATTATTATTATTATTTCTTGTACATTACCTTAAAGCAGTTGTATCTATGTATTTTATACAAATTTCATACAGAAAGCAAGAGATCCTATATTTCCAATAAAATTATAACAAACACACTATGTCAATTTCACTTGACACTGACATCTTTCAATGAAAATTTTCTTAATATAGTAGCTGTTTTCATAGCTATAGCTACTTTATGAAATTTAATTTCTTTACAATTTTTTAACTCTACATCCATTTAATATTAAGTATAAAATGCAGTCAAATCGTATAGAGAATAAAATATTCTTTAATATTTATAATAACATTAAATGTGAAAAAATGATATTTAACATAGTTTTTTCAAGAAAAACTGTTAAAATCTTCAAATGATGGTACTTCCGGTTGACCAATTGTAACCAAAATCTAATCAGCTCTTCATATGGATGTAACGAAGAAGTACACGAAAAAATTATAATTTTTGTAACTGTAGTATTAGAGTTATCGCAGACGAAAATTTTGTTACACACACACACACATCCACACACACACACATCCACACACACACACACACACACATACAGACATCATCGTAAAAATAGTAAATTCGTATTCTAGGGACCCTAAAACGTGCTTATTGATTAAAAACTCATCATCGAATTTTTTGACCAAAGACAATACCTTCCTTACCTAAAGGTGACGGAAGGTAATAATGATAGAAATCTTTTTCTAACTATCTATCTATCCACTTTATTGTTGAATTGTTCTCTATCTGTTTTCAAGCCCAGGTCCATTTTAAGGATATTTTGTTTGGTGTTAAAAAATTGTAATTTATGTTTATTAAAAAATATACACAATATTACTTTATAAATACACGATCCTGAGTGATATAAAAAATAATGTGTTCTTTCTTCTTCTGTTACCTGTAAATAGAATATGCATACAGGGAAGGTCAGGTGCGAACACAGGGATTTAATTTTAGTTTTTTACAATTTCTTGTTATCCTTTTTCACTTTACAGCAAAAACACTAGAGTGCGAAGTTGTTCAAAATTAAAAGTTGTATACAAAACTGTTTTACATTTTTACCTCCCGCTACCCTTGGTAAGGGAGGTATAGGGATCGTGCTAAAAATCGCATATCGAGATTTTGGTAAACGGTCACATTTTAAGGTTCCTAGAATCCAATTTTAACATTTTCACGATGATGTCTATATATATATATATATATATATATATATATATATATATATATATATATATATATATATATATATATATATATATATATATATATATATATATATATATATATATATATATATATATATATATATATATATATATATATATATATATATATATATATATATATAATAATCAAATAATTTCTATATTATTAAAGATACAATAAAATATGATAAGGCAATCTTGTAGAAGACCAAGGAGGACATTTGAATGCAGAAGAAAATATTTATTTAAACCAGTGGTTCTCAAGTTACAACACAAAGTTATATTTTTTTAATTGGATGATATATATTTTTAGGCCCGTTTTATAGAGTATTTTTTCTGAATTCACCCATGGAATCATTTTATCCTAACATAACAAAATATTGAGCAAAATTCAATTGAAATTTAAATAAATTTTATTTTTATAACTATTTTTCAGTAGGCTATGTATGAAAAACAATAACTGCTATCTGTCAATTTTATTTATTTACGATAGAAATCAAATAGAACATTATTTATAAAGTTATTAACAAATATCTGTTTCATTTTAATTTAAGTTCAATTATTTTTCATACATAGCTTACTAAAAAACTATAAAAATGAAATTTATTTAAATTTTAATGGAATTTTTCTCAATATTTTTGTTGTTAGGATATAAAATGAGTATATGGTTGAATTCAGAAGAAAATACTCTATCGAATGGGCGTAAAAAATATATACCATCCCATTTAAAAGAATATAACTTAATAACCACTGGTTTAAAAAATTATTTTATTCTGTTTTCGGATGTCCCCCTTGGTCTTCTACAAGATTGTCTTACAGCACTTTATTGTATCTTTAATAATATAGAAATTATATATATATATATATATATATATATATATATATATATATATATATATATATATATATATATATATATATATAAAATTTATTTATATTTCAATTGCATTTTCCTCAATATTTTTGTAATGTAAGTATATAAAATGATTATATGGTTCAATTCAGAAAAAATACTCTATCGAATGAGCCTAAAAAATTTATACCATCCCATTGAAAAAAATATAACTTTTATTTGAATGATTTTCTTGTATTTTCAATAACAGAAAATAATCCTGGTGTTTCATTTTCTACATGTGTTTATATTTTCTAGTGTACAGGTTATTTAATATTTAAAATATGTAGGTATATTTATCAGATTAATTTATAAAATTTGTAGTTTATAGCACCTTCTGCCATCTATAGTCTAACTGCAACATCATATACTACCAAAAATTTTACCAATGCTACCACTACTATTCTAGTTTCTAGTAGTAAGAAGTTGTACAACGGTGAACTGGCTGAGTGTTGAGAACATTTGACACATCACAGTTTCAGTGTTTACATTGATTATAGAAACAGCAAACAAATTTTGTTAATAATCGTTAAACAAAAGTAGTGATGTGATGTGTGATAATTTATTATGTTCGGTGAATGTTCTCGTTATTAAATTTCTAAAACATATGTTCCATTTATACAAGTGACAATACGTACTGGTACTTGCATTATTGTTCTAGAAAATACTCTGCCTGAAATTGTAAGTTTATTTAAATTTCGTTTTGGTAAAAATACAGTGTACAGTTCAGTCCGATTTCAAGTGTCAATATTGATATTTGAACAATTTAATATTGATAATATAGTAATTGTACGTCTAATTTATATATATATATATATATATATATATATATATATATATATATATATATATATATATATATATATTATTAATATTTATTAACTGTTTTCATCAATATTTGGACATTTTTTTAGATACATAACCTTACTTAATGTGCAAAACTTGTCCTCAAAATTTAGGCCGTTATACTACTTTGTTAATTAATGAACAAAACAAACTAGGTTCATCTCAAATCCACAAAATTCGAGCCATTATAATTTCTTCTTTGCAAAATTAATTGTAAACAATGGAATACATGCGTCAATAACTTCAGTTGGCATTTCATTTATTCATTCATTCAAAATATCTTGATACTGGGCGGTGTACCATATACTGCATTTTGCATTTAATCTTTATTTTTCTTGGAGATTATTATAACAAATACATATTATTATTTAAAATGGTTTTATTCAATTATTTGTTTGACAAAAAAGTTTCGTTGCGATATTAACCTCAACGTATACCAATGTTTTTATGGTAAATTTAAGAGTTTCACAGGTTTCACTGTACATACTTCTGTACTGTACACGTATTTTCATAAAACCTTCAAAGATTTCTCTGCTATCTCTCTCTATCCTACTCGTAATAATTGAGACATAAGGATAGTGTAAAAAATTGCATATTGAATTTTTAGTAATTTAATTAGAATTTAAGGTCTTACGAATTAGATTTCAGCATTTTCAAGTGTAAGAAAGAGTATAATGATCAGAGGCGGATTTAGGCATGGGCCCCGCAGATACAAAGGGCCCCTCGCGTCAGGCAATCGGTATAAGCCGTGCAACAGTCAGCGACAGTCTGACAATGCGACAAACTATATTAACAAGCTGCATCGATGATTAATTTAATTATTTTTAAAAATAAGTGATATTTTTTTTTGTTTTTCCTTTTTTGTACCTCCCGCTACCCTTGGTAAGGGAGGTATACGAATCGTGCTTTTGAAACCTTGTATTTCGAACTTTTTCTGTAATGGAAAGAGCCCATTAGATTTTTGGGTAAATCAGATAACCGGACATGGTACTTTACTAGACGCTCAAAATAGTTTTTCTTCGAAAAATACCTTTAAATGTTATTTTTTTTGAGATTAATGTTATTATAAAAATTAAAGGTTATTAAATTTTCTACAGATTTGCATCAATACTTTCTCTATATATTTTATGGGTAAATTTATAAAATTTTCTATAATTTAAATCCAAGAGCCTAAGCTTTAAACAAACAAAACTCCCTGGTTGCACAGTTATTCCAATGTATGTAACTGACAGATAAATGTCACTATCAAGGAACTAATCATTTCAATTTAATAATAGTAACGTTTTAAAAAGAAAAAAGTAAATAGAAAAATAGGAAAGGAATTCAATGCAGTTTACAGAATAAGTAAATAGATAGAATTTAGATTAATAAAAATTAACGATTCGCAAAAAAGTTTAAGGTAATCGTCATTTTAGCATTAGTGAATTCTATTCTATCCCGGTATTTAAAATTTAATCTTCATTTTGTTATCAAAAAAAGTAGTTACTTGGATTAGATTACACTATATTTCAAGAAATAAACTGCCAAAATAGGGCATTCTCTGAGGAGCACCAATATTAAAAATTTATTAAAAATATTAGTGTTGATAGGTATACAACAGGAAAAAAACAAAAAATTATATTATAAATTAATTGTTACAAAAGATATAAAGCATTTAAATTTAGCTGATGTACTAGATGACCTTCCAATGGGAGACTAGTTGAAATCCCTACTCCACGTTCGAATGTGATAAGACGCTGCATGAACCACTGAGAGTACACCGCTGGTACTGTACAACTAGTACGTCACTATCACGTGGCACAACAAAATCAAATTTTAAAAATTAATATCGTTTATGAAAAGGAATTTTTAACTCGCATTTTCACAGGTACTCTTAGACGTAACTGTTCTTTAAGAAAAATAAATAAAAAAAATATGAGAGAATACCCTATTAGAGTAAAATTGGCTAATCCAAAAATAAAGAAACGGAAACGTGTCAGTTTTCGTCCGATCGAAAAAAACTAATTTTTAGAATTGTAAGTACTGGAATTATAGAATCCGAAAGGATCGTCACACACACATGAAGGTAAAAATGAAACTTCTTATGTGAACATTTTTAAAAATTGCGCGCAAAATACCAAACGACCGCACCAATCCATGCTGTTGGGATGAGCGTGGGGGTCGCCATACGGTCGTAGTTAATGACGTCATCCGTGACGTTTTGAGGAACGACCACGGCGACCGCGGCTTTAAGTAAATGCATTTGAGAGCGCTGCGAGCGTTGTGGTCGCCAAGTGGAACGTACTCAAAGTGGTGGAGTACATTTCGGCCGCATGGGATTTCGATCTAGTGGAATTCAACGGAGCGGAATGTATTTAGTAGGTATACTATACACCAGTGGTATTCAAACTAGGGGTCTCGGGACGTACGAAATTCTGATTGAACGATATCAGTGCCATTGAGATATTCGTAGTACATTTGTGTTATAATATTACTGGAAATATAGGACAATTCACAGGTGTTTAAACGTAGTGGTAGTTTAGATATACCCCACACCTAACATGTGATGCGGATCTCATACATAAGTCTATGAGAATATAACTTAAGAAAAGATTGTATACACTGGCGGATTTGCAGCCCAGCCGTGGTGTAGTTGGTAACACACAACAGTACAGATGTTGAGATCGCGAGTTCAAATCCCGCCGGCTAGCATTCTTTTCTTTCTTTCCTTGATTAAAAATCAAATAAAAATACATTCATCTTAATCTACTATTTGAAATATAGAATCTTTGGCTAGAATGTTTCTGTATGGAATTTGTATAAAATACATACAACTGACGAAAGGTAGTGTGCTGGCCACATCAGATTTTTTTTTATCTTGCAGGAGTAGAAAAAATTTGTGTTTAACACGTATTGAAGCAGCCGGGCGATGTAAACAAACTGGTCGCGACATGTTCAATTACTTCCGGTCGACTGAACCTTTTGTGTTCATTATTATTATGCAGTCGGACGTTCTAGAGTTTTCTACAAAATAAAGGCAGCTGTATAAAAGGGACGCAGCTATGCTGAGAAGTCAGTTACATACAGAGTCATGGAGATATTGACATGGAGTGTTAGAGAGTAAAGTATTAGTGAGAAGCACAGCAGTATCGTAGTGAGCGTATGCAGTTGGTGTCGAGTAGGTACTCGGGAAGTTACTGGTATATTGGGATAGCTGTCGATGTGAATACTCAGTAGTGTTGACGAGTATTGGGAAGCTATAGTGTGCAAGGACAGTAACGGCGAGTCGGGAAGTTACTGGTATACCGGAATAGCTGTTAAAGAGAATACTCGGTAGTGTTGAAGAGCTATACGGGGACAGTAACGGCAAGTGGAAGTGAATACTGGGCAGTGGTGTTGGAAGAATTGTGGCATACGGAGAGTCGGTGATACTGAGACTGTGGAAGTTAGATAGAGAGTTACATAAATAGACAGTTAGTGTTGTGAAAGAGGTGACTTCTGTCCGAGCAGTTGAATATACAGACGCTGTTGAGTCAGTTGAGTACATAGACGCTGTGGAGGGAGGTCGGTAGGCGGACAGTTGAACGTGATATAAGTATATAGTGATATAAATATCGCGTAAACAGTCTGCAACAGACCGGCAGTCTAAGATTGGAACGCGTAGTGAAATAAATAATTAGTAATATCGTGGAAATAAATAGTAGTGTTAATTGGTTAAATAAATAGTGTTAGTGTTATCTAGTTAATTATAGTTTTAGTCTTAATTACTTTTTAATAATTGTTTAATATTAGTAATAGTAACTTTCATTATAGTTTAATAAACACTTAATTTTAATTAATAATAATTGTCTAATATTTACACTTCACCCAGATAAATAAAAACATTACAGTATCGTACAGTCAAAAAATTTCCGAAAACATGTTAATTTCGTTTATGTGAATATGACAAAAACCTATGGTCAATTCTTATCTGAAAGTCGTGAAAAGAAATTATTAAAATGTAGAAGTTTTGTACATATGCATCTTCCATATTTATGACTTACAATATGATGAAAATTTATATTTCAGATGAAGAGATGCATTCCACGTCTCATCGATTCCATTTGTGAAAAGAGTCAACAATGGTTTAGTGAATTCAAACGGTTTGGACTTGGGAAACGAGCATGCGTACGATAGTGAGGTAACGCTGAAGAGAAGGAAAACAGTTTGACAGTGGAAACAAATATGGAAAATATGGAGGACATTTCTGTTAAAGAAGAGTGTCAAGATACTCTTTATGAACATGAAATCGGTGAAAGTGTAGTACAAAGTGCAACGAAAACAGAATGCGAAGAGAATCATGGATTTGAAAAAAATCTTATTAAAGAACCGGGCTCTGAAAATAGCAACAATCAGTTTGAGGAAAATTATAACGAAGAAGAAAACTCCGTGATATCTGATAAGAAAAAAAGACAGTGTCCTATTTGTGGCAAAACATTTGCACAAATGACGAAACATTTAAGATTAACACATTATGGAATCAAAAATTTTCGTTGTATATTGTGTAATAAATCGTTTAGAGAAAAAGCTAGTCTGAACTATCATATGTCAACGCATACTGGTAAAAGAGATATATACCAGTGTTCTTTTTGTCCTAAGTCGTACACATCGAAAAGCACACTGAACAAACATTTAAATACTCATACAAATATGGAAAATATGACGGACATTTCTGTTAAAGAAAAGTGTCAAGAGATTCCCAATGAACTCAGTGAAAGTGTTGTGCAAAGTGCATCGAAAACAGAATGCGAAAAGAATTTAGTATTAAGAAATAATCATCAATTTGAAGAAATTCTAATTACAGAAGATAGGAACAAACAGATTACGGAAAATTGTAATGAAGAAGAAAACTCCGTCATCTTTGATGACAAAAGAAATAAGTGTCATATTTGCGGTAAATTTATACTGTGCTATAATATGAGAAATCATTTAAAATATACACATGATGGAATCAGAAATCATCGTTGTAATTTGTGTAATAAATCGTTTAAGCAAGGCGCTACTCTGAAGTGTCATATGTCAACTCATACTGGTAATAAAGAAAAATTTGAGTGTTCTATTTGCCATAAGTTGTATGCAAAGAAATGCGTACTGAAAAGACATTTAAACACTCATACAAGTAATAACACTGATTCAACGAAGGACAGTGAGAATTGTACTAATCAGAATGAGAAAAAAAGTCAGTGTCCTATTTGCGGGAAAAATTTTAATCAGCGTTCTAATATGAAAAGACATTTAAAAAAACATACAGGAAACAAAGATTTTCAATGCAATTTATGTAATAAATCGTTTACGGAAAAAAGTAGTCTGAAATATCACATGACAAGTCATACTGGTAAAAAAGAATTCGAGTGTGATATATGTCACCAATTATTTCCAAATAATAATACCTTAAAGTATCATTTAAACACTCATGTTGGTAGTAATGATAACAAATCAAAAGATTTTCAGTGCAATCTGTGTAACAAATCATTTAACAGTAAACATAGTTTCGAATATCATTTAAATTCCCATAGTGGTATAAAAGAATTTCAGTGCCCGACATGTCATAAGGAATTTACAAAGAAAAGCGCTTTGAAAAACCATTTAGAACTTCATAAACTGAGCGATCGGGAACATATTTGCACTATTTGTAATAAACCTTTTAAACATAAAAAATCGTTGGAAGGTCATATGAGAGCTCATGAAGGTATAAAAGATTTTAAGTGCCCAAAATGTGATAAGTCGTTTGCCGTGAAAAAATACCTAAATAAGCATTTAAAATTGCATACATTGGAAGATCAGACACTTATTTCCAATGATATTCACGCGGGTAGCACTGATTTGTCGAATAGTTTGACAGTGGAAAACATTGAAGACATTTTTGTTAAAGAAGAACATTATGAAGTAACTCCTTATAAAAATGAACTAGATGAAACTATAATATCGGAAATAAGTAATAATAAATTTGATGATATTAAAGAAGAACCGAAGAAAGACAACTACATGGACTATGAAGATTACAACAATCAAAAACAGAAAAAAAATAATGATGATATGCCTATTTGTAACATATTCACACAAGATGATAGTATGTCAGGACAGGTGAGAGCAGATCACACGGAAAAAAATTCTATCAAAGAATTGTACGAATAAGCTCCTATTGAACATGAACTTTATAATAGTGTAAAAATTGACACAGAACATATTTCGGCAGAAGAGAATTGTAAATTTGAAGAAAATCTCATTGAAGAACAACCAAAGAAAGACAGATACATGGACTCTGAAAATTACAACAACCAGAAAGAAACAATTTAATGAAAGTGCAAATCATAAATACATTCAAGGATGACAAAATACAGTGTCCTATATGTTCCAAGTCGTTTGCACTGAAAAGGGACGTGAACCCAAATTTAACCCAATACCTATATGCATTGGATTTAGTTTTTCTCAACTTTGACAGGTTGTTATAGCTTGAATTTAAGCATTTTTATACCTAGTTGCGAAATTATATATATATATATATATATACAGGGTGTAAATGAAATAAGTACATTAAACTTAACCAGTAATGTAACTCGACGAGAGCAACAATATTTCTTAATAACTTTTTTTTCTAAGTCTTTTAGATTTTGAGTTAAAATTCTTTAAAGATTTACTGCATATTTCGGCGCGCGCCCATGTAGAACAAATGGCAGCTGTCGTAATCAAGTGAGATACAAACAGCTCAAAAATTGTCGGTTATCGGTTACACTTGCAGTCACAGTAATTAATAAACGAATCAACGGAAATAACATTTATTAATTCGTAATAGTGCAATTTTTAAAATAAAGAAATATAATTTTGGATAACAAAATTATAAAGTTGTGTATTAAACCAGGCTTCCTGTGAATAGTGGTAGACAAAGAGGGGCGAGGCAACGAGAGGAAGATCAAAAGCATAGTTATTAGGTTATGAGATGATTATTTATCGTCGATAAATCATAATAGTTTAAATACGTTATTCAAAAAATGTAAGTACAAACTTTTGTTCATCTAAAAGAGGTACTTGAGTACCTATAATTAGTCGTCCATTTATTGTTCCCGCTCAAATATGTTTTAATGAAAATTTTTACAGTATTTTCGTCTGTCGAGATGTGTATAGTGCATAATAAATACACCTTACCAAGTAAATTCAGTCTCATTAATGAACATTATGAGCCATTCCCAAAATTGAAGTCTGTTATGTGCTGAAAACATAGAACTTTTTGCACATGTTATGGATATAACTGTTGCTTTTTAAAAATTGTCATATGTGACACTCCGTATTGTGATGTGATAAGGATGTACAAGATTAACAAATGTGCGAATATTAAGAACAGAATGAGTTGGTGATGATTTGGAAACGCTCCGTGTCAATGCGTTGGCAACTCCATGACACTGTCTTTATGTCAACCGTGATGTCAAGTAAAATGTAGTACAGATACGAGTTAAAAAATTAATAAACCATAGGTAAGTAATTACAATGTCTGTGTACTCGCATTTTGATAGAATTTTACCTTATAAACAAGTTTAGTACTAATATCAAAATTTAATTGGAACAATTGACAGGACTGTCAATTGCTAAAACAAAATTTTTCATAGCTATTGCTACTGCATTCAATTATCACAAAAATATTTGAAACGACTCGTCAATTTACGGGGTGGTAAAAAAAATGCGATTTCGAGAAAAAGTTATTAAGAAATATTGTTGCTCTCGTCGAGTTATATTACAGGTTAAATTTAATGCATTTATTTCATTTACACCCTGTATATTCCAAGTCGTTTGCACTGAAAAGGGACGTGAACCCAAATTTAACCCAATACCTATATATGCATTGGATTTAGTTTTTCTCCATTTTGACAGGTTGTTATGGCTTGAATTTAAGCATTTTTATACCTAGTTGCGAAATTATATATATAGAGATAGATTTATTATCTTTTAAATACTGCCTGTTTTCCATATTGTGATTCAATGATTTTTATCATGAATATTTTTTATTTTGATTTTAAATTTTGAATCAAATATAAGTTAATTGTGTTGTACATCCTTGTGCAATATATTAATTAAATTTCTTTTGACAAAAATAAAATTTTCTCTAAAAAAATCGTTTCTTTTTATTTATGTCCCAAAAATAGGACATTGGCAGGAAGTATTGGCAAATGGAATATTAGACTGACAAGTGTATTTGAGGGTAGGTTTAGTGTGCTCTTTGTTTTATAGTGGATTATTGAACATTTTTGCTCACAATGAGTGAAATAGTACATTAAAACACAAGTATCATAAGGCAATCTGTTATCGTACGAGTCCAAGTTTGGAAAACGACCGCTAGGTTAACAGATTGCCTTATGATACATGTTTTTATACTATTTTTTCTATTGAGGTAATTTTACAATTAAATTTTTTTAAAAAGGACTTGTCAAAAATATGTCTTGGTGTTTTTTTGTCAGTTATGTTGGTAGCGCTTCCCGCTAACATTTGAAGTTTCATATTTTGACAGTTTGTGTATTGTGTGTTTCTGATTGTTTACATTAAAACATTGTATCAAGCATTATATAATTATGGAAGAGGAAAACCAATACTTACAATGTACTCCACCGGTTTATTAATAAACCACCTTATTTGACATATCTTGTAATAAGGCTAAATTTATCAAATAACGAATCGGTGTCGCTGGCTCCTGTTAGTTATTATTATAAATAAAACACTTTAAATAATGAAATACATTAATGAACAATTTATTGATCTACACTTTTACATTCCACCATTTTGTCAACACATCCACTGCTCAGTTGCAAACATAACAGCAACAGCTGTTCTTACATTCTTCAATACAAAACATATGTTGTATTTCTATATGGCACTTATGTCTAAATCATATTTAAAAATTGAATATTCGAAAGTTCGCCTCGGCGTGGAACTGGAAATCATGGATCGTAAAAATTTCATATTTGCTTGCAAGTAGCTACAAATTGAGTTGACAGTGTCAACATTTCAAGTAACGTGCACCATACATTCCAAAACCTGCCTGATATAAAAATATAATCAGCTGAAAATTGCAATATTACCATAAAATTAAATTGTAATAAATAAAACTTACCGTTTAAATTGTTTTGATAAAGCAAATCTGAGCGCATTGTTTCTTGTTTCATAATTTTTTAGTTGAAAGATTTTAACTTCACAGATTCTTTTTTCTGAACTAACACAGCTATAGCTATAAATTTCTCTTCTTTCTAGTCCTATCACCTGGAGATAAGATAAAAATCAATAATTAGAAATAATATATCAACATAAACAACTTACCATTTTGAGGTTGTATGTAATTCATCTGTCATGACTACCACCTCTAGAATACGAAAGGTAGCAAAAACAGTACGTTTATAGATCTTCTAAACGCCGTGTTTTCAGTGATATACAGTGCTTTTATAGACTCATAAGAACACCGAAATAGAAAAAACAATTTTTTAACGTCTAAGTCATTTGAAAGCACGGTGTAGTATCTATAGGTGAGTGCACGACGTATTCCAATGCATAACAAAGAATGGCTAACTAACTGGGCTAGTTCAAACAGTATGCCGCTAGATGTCAGGTTTTTTTGCGGCCCGGTTTTTACACAAAATATTTAAAATATTAAATTATTCATATATAACGAATAATATTCTATATTTTCAATCATTACCTTTTATCTTTTGTCAGTTCTATGTATGTATTTTGTAAAAATTCCATACAAAAACGTTTCTATACTTCCTGTAAAATTATAAAACAACATATGTCAAATGCACTTGACATTGACACCTCTCAATCAGAAATTTATCTTAGTACCTGTTTCTGTGATTATAGTGTAGCTGGCTGCCGCTAAATTGCACATTTTGGCACCTTAAAAAGACTATATTTCTCTTTATTTGATCCATACCCTGTTGTGCATCTTGTAGCAAAACATGGTCAAATGGTAACGGGTCACGTTAGCGCCATTTTGTTTCCCAGTTACTTAGCCATGTCAACGCATTTCGTGCTCTCACTTACAGATACTATACCGTGTTTGAAAGTCAGGAGTTTTTCAAAGATTTGGAACAATGTAAAACAAATGAAGTTGATATAACCATAATTTCACCTGGACCAGACGAACAAACTGATTCAGAATATTTTGATGAAAATGAAGATAAAGAAGACATACGTGATGTAGCAGTAACGCTTGAATTATTATTATTTATACCTTTTCCGGAAATAAAAGAAATATATCACAAAAACTCAAATCTTATAAAGCAATACAATTTTTACATGGGCGTTGTTGATAATAATAATAATAATAATAATAATAATAATAATAATAATAATAATAGTTTATTAACCAGTATACAAGTTACATAGAAAATAACATACAAGAAGGTAAGTCGGAAAAAATAAGAGTAATTCATTTGAAAATTATGTTTCTTTCTAAATAATGCCTTAAAGATTTATGTTCTTCACTTATGTTTTTGCAAAATACAAAAACATTGACTTAATTTATAAACCAATGAATAATAATTTGATTTAAACGGCAACGCCACTGGGTAAATATTAGCACAGAGGGCAGTGTAGTAGATAATTAGGTATCTGTAATTCTACGACATATGTCATTATTTTTTATAGTGTGTTAGAAAGTAATGCCACTATTTACGTATATCTGTCACACCACATATATAAACATAGGTCAAATAATTTTTCTCTTTCTGTTAAATATAATTTTTTCACATTTAATGTTATTATAAATATTAAAGAATATTTTATTCTCTATACGATTTGACTGCATTTTATACTTAATATTAAATGGATATAGAGTTAAAAAATTATAAAGAAATTAAATTTCATAAAGTAGCCATAGCTATGGAAACAGCTACTATATTAAGAAAATTCAGTGTCAAGTGAAATTGACATAGTGTTTGTCTTATAATTTTATTGGAAATATAGGATCTTTTGCTATAAATTTTCTGTATGGAATTTGCATAAAATACATGCAACTGCCGGAAGGTAAAGTACAAGAAATATAATCTTTAGCAAGGAACTTTCTGTATGAAATTTGTGCAAAATACATAGAACTGACGGAAGGTAATGTGCTGGCCACATCAAATTTTTTTATCTTGCAGGAGTAGGTAAAATAGTGTGTATAACACGTATTGAAAGTCTTTTGTTGAGCACAAACGATTGCAGCCTAAGCCTGAGTTCGACAAAGGAAAATAACTATTATTATAATTTTCTGACAATGACTGAAACGATTGTTTTGACAAATATTTCTGGAACTGGGATGCCAAACCTGGGTTTGTTACAAAAAGATATCATGTGAGCTATTTCCTACGAATTTACAACTTACGCATCCGGATTACCGAAACTGTCAGGAATCCGGACTACAGAATATGTAATACAAGCGAACAGAAGTCTGAACTACCGAGGAATCCGGTTTACAAAAGATTATTGAGCCTGCATTATACTTTTCTTAAACAACAGTATTTTACATTCCGAAAATTTATGTAACATGTTAATTTCATTTATGTGGATATATCAAAAACCTATGGTCAATTCTTATCTGAAAGCCGTGAAAAGAAATTATTAAAATGTAGAAGTTTTGTACATATGCATCTTCCATATTTATCACTTGCAATATGATGAAAATTTATATTTCAGATGAAGAGATGCATTCCACTTCGCAACGGTTCCATTTGTGAAAAGAGTCAACAGTGGTTAAGTGAATTCAAACTGTTTGGACTTGGGACACGAGCATGCGTACGATAGTGAGGTAACTCTGAAGAGAAGGACAACAGTTTGATAGTGGAAACAAATATGGAAAATATGGAGGACATTTCTGTTAAAGAAGAGTGTCATGATACTCTTTATGAACATGAACTCAGTGAAAGTGTAGTGCAAAGTGCAACGAAAACAGATTGCGAAGAGAATATAGTATTAAGAAATAATCATCAATTTGAAGAAATTCTAATTAAAGAAGATAGAAACAAACAGATTAAGGAAAGTTGTAATGAAGAAGAAAACTCCGTCATCTTTGATGACAAAAGAAATAAGTGTCATATTTGCGGTAAATTTATACTGCGCTATAATATGAGAGATCATTTAAAATATACACATGATGGAATCAGAAATCATCGTTGTAATTTGTGTAATAAATCGTTTAAGAAAAGCGCTGCTCTGAAATATCATATTTCAACTCATACTGGTAATAAAGAAAAATTTGAGTGTTCTATTTGCCATAAGTTGTATGCAACGAAAAGCGTACTGAAAAGACATTTAAATACTCATCCAAGCAATAACACTGACTCAACGAAGGACAGTGCGAATTGTACTAATCAGAATAAGAAAAAAAGTCAGTGTCCTATTTGCAGTAAAAATTTTAACAACCGCTCTAATATGAACAAACATTTAAAAAAACATGCAGGAAACAAAAATTTTCAATGCAATTTATGTAATAAATCGTTTACGGAAAAAAGTAGTCTGAAATATCACATGACAAGTCATACTGGTAAAAAAGAATTTGAGTGTGATATATGTCACCAGTTATTTCCAAATAATAATACCCTAAAGTATCACTTAAACACTCATGTTAGTAGTAATGATAACAAATCAAAAGATTTTCAATGCAATCTGTGTAACAAATCATTTAACAGTAAACATAGTTTCGAATATCATTTAAATTCCCATAGTGGTATAAAAGAATTTCAGTGTCCGACATGTCAAAAGGAATTTACAAAGAAAAGCGCTTTGAAAAACCATTTAGAACTTCATAAACTGAGCGATCGGGAACATATTTGCACTATTTGTAATAAACCTTTTAAACATAAAAAATCGTTGGAAGCTCATATGAGAGCCCATAAAGGTATAAAAGATTTTAAGTGCTCAAAATGTGATAAGTCGTTTGCCGTGAAAAAATACCTAAATAAGCATTTAAAATTGCATACATTGGAAGATCAGACACTTATTTCCAATGATATGCAGGCGGGTAGCACTGATTTGTCAAATAGTTTGACAGTGGAAAACATTGAAGACATTTTTGTTAAAGAAGAACATTATGAAATACCTCCTTATAAAAATGAATTAGATAAAACTATAATATCGGAAATAAGTAATAATAAATTTGATAATATTAAAGAAGAACCGAAGAAAGACAACTACATGGACTATGAAGATTACAACAATCTAAAAGAGTAAAAAATCTGATGTGGCCATCACAGAACCTCTCGCCAGATTGTTACCAAAACTTAATCAACTCTTCCCATTATTGTAAGATTGAGGAATCCGTAGTTAAAATGTCTTGTCTGATATAATATAATCGTGAATCCAACATCCACACACACATACACACACATACGGACATCATCGTAAAAATGTTATAATCGGATTCTAGGGACCTTAACACGTGCTTATTACTAAAATCAGGATATGCAATTTTTAGCATGAATCCAATACCTCTCTTAGCGAGAGGTAAAAATTAGTGATGATGTGCCTATTTGTAATATATTCACACAAGATGATAGTATGTCAGGACAGGTGAGAGCAGATCACACGGAAAAAAATTCTATCAAAGAATTGTACGAAAAAACTACTACTTAACATAAACTTTATAATAGTGTAAAAATTGACACAGCACATATTTCAGCAGAAGAGAATTGTAAATTTGAAGAAAATCTCATTGAAGAACAACCAAAGAAAGACAGCTACATGGACTCTGACAATTAGAACAACCAGAAAGTGAAACAATTTAATGAAAGTGCAAATCATAAATACAGTTAAGGATGACAAAATATAGTGTCCTATATATTCCAAGTAGTTTGTACTAAAATCTGAGATGAACCCACATGTAAAATCATATACATCGTTTAATTCTAATCATATGTACATTCAAGTGCACAAAGATAACACCAACAATGCGATTTTAGAAACAAATAATAAAAATGTGAAAGATATTTCTATCAAAGAAGAACATGAACTTGATAAAAGTATAGAGCAGATTGTTACAAAAACGAATATAAAACATACTTCGGACGAAGAGAATATTGTATTGGAATCATGTGATGGTAAATTTGAAGAAATTCTTGTTAAAGAACAACTATTGGCACACAATTACATGGATATTGAAGATTGTAACAATCAAAATGAATAAAAATATAATTAAGAAATGCAAAGATTATATTTAGGATATAGGAATATATTTATTTTGTATATAATTGTTTAAATACAGGTGGATGTAAATTAATTTTGTGCACACTATATGTGAATATAATACTACAGGCATTCTTAAATAAAATTTAGAATTACCAGTTCATACGTGTATAACTCTGTTTATTCCAAAGGTATTAGGTAATTAATACCTAACTAAATTGTCGTAAGGTGTGATTAAAGATATTTTTTCTGTATTTCGTTTAGTATGTAGTTTATTTATAGATTTTTTCTGTACATGTAAATAAGTAAATAAATGGTCAAAAGTGAAGTTATTTATTTATTTATTTATTTATTTATTTATTTATTTATAAGAAGAAGGCCGCACAACAGGACAAGTCCCAATAACTGTGCAGCACTAATAACATACAACAATTTCTACATCATTGTCAAAATGATTACATATAAACATATTAATATACATAGGTACATAAATTTAAATAAAGTTAAATGAAATTAAATTGAAAGAGTGAAAACGTTAAGTACAGTGCTTAAAAACAAAAGACTTAAATGTTCTTAATGTACAGTTAAATATGTCAGGAAAATTATACATTAGTGACAAGTTATTAAATGTAGATATCATTCTAAGAAGTGGGGCATTGACGGCGGAGTTAGTTCTACAACTTGAAACAGTAAATAAATTTCGTAATCTGGTAGAATATGACGGTATTCTGAATGATATTTTATTTAGTAATGCTGGACTGTCAATGATATTGTTCAGCAATTTAAATAAAAATGTTAGATCCATCATTGTTCAACGTTTTTGTAGAGATGTTAATACAATAGAGCTATCTGGAAATTTTTTACTTAAACTGTACAAAAATTTTCTTTGAATTCCTTCAATTCTATTTGTGTATATCTGATAAAAAGGTGACCAACAAATAGCGGCAAATTCAAGATGTGAACGAACAAGAGAATAGTATAAAGATATGAAGGTACCACAACTTTTGAATTTATCCCCAATTCTTAAAATAAATCCAAGCATTTTATATGATTTTTTGACAACATGATCAATGTGTGAATCAAAGATTAATTTGCTATCTAAGATAACTCCTAAATCCTTCACATTGTTTACTCGGTTTACAATGTTTCCGTCAAAACAGTAATTATAAACATATATATTTCTGTTCCTAGAGAATGTTATACATGAACATTTATCAAAGTTAAGAGTTAAATCATTAGCATGAAGATAGCAGTCAAGCCTGGTAAGGTCTTCTTGAAGGGCCAAACAGTCAGTTAATGAATTAATACGCATATAAACTTTCAAATCATCGGCGTACATATTAAAGTTAGCATGTAGAAAACATTTTTTAATATCATTTATAAAAATAATAAATAAAAGAGGTCCAAGATGGGATCCCTGCGGGACACCAGAAGTGACAGGGAAATATTCAGATTGATATCCATTTAGATCTATTATTGAGGTATGATCTAAACCAAGAAAGCAAATTACCATGTATACCTAGTGTCTCTAACTTTGATAATAAGATTACGTGATTAATCTTATCGAAAGCCTTACTGAAGTCCGTATAAATCGCATCAATTTGTACCATGTCGTCCATGGATGAAAGAATGTAATCTGTAAATTCAATTAAGTTGGTTTCAACTGATCTTCCGGTATAGAAACCATGTTGCTCAAAATTTATAATATTTTTGACTGAAGCAAATAATTGTTTGTAAATAATTTTTTCAAAAACTTTTTCGAATACACACAGTATCGATATTGGGCGATAATTCTGAACAAGGTTTCTATTACCATTTTTATGAATAGGAATAACTAAAGCTTTTTTCCAGGAATTCGGACAGTGACCTTCAGTAAGTGATTTCTCAAAGATTAATTTTAAAGGCAAAGAAAGAGATTTGGCACACTGTTTTACAAAAAGGCTAGGGATACCATTGTGGCCAGCACCTTTAGTAATATCAAGAGATGCTAAAATTTCATGAACCTCACTCTCCGTAACTAATATCTTATGTAGATTAACAGTGGTATTACAATATTCACTCGTATACTGTGTATTTGAAGCATTAGCATCTAAAAAAGCAGCCTGAAAATGGTTAGCAAACATATTGCATATTTGAGTGCCATCAGATGAGTTGACCCCGTTGAACGTCATGTTGCATGGAATGTTGGACTTTTTGACAGAGGATACGAATGACCAAAATTTTTTCACATTATTTGGGATTTCATTTTAACATTATTTATGTATTTCATATAACAAAGTTTCGTTAAAGTTTTTACTTTCTGACGTAACGAAGAAAATTCCATATAATATGATTCATTTCCAAAACGTTTAAATTTGCTGTTCCAACAATATAATTTTGTAAGCGAGAAAATTCGGAGTCATGGAGCGAATTGGGGCGCTATGAGGTGAATCGGCTAGGAGTGCGAGACTATACGACGACAGCTGGGGCAGGGTCGCGCCTGGGGCCCGATTCTTGAAATCAGGCGAAATATTCCGCACGCAACAAAATTCGTCTGGTTAGTTTCGTGCACGAACAGTACTATACGTATGAGTGGTATTCTTGAACACCAAACGAAACTCCGCCGAAGCCTACGCATACGATTCTCGAAAGCAAACGAACGTAGTATGTAGCAGCCAATAAAAACGAAACATTTATATCACGTGAATTCTTCATCATCTAATTGTTTTTTAACTGTCAACCAAAGCTGTCAGAGACGCTATCATAAGCCACAAGTGTTTTAATTTTATTATTTGATATAGTAGGTATTATTTTTCTTAGTTAATAGTATATTATGATATAAGTGTATAAGCCGGCCATTAAAGCACGCGTGACAAGTTTAAAAGCGCGACGCGAAGCGGAGCGCTTTTAAAGGCACGAGTGCTTTAATGGCTCTTATACACATGTATCATACGCTATTTTTTATTATACCTGCACAATATGTTGGAAAAAAGAATCTAAAATTTTGATTTTGACGTTTTATAATTGTTTATGATATATGACATAACATCGTTTACACGGAGATTGTTTAGCATTTGTTGTTTACGTTACTATGCGGATTTGCCATTTCGCAATTTGTTGTTTATTTATTATAAACATCAAAACTATCAAGATCCTTCTTAATTTAGACGGAAAACAAGGATAAAATGGAGAAGCATTCATCTAGTATACAAGAATTGGCTGAACAAGCTGAATTAAGATTGGATGGACGAATATGCAAACAGTAAATGTTGCGAATGTACAAACACTAAATGAAAGCAATGAACTTCAACTGCCGAATATAAAAATATCTAATAACACAAATTGTACTTTCAATTTTTATTTAAAAGAGTATTAAATACCATAAATAAAAAACTTACAAACATATTTCTATGCTGTCTATAACTCCATATGTAAAATGATGTACTGTTAGCGAAATACCAAAGAACTTTCTGCTAGTGGCTTCCTATTCTTCATCGTATACTTTCCCCATTAATAAATCCCAAAATTGTTCATTTGCGCGATGGAATATTTCTTGTATTGTCTTGTTCTCATTCTCATATGTCCCGTAGCCATTGTTGAGTGATTCTGGCAAAGAGGCACGATGCTAAATCAGGCCAAAATAGAACGTGGTTATTCCTATGTTACCAATAAATGAATAATTATTCCAATTTATGAAGACAATTTCCTTTGTAGGTGTTATACATGATTAATTATATTCTAACCTACAAACAGTGGCTTCACGCCTGGTGAATTTTGTTCAAAAATACTGCGCATGTGCCAAGCATATGATGTGAAATGTGTTACATTTTAATAGTGTACAAATGGTGGAATAGAAAATATATTTTTTAAAATTCATCACACATTTATATGAATAATTGAAGTAAATCAGTAGGTATTGCTTATTTTCATTGACAATTATAAATAAACAAATTGTTAACGTTTGTTGTTGCTTAGCGACTTTAAAGCACGGCGTGTTTTAATCTTGAGATTAAGCACGCTTTTTAGTACGATGATCAGTGATTATGATGCAGGTATAATAAAAAAGTATGTAAGTACATAATATGCAATATTAATATGCAAGTGTTATGTAATAATAATACTCGCAATTTTGCTAACCATTTCAGATTTGGAATGCAAAGCTCGTTAAAAGACACCTAAAATTTCTTTTTAACAATCTATTGCATCGTTCTATTAATGCACACATTTGTCCAATATTATAACGATACTTGAGTGTATGGAGACTCTAGAATTATAATTGGCGTCATTATATGATCATAAAACGTACGCGAAATTATATAAAAACATAATTTGATTTATGTCATCTAAGTACTGATACACCAAACACAAGAGACAGTGACTTTCGCAGTTTCGTGTGCGAATGATACTTTCAAGTTATTCATACCCATGCGATGTAATTGCGCACGGAATATTCGCTTACGACCACACGATTTCGTTTCAAGAATACTACTATGCAGTTCGCATGCGCATCTCTCCCACTTACGTATGCGAAAAATTTCAAGAATCGGGCCCCTGGAGAGCGTGCAAGAAAAGTAACTAATATATTAAACGCGGTTTGTTAGTGCTGAGTGCGTTTTCCGGGCGAATAACTTGATTCTTGGACTCTAGACTAACAGGCCTATTCTACTAAAAATATGTATAACGATATCGTTACCATACGACTGTCGCTAAGCATTTGGTTGAACGACTTTAATAACGACAAATGCCAAAAAGGTATTCTACTAATCATATCGTTATCATGTTATCGTTATGATGAGTTTAACGATAAATCTAACTTCATGTTGATTTTGACAGAATAAATTAATATTTGTTTTTCAATTCAAATTTGACATTGATTCAAATTTGAAATTTTCAGCGTACATAAAATTATTTATTATTTTCATCCTCGTTTTACAGTTTACACGCTCTATATCTACTTGCGCCGTATGAAATTTGATATAGGTATATGTCTATAAAATGATCAACAACAATATTGCAGATTTCTATTAATGATATGATTATTAATGATTGACTTAATACCACATATGAATCCTTTTCTACTGATATCCTCCTTGCTACTGATTTCTGATAGTTTCCATGAGCAAAAAAATGCAAAGCTGCCATCATCTGAATTGAAAAAATATTTATGTGCATTCATATGTAATGGAATACGCATAAATAATAATTTATAATCTAAAAATTTTTGGCAAACCATCACTTCAACGAGTTCCTCATATATGGTGATATTTGCGTAAATAAATCTCTACATGCTTCTTTACTCATAAAAAAAAATTCTCAAATTTTCCTCCGGTACAGTAAAAGGACGATTATATAAAATGTTATATTAAAAAGTGTAATAATATAATATGTAATAATATCTTGCTCAGCTACAATTAATAGAATATCTTCTTCAGCCATTTTTATTTTTGTTTTCAAAATATATGTAACTTTACGACTTCAACGAGGCATGTGAACTTGTCGTTCATAAACAACAAAATAACGATAAGTAACGATACGTAACGATAAATAAATTAGTAGAATAGGGTTTTGGCAAAAATCGTTATTATAACTACATGTCGCCTGGTAACGACTCGTAACGATACATATTTTTTTAGTAGAATAGGCCTGTAAGTCCAGACAAATCGAATGCACCCTAAACTAAAGGGCGGGGAACCCTTGACTGGAAGAAATAGACATAAAATAATCTGATGTGGCCAACACATGACCTCCCGTCAATTCCATGTTTGAAATAGCAATAAGCTTTAAGTAAAATATCACTTCTGGTTGATCGTTTGTAAACAAAATCTAATTTGATGTTCCAATAAATAGAAATGTCTGTAATACCAAATTTTAAATTATATTTTATTATGTTTTTCCTCGAAAATCTGTTAAGAGCTCCAAATTAAGTACCACTTCCGGTTTATCCTATAGGTATAATCAAAATATAATGTTTCAAATTATACACGAGTTTTAAATACCAAATTTGAGAAGTTTTGAATCATGTTTTAATATATTTTTCAAAAAAAAATGTGTTTATAGCTTCCTGTAAAGTAGTACTTCCGGTTTAACAATTTTACAAAATATCTAATATGTCGTTCTTATTAATATAAAAGTCATAAATACCAAATTTGAAAAGTTTTGGATTATATCAATTTATTTTTCACGAAAATCTGTATAGAACTTCAAATAAAGTATCACTTCCGGTTTATCAATTTTAGCCAAAATCGAATATGTTGATTTCCTTTATATAAAAGTCTTAAATACTAAATTTGACAAATTTTGGAATGTATCCTATTATAATTTTCACGAAAATATGTTGATAGCTTCAAGTAAAGTATCACTTCTGGTTTATGTATTTTAGAAAAAATTTAATATGTTATTCCTCTTCATATAAAAGTGTTAAATACTAAAATTGAAAAGTTTTGGATTATATTTTAATATAGTTTTTCATTAAAAACTGTTATGGGCTTCAAATAAAGATCCACTTCCGGTTGTCCAATTTTATCCAAAATCTAATCAACTCTTTATATGAATGCAGAAGGCTTAAATACGGAAAATAGATATTTTCGGAAGTTTGTTGTAAGAGTTATCGTAGACGAAAAAATCGTCACACGCACACGCACGACCGCCCGGTATGACGGGAGGTAAAAACATTTAAATAAAATCTGATGTGGCCAGCACATTACCTTCCGTCAGTTCTATGTATTTTGTTCAAATTTCATACGGAAAGTTCCTTGCTAAATTAAATATTCTATTTCTTGTACATTACCTTCCGGCAGTTGCATGTATTTTATGCAAATTTCATACAGAAAATTATTATTTTGTGACGTTTTCTATATACAGTATAATGTATCTGCAAAAATAAAAGATTTATTATTATTATTAAATTAAATATTCTATTTCTTGTACATTACCTTAAAGCAATTGTATGTATTTTATACAAATTCCATACAGAAAGCAAAAGATCCTATGTTTCCAGTAAAAATTATGACAAACACACTGACATCTTTCAATCAGAATTTTCTTAATATAGTAGCTGTTTTCATAGCTATAGCTACTTTATGAAATTTAATTTCTTTATAATTTTTTAACTCTATATCCATTTAATATTAATAAAATGCAGTCAAATCGTATAGAGAATAAAATATTCTTTAATATTTATAATAACATCAAATGTGAAAAAATTGTATTTAACATAGTTTTTTCAAGAAAAACTGTTAAAATCTTCAAATGATGGTACTTCCGGTTGACCAATTGTAACCAAAATCTAATCAGCTCTTCATATGGATGTAACGAAGAAGTACACGAAAAATTATAATTTTTGTAACTGTAGTATTAGAGTTATCGCAGACGAAAATTTTGTTACACACACACACACACACATCCACACACACACACACACACACACACACACACACACACACACACACACACACACACACACACACACACACACACACACACACACACACACACACACACACACACACACACACACACACACACACACACACACACACACACACACACACACACACACACACACACACACACACACACACACACACACACACACACACACACACACACACACACACACACACACACACACACACACACACACACACACACACACACACACACACACACACACACACACACACACACACACACACACACACACACACACACACACACACACACACACACACACACACACACACACACACACACACACACACACACACACACACACACACACACACACACACACACACACACACACACACACACACACACACACACACACACACACACACACACACACACACACACACACACACACACACACACACACACACACACACACACACACACACACACACACACACACACACACACACACACACACACACACACACACACACACACACACACACACACACACACACACACACACACACACACACACACACACACACACACACACACACACACACACACACACACACACACACACACACACACACACACACACACACACACACACACACACACACACACACACACACACACACACACACACACACACACACACACACACACACACACACACACACACACACACACACACACACACACACACACACACACACACACACACACACACACACACACACACACACACACACACACACACACACACACACACACACACACACACACACACACACACACACACACACACACACACACACACACACACACACACACACACACACACACACACACACACACACACACACACACACACACACACACACACACACACACACACACACACACACACACACACACACACACACACACACACACACACACACACACACACACACACACACACACACACACACACACACACACACACACACACACACACACACACACACACACACACACACACACACACACACACACACACACACACACACACACACACACACACACACACACACACACACACACACACACACACACACACACACACACACACACACACACACACACACACACACACACACACACACACACACACACACACACACACACACACACACACACACACACACACACACACACACACACACACACACACACACACACACACACACACACACACACACACACACACACACACACACACACACACACACACACACACACACACACACACACACACACACACACACACACACACACACACACACACACACACACACACACACACACACACACACACACACACACACACACACACACACACACACACACACACACACACACACACACACACACACACACACACACACACACACACACACACACACACACACACACACACACACACACACACACACACACACACACACACACACACACACACACACACACACACACACACACACACACACACACACACACACACACACACACACACACACACACACACACACACACACACACACACACACACACACACACACACACACACACACACACACACACACACACACACACACACACACACACACACACACACACACACACACACACACATACAGACATCATCGTAAAAATAGTAAATTCGTATTCTAGGGACCCTAAAACGTGCTTATTGATTAAAAACTCATCATCGAATTTTTTGACCAAAGACAATACCTTCCTTACCTAAAGGTGACGGAAGGTAATAACAGTTTATATTTATCACTTGCAATATGATGAAAATTTATATTTCAGATCAAGAGAGGCGTTCCACTTCACAACGGTTCCATTCAAGCCAACAATGGTTTAGTGAATTCAAACGGTTTGGACTTGGGGCATGAACATTTATATGACGCATGCGTTCGTAATGAGAAAACGCTGAAAAGAAAGACAACAGTTTGACAGTAGCAACAAATATGGAAGACATTTCTATTACAGAACAGTGTCAAGAGACTCCTTATGAACATGAACTCAGTGAAAGTGTAGTGAAAAGTGCAACGAAAACAGATTGCGAAGAGAATATAGCATTAAGAACAAGTAATCATGGATTTGAAGAAATTCTTATTAAAGAAGATAGAAACAATCAGATTAAGGAAAATTGTAATGAACAAGAAAACTCCGTGATTTATGATAAGAAAAAAAGACAGTGCCCTATTTGTGGCAAAACATTTGCACAAATGACGAAACATTTAAGATTAACACATTATGGAATCAAAAAATTTCGTTGTACTTTGTGTAATAAATCGTTTAGAGAAAAGTCTGGTCTAAACTATCATATGTCAACGCATACTGGTAAAAGAGATATGTATAAGTGTTCTTTTTGTCCTAAGTCGTACACATCGAAAAGCACACTGAACAAACATTTAAATACTCATACAAATATGCAAAATATGACGGACATTTCTGTTAAAGAAAAGTGTCAAGATATTCTCAATGAAAGTGTTGTGCAAAGAAATAATCAATTTGAAGAAATTCTAATTAAAGAAGATAGGAATAAACAGATTAAGGAAAATTGTAATGAAGAAGAAACCGTCGCGATCTTTGATGAGAAAAGAAATAAGTGTCATATTTGTGGAAAATTTATTCTGCGCTATGATATGAAATATCATTTGAAATACACACATGCTGAAACCAAAAATTATAGTTGTAATTTGTGTAATAAGTCGTTTAAACACAGCGCTACCCTGAAATGTCATATAGGAACTCATACTGGTAATAAAGAAAAATTTGAGTGTTCTATTTGCCATAAGTTATACTCAACGAAAGGCGGACTGAAAACACATTTAAACACTCATACAGTGAATAGCACTGAGGCAACGAAGAAAGGGATTTCGGTTTGGAGTAATCAAAGTAAAGAAAAATGCAAGTGTCCTATTTGTGGGAAAATATTTACACAAAGTGGCGCTATGAGAAAACATTTAAGACATGTACATAATGGAATCAAAAATTTTCATTGCAATTTATGTAATAAATATTTTACTGAGAAGGCTAGTCTGAAATATCATTTGACAATTCATACTGGTAAAAAAATTAAATTCGAGTGTTCTATTTGTCGTAAGTCGTACACAGCGAGAGGCGCACTGAACAGACATTTAACCACTCATACGGCAAATAGCACAATGAAGGACAGTGTGAATTGTACTATTCAAAATGAGGAAAAAAGTCAGTGTTCTATATGCGGTAAATTTATACTGCGCAAGAATATGAAAAAACATTTAAGATTTACACATGAAAAAATCAAAAATTTTCATTGTAATTTGTGCAATAAATCTTTTACAGAAAAATCTGTACTGAAGTATCACATGACAACGCATATTGGAAAAAAAGAATTTGAGTGTGGTATATGTCACCAGTTATTTCCAAATAATAATACCCTAAAGTATCATTTAAACACCCATGTTGGTAGTGATGCCAACAAACCAAATGATTATCAATGTAAACTGTGTCACAAAACATTTTCACGTAAACAATGTTTTGAAGACCACATGGATGTCCATAATGGTATTAAACACTATCAATGCCAGACGTGTCAAAAGGGATTTGTACAGAAAGGCGCTCTGGTTAGACATTTAGAAAAACATAAACAGAGCAATCAGGAACGTAGAAAACGAGATAGAAAAGATTTTGAGTGCCACAAATGTCATAAGTCGTTTGCCGTGAAAAGCTACCTGTCCATACATTTAAAATTGCATTTATTGGATGATCAAACACTTATTGACAATCAAATGCACGCGGATAACACTAACTCGTCAAAAGACAATAGTGTAACAGTGGAAAACATTGAAGATATTTTTATTAAAGACGAACAGTGTGAAGTAACTCCTTATGAATATAAGCTAGATAAAACTATATTATCGGAAATATTTAATAATAAATTTGAAGAAACTCTCACTGAAGAACAACCAAAGAAAGATTGCAACAATCAGAAAGAAATAAAAAGTAATACACAACCTGAAAGCGAAGATATGCAAAGATGCGACCATTTAAAAATACATACATTAAATGATGAAAACATTAATGATAATCAGGTGAGAGCAGATCACACGGAAAAAAATTCTATCAAAGAAGAGCTGAATGAAAAAATTCCTTCAGAACTTTATAAAAGAGTAAAAATTGCCACAGAACATATTTCGGAAGAAGAGAATTGTAAATATGAAGAAAATCTCATTGAAGAACAACCAAAGAAAGACAGCTACATGGACTCTGAAAATTACAACAATCAAAAAGAGAAACAATTTAATGATAAGGTACAGTATCCTATATATCCTGAGTCATTTGCACTGAAATCTGAGATGAACCCACATGTAGGGATGGTCTTATCGATACATAAGGCGATTTCGGGCGACAACCGTTCACTTGCGGTATGTTGCGTTCAGGTACGTTCACACATTCGGGCGCTAGGAACAACATACCCGGTATGCTTGGATCAGTGCTCACAGCTGAACGGGTTTGCGAGTCGGGTCAGCTCTCTGTTCACTATTTCTATCTCTTTTTATCATGTATTTTTTTGAAATGTCAAAAGTCAAAACAGTCGTAGTCGTGGTCTTATGTCAAACAGGGTGACATTATTTTCGTTGACTCGTTTTTGGACAAATATAGAAAAAACTATCTTTCTCCGTTAATGCATTTTAATTGTCAGACACTATTTTTGACAGTTTTAAATTTCGCAGAATATACATAACCACCAAGTACGGTGTCAACAAGTGAACCAACGATTTTTGGCGCCACCATTAGCCATATCAAACCGTAAGTAATCCGAAGAAGTGAACGGGTATGTCGCCCGAAATCGCCTATGGTGAGTATCGATACGATATCGATACAAAAATGAGAATATCGATACATAAATTTATAGTTCAAAATTTATATAAAGTATGTAATAAATGTGATGTTCATTTATTTTGCGTAGGGTTTCACAGTCTGAGTCATGATAAATATTCGTTTTCCGGGAATGGACTGTGTCATACTTTGAGTCAGAGCTCAACGTCTCGCCCGCAGTCATATGGGGCATCTTCAGGAGCAATGGGGATAGTACTGTCTTAAACAAGGTTACCCGACGTGTAAACCACGCTAGAGGCCAAATAAACCAAGTGCCGAAAAGAAGGCCGAGAAGACAGTTATGTACTGTAAGATACGGTAGATGAGCAGAGCTAATGAGGGCCAATGGGAATCGAGTTCGTAATGGTAGATTGGGCGTGTCGTGTTCCGAGAATCACCGGTTTCCACATGTGGCTCAAGAAATAGCCATCATCCCGATTGATGTTATTAGGATGTTTCCATATTTCTAAAGTTTCCCTGTATTTACGTCTGTAAAACTCAGGGACAGGAGCTAAAATGCGGGAATTTTCAAATAAGATGTTATGTCCTGTGTTGTGTTGGTGTTCTGCGACCGCAGATGTTAATACCATACCATTACGCAGACAGCGTTTGTGTTCTGACAATCTAGTGTGAACACTCCTTCCTGTTTCACCTATGTACACTGTGCCGCAAGAACAAGGAATACTATAAACACCGGGTGACGACAAGGGTTTGCGTTTATCTTTAGTTTGGGGGAGTATTTCTGAGATCTTTTGTGGAGGTTTAAAAAAGACCTTAATAGCTCTTAAGAGCTCTGACTCAAAATATGACACAGTCCATTCCCGGAAAACGAATATTTCTCGTTCATTTATTTTTATTAAATTTTAATTAGTATTTGAATAAAATTTATAATTTTTTACTGGTATTGGATATCGATACTTAAAAGTAGTATCGATCCAGTGGCGGCTTGTCAGGGTAAGCAGGTGAGGCAGTGCCGCACCAGAAAAGAAATAAAGCTGTAAATAATGTAAAGTAGTATGTAAATTAAATTTCAACTTATTTCATTAATGCTTGTCTTTATAAATATCAAAAGAATAATTTAAGCCACCACCATAACTAATCTGTAATGCAGTTTGCCTAATTTACACCCTTTGAAGTGCTTCTCGAAATGAGTAGTTTAATGCTTAATATTGCCTAATGTTTTTGATACGGCTTTCATTCATACGTGCGCTAGACAGCGCTGTTCGAGGCAGTGCTTCAAATACAAAATGCAATGAGAGGATAAAAGATAGTTACTTTACTTTCCACACGGCCCTATAGAGGCCGAGACCATACGTGAATACAATCAAACGCGGCATGCTGACAAATTTTATAAATAAGTTCACGACATCTACTGTACATGTTGCAAGCCAGATTAAATAATATTAACGACATAAACATAACATAACCTGTCTTGCATTTTTATTATAATAGGCCCTGGTTTGCGACTTTGATACGTATGGCAGTAAGTATTTAATTCTTTTATTTTTCTCGTAGTTTTTATAGTTTACCTACGTAGGGTTTTTGTATTTTGAATTTCAGTTGAAAACAAAACAAGTGTAATGGCTTCGACTGGAGTTTTAAAAGAACTCGAATTAAATGATAATAATATAAGGAATAATTCTGAAGATATTTTTTTTTAATTAACAAAAATCCATTTCATCGACTGTCTTAAGAAGATAAACTGTTTGCCAAAGAATTAAAACAAACAGACCATCTTTGCTTTGTTCTGATCTTAGTACATCATTAATAAATATTGGAGAAGGAGGCTAGATGCAACTAACACCTGCTATGATAAATATAACTGGCTTGTCGGCAGTAAAGTACTTAATAAATTATTTTGTTGGCCGTGCATACTTTTTATTAGTACTACTAACATACGTAAAGATCACATTGCTTGCTTACTTACTTACTTAAACTCGAGCCCTTCTACCTTTGCAGGTATAGGGCTGTTGGGTGGGGTGAAATTTAGTGTTGGATTTTTCTTCCAGCATTCTCTCCATGCTTTTCTGTTTTGGGTTAGGTTTCTGAATTTGTTCCATTGTATTCCTCTCTGTTCTGCCGCTTCTTTGACTTCTTCCTTCCAGGTTTTAATTGGGCGTCCTATTCTTCTCTCTCCAATAGGTTTCGCTTCAAAAACTCTCTTAGGTAATCTATTTTCTTCCATTCTTTGTATATGTCCTAGCCATCTCAGTTGTCCTTCCTGTATTATTTGTTCCACGGGCTTTGTTTTAAGCTTTGTCCTGAATGTCTCATTTCTTATTAGGTCTTTCCTTGTCTTGCCCTCTATCTTTCTTAGGAATCTCATTTCTGAACTTACTAATTTGCTTCTTATTTTTCCAGATGTCCGGGTTTCGCTTGCGTATGTTAACACTGGCAGAGCTACTTTCTTGATCACTTCTACTTTTACTTCTTTTGGTATTTCTTTCTTTCCTAAGAACGTAGTCCTTATTGCATTAAACAGCCTTCCTGTTTTTCCTTTTCTTTCTAATATTTCATCTTCTAGTTTCCCTGTTTTGCTTATTATCACTCCTACGTATTTGTATGTATCCACTTGTACTAACCTGGTACTGTTTAGTTTAATCTCGTGTTTTTCGTCTTTGCCGTGTATGATCATCGTTTGTGTTTTTTCTCTGTTTATCGTCAGGTTTTTCTTTTTCATTTCCTCGTTATATAAATTTAAATTATGTTGGATATCTGCTTCGGTTTCTGCGGCTATGAACATGTCGTCTGCATAGCAGAGTTCGCTGACGTTTACTTTCTTCATCTTCCAGTACCCTACGCAGTATGGTTTTATTTTCTTTTTACAGATCTTTATCGCATCGTCCATTACTAATGAGAAGAGCAGTGGACTCAGTACGCATCCTTGTCTGAGTCCTTGTTTCACTTCAAACATTTCTGTTGCTTGGTTTTTTATCCTGACATAGCTTTTTGTGTTCTTGTATAGACTGTTTATTTGTAGCACTGTTTCTTTATATACTCCTCTTTTTTCTAGGCTACTCCCAGCGTCTTCCCTTTTTATTTTATCGAACGCCTTCTCTAAAGCCACGAAGCAGGCATGTATTGTCCTTCCGAGTGTTTTGCTTTTTCACATAATTGTCTTAACACGAATATAGATCACATTGCTTTAACTTGTAAATTAGTACTTTTAAGGAAGCAAAATATTTCTACCGCAATTGATAGTGCAAGAAAAATTGAAATTCGAAGGTGGAAGAAATGTTTTATAATCTAGCAATATATTTTTGTGCATGAAAGGGGAAAAACATGCAGCTGCACATCCCTTAAAAATATAACTTTCAATTATAAGGCATTTGTCCTTGAGCCGCCACTGATCGTATCGCTAAGACCATCTCCACCCACATGTAAAATCGCATACATCGTTTAATTCTAACCTTATTTACATGCAGGTAACCGCAGATAACACCAACATTGCAATTTTAGAAACAAATAAAAATATGGCAGACATTTTTGTCAACGAACATGAACTTATCTCGGAAGAACAACCGATGGACCTTGACAATATACATGAAGGAATCAAAGATTTTCGTTGTAATTTGTGTAACGAATTGTTTGGTGACAAATTCAAACTGAAATACCACATGGCAAGTCATGCCGGTAAAACAGAATGCAAGTGTGATATATGTCACCAGTTATTGCCAAATAATAATACCCTAAAATATCATTTAAACACTCATATCGATAGAGATGGTAATTTAAAGCAGTATCAATGTAGCCTGTGTCACAAATTATTCACGTATAAACACAGTTTGAAAGAACACATGAATATCCATAATGGTATAAAACCATATGAATGCACAACGTGTCATAAGTCGTTTACGAAGAAAAGTCACCTGAAGAAACATTTTAATGTGCATAATGGAAGCAGTTGGGAACATATGTGTACTATTTGTATCAGGCCTTTTAAACGTAAAAAATCTTTGGAATATCATATGCGGGCCCATGAAGGTATAAAAGATTTTGAGTGCCCAAAATGTCATAAGACATTTGCTGCAAAAAATTACCTGACCAGACATTTAAAATTGCATGCATTGAATGACCAGGCACTTATTTCAAATCAGATGCACGCAGATAACACTGACATTAGTCTGGCAGAAGATATCAACAAGATTAAGGAAAAATGTAAAGAAGAAGAGAAAAAAAGACAGTGTCCTATTTGCGGTAAAATATTTTCACTGCGCAATAATATGGTAAGACATTTAAGAAATGTACATAATGGAATCAAAAATGATTGTAATATGACACTAGAAAACATTGAAGAAATATTTCTTAAAGACGAACAGTTTGAAGTAACTCCTTATGAACATGAACTTTATAAAACTAGTGTATCGGAAATAAGTGATAATAAACTTGAAGAGACTCTCATTAAGGAAGTACCGAAGGAAGACAGCTACATGGAATCTAAAGATTACAATATGTACTGAAACACACCCTACAAGTAAAGATATACATGTCCCAACGACCAAATATAACTAGACAAAACATTCCCTATTCCTCCTCACTGAATGTTTTGATTTCGGCTGGCTAGATAGAGAAACTAGAGATATGTCTTGTCTAGTTCGAGTATTTCTCACTAGAGGCCACGTAGAGTGTCAGTATACAGGGGTCTCACAACTCGCGCCCCAGAGCGAATGAGGAAACACGAGACTGCACTCCGATGTGTAATTTCGAAGAAAAAAAAATCTAGCTTAAAAGATATTCGAGAAAAGACGTCTTAAAATTGACCAACCAGAGACATACACCTTTAACGTGTGTTTGCCGTAATTTTACGTTACTATGGTTTTATACAAATCAAATCTTCTTTAAAATGTGTGGGCGACTGTAGTTTTCGAAAAATGTCAGTGTCAAATTAAATTTGACAAGATGAATAAAAAAATGCAAATTCTTACCATGTATTCAGCCGCTGATTACTTAGAAATGATTATAATTTTCGGAGAATGTGGACGTTACGCCAGAGAGGCAGCACGATTCTATTCGGAACGTTTTCCGGATAGAAATCTTGTGGATCATAAAGTGATATTGAGAGCCATCGCAAGGACGCATGAGACCGGTCAAGTTATGCCAGATCAAATGACAATAATATTTTCGTTTAACACATTTTACACAGCTGCTACAACACGTTGCACTGTACGATATAAATGATGATCTCGGATGACACCTTCACTAACCTAAATTTTTTGAAAGTAAAAAGTCAACTCTAGAGTGTCAAAATTACAGTCAGTCAAAAAAATTTTGTAACACACTAGTAGTATTTTTAAAACCTAGCAACCAGTTTTATTTTGTGATAATATCATCACACCTCAAGATATCCTTCCGGGATTGGTGGATTAAAAAGTCTTGTAACTCCGTTATGCAAGCAGCCGCAAATTATTTTCTTCTATTTGTTGGCAACCTATTGTCGTCGGCAAGTGTCAGTTTCGTCTGGGGTGCGATTTGTGAGATATGCTGTATAGTCTAGTGTTTAGTTTGAACGTTGCTCACTAGAGGCCACGTAGAAGCATACATATTTTGTCTTTGTTTTGTAGTTGTAGTGGTTTTGTGAGTGACATGTTGGTTTTTCTTTAATGTTAAAGCTTCTAAATTCTTTAATGTTAACCTTAAATGTTATCCACGAAATTTTAACTAAGAACACTTGAGCCTCTAGTGAGCAACGTTCAAACTAGACACTGATACTGTACGTGGCCTCAGTGGTGAGAAGACATATCTCTATGTCTAGTTTCTCTGTCTGGCCAGCAATTCTTTTAAAGACAACTTTTGTTTTGGTGAAATAGTGACATGTTGAGTAGGTATTAGGAAATAAATAATACACATTTAGATTCAGGAAGACAGTATTTATGTTTTAGAAATTATATTATTGATGGAAAATCTGTCAACATCTATATTTTATGTTTTTAGCGTAGAACACTTTTCTTATAAAGTCATAACCAAAGTTGTGGTTATTTCAATGTTTTTAAGTTGATGTTTGTTGTATTATTATCTAAAAGCTTATGTACAATTATAACCAAAAAATAAAATAACATTTACAATTTTATATGACAATCTAATAACGGGTAGAAAATGCAAGGGAATAATTGCTATTTTATTGACATGGTTTTTAATAATAATTTTTAACGAGTTAATGAATGCATTGACAAACAAATGATTAATTTTGAGAAACGTTTATTTTTTTGCTAGATGGCATTACGGCACAAATATCGAGCTGTGTACGGTCAAATTAATTTCTTCAAATTTCGGGTGTGAATGCGGCTTTAAATACGATTTTTGTTCCTACTGTTGTACGATGTTCAAAGTTTATGTAGTTGGCAACACTGATTTTCTACAAAAATGCTGTTTATTGTGAACTGTCAGTGCAGCATAACCTATATATAACAAACTAATTTTTCATAAATTGTTGAACGTTGCATTAACACAAATTATTGAACATGTGTTCAATGACGAATATATGTTTCATGTGTGCAAATGATACCAATTGCATTATTGTAGACGATAAAATTATTACTGAAGTTGAATATGTTTTACCAGAAATAGTAAGTATATTATTATTATTATATTATATATCCTTTTTTACACTAGGAGGAGTAACTTCAAAAGCAATAAAAATACTAGATAAACTATTTACAAGAAAATTAAATTAGATATTGAATTTTTAAGACTAATTCAAATGGCAACAAGTAAGTGAAATAGGGAGCGAAAATTAACTTTCCCCACTTACCTATCATTACCGAAAATGAGTATAAACTACAATAAAATTCATAACCATTATTTACTTGCATGAAATTTACCTGCACAGTTATTAAAAACAGTATTTATTTAAACTAAACATGCCAGCAAATGACATTTTACCTATTTCAGTCGCTTTCTACAATATCTTCTATTATCTCTATCAACGCGCGAATTTTTATTTAAAACTTTTTCTTGTAATTTCTATCTCTAATTGGTCACCGAAAATCGTCTATATATCTTTTATATTGTAACGTTTTTATATTTATCTGGGTGAAGTGTAAATATTAGACAATTATTACTAATTAAAATTAAGTGTTTATTAAACTATAAAGAAAGTTACTATTACTAAGGTTAAACAATTATTAAAAACTAGTTACGACTAAAACTATAATTAACTAGATAACACTAACACTATTTATTTATTTAACCACTAACACTATTTATTTCCACGATATTACTAATTATTTATTTCACTACGCGTTCCAATCTTAGACTGCCGGTCTGTTGCAGATCCTTGTAGACTGTTTACGCGATATTTATATCACTATATTTATATCACTATATACTTATATCATGTTCAACTGTCCGCCTACCGACCTCCACAGCGTCTATATACTCAATTGACTCAACAGCGTCTGTATATTCAACTGCTCGGACAGAAGTCACACCTTTCACCTCACTATCTGTCTATTTATGTAACTCTTCCACAGCCTCCGTATCACCGACTTTCCGTATGCCACAATTCTTCAACACCAATGCCGAGTATTAGCTTCCACTTGCCGTTACTGTCCCCATATACCTAGCTTTCCAATACTCTTCAACACTAACGAGTATCCTCTTTACCAGCTATCCCGGAATACCAGTAACTTTCCGACTCGCCGTTACTGTTCTTGCACACTATAGCTTCCCAATACTCGTCAACACTACCGAGTATTTACATCCACAGCTATCCCAATATACCAGTAACTTCCCGAGTACCTACTCGACACCAACTGCATACGCTCACCACGATACTGCTGTGCTTTTCACTAACACTTTACTCTCTAACACTCCATGTCAATGTCTCTATGACTCTGTATGTCACTGACTGTGTGACTATATGTAACTAACTAACTGTCGAGCATATCTACGTCCCTTATATACAGCTGCCATTATTTTCTAGAACAGTCTAGAATATTCGAACACGTAATAACAATGAACACAAAAGGTTCAGGCGACCGGAAGTAATTAAACACGTCGCGACCAGTCTGTTTACATCGGCCGGCTACTAGTGCGATTACATCACCGCTACAAATAGACACTAGCTTACAGTGGCGGCGGCGACGGGCGTCCTATGTTACAATATTTCTATGCAAGATCCAAGGCAAGATCTGGGTACAGAATATGACAGCCTAAAAATAATTTTGTTGACAATTGCAAATGTTTATATAAACACAAACAATCGCAACAATAACCCAGGTTACGGTTCAAAATTTGGCCGCTAGATAGCGAGCGCCTGGCAAGCATCGCGAATAGGGCATGTTTTGTCTAGTTGTATTTGTGGTCGTTGGGTACAAGTTTAATGAGACCCTTAGCGCAAAGCTTAGCGTAGATGGCAGGATATGTGCATTCTCGTAAGTACGTATTACAATGTACAGACTTTTATAAGAATACACAGATATTATTGTGTGTAACCGTGAATTTTCATGGTTGTGGCACATTATATAAACACAAAAAATAGAATAATATACAATAATATACCATAGGTGCAATAAAACAAACGTTTTTAACAAATACGTGGTCTAAATTTATTATTTTTATTTTAATTAATAGTTATGTTTGACACTCGTTTGACGTTCCAAAGTCTTTTGAAGGTTAAAGTAACTGGCCCAGTAGCGAACCTATCGGGAGAAATATTGCGCTAAGGCTCTCATTAAAAATAAAGTATTATTCACGAAAGGTGACTATTCAAGGTCATTTATGAGCCGTCTGATATAATATTACTTGTACATAACTTCACAGCATTTTGCACCCATAGGCGTGCAACGCAGAATATTTATGGCTACATTTTAACTGAAAAAATAAATGTATTTTATTTGAAAATTTGTTTCTTTTTAAATAATGCTTTTCTCAAAGTTTTATCTTCTTCA